>CM057846.1:44118032-44164327 GCA_030068395.1 Apalone spinifera | reverse complement strand
CATGAAAGGATTCCCTCTTATCCCATGACAATGTAATTTACACAAGAGCCTTTGCTCAGGGACCTTGTCATCTGGGATATTCAAGATCTGGGATGTTCAAGCTTCCATTTTACCAGCAGAGAGCCCAAGAGCCATGAGAGTCCACAGGGCCATAGTAAGGAATCTTGTATGGTCCAGGATCCGCAACCCCAGAACAATTCGCATGATGGGCTTCCACAGAGCGAAGATCCTATAGATCCTTGAAACCCAAGAGTCCCTTTGCCTTGGGACTGGTGTTCAGGTGGGTTGCTGAGGAGCCATGTGGGCTGCTGAGGAGCCAGGTGGGCAAGCAGGCAAGAAATCAGACAAGCAAATTTCAAACCCTGTCTGTGTTCTGTCTATCAGCTATGAAAGCTTTTGCTTTTGATGAATCAGCCTTTTGGGCTGAAAACCAGCCTGTAGTAGAATTTTCTACCAATCTTACTGGCAATGCCATCTGCTGAAGAAAGAAGTGCTAGATTTTGGTTAGAACTAGGCTGCAGTTTCTGGAGGTGTCAAATGACTTTCTTTGTTGATAATTACATAGTAATACACTTTACACACTGAGGCACAGAAAGAAATTAACACCCTTATTATGGACTCTACTACTTACACATTTCCCACAGTGTTTAGCTACTGTGATGAAACGAATAGCTGAGGGAGAGGGGTGTGTGCTGGCCCGCCTAGGGAATGAGGGCCTAGGTGTGGATGGCTGGCCATAGTGGGAGCAAGAGGCCTAGCTGATTAGATAGACAAATATAGCTAAGTATAGGGTTGCCAGATGGTTTCAACAAAAATACCAGACACACTTGACATTACATCACAATCTACATGATACCTTATTTAGAAAATACTGGACTTTTATATTTTCTCATTTATATTTTCTGAGTTTGTTTCCTGAACAAAAGCTCAAATACTGGACTGTCTGGTTCAAAACCAGACACCTGGCAACCCCAGCTAAGTAGAAAACTTACTTTCTTTTCTAACTGATATTTATAGGATCAAATGACAATGGGTTTTTTTCGGTTTCAAACAGGTAAATGGCTTTTGATGGGCAACATTACATTAGTATTTGATTGGTCTCCAACAAAAAGACGTATTAAGAGCTAAGTATCTCCAGAATGAGGGCTTTCAACCTCACTTTCTCTCTCACCCTGCTAATTTGTCATTAACAATCATATTTATACATGTTTAGCCAACTGAGGTGCATAGGTAAAAGGCTGTACAATCTGGCGCTTTTGTGCTAATATATTACTAATGGCCTTAGAGTAAATATTGAAACAGGAACCTCTAACACTATTAAGAACTGCTATCTTCTAAATGTGTTTTCCTATATGAGAATTCAGAATGCTGCTTGTAATTACATGTACAATGAAGCAGAAGTAAAGGGAACTTTTATTACTTTTACCTTTTCGGTACTGAGGCAAACCCAACAAAAATTTCTTTGTCCTCCGCCCACCAGAGGCTAATGCAGAATCCTACTAATCAGGGTCTGTTACTTATTATTTACAGTTTCCCAAGGCTGGTAAAACCTTCTGCATCTGATGAAGTGGGCTCCAGCCAGGGACAACAGGTGAGGGAGCACACAGGCGGCCACTGGACATGACACCCCCTCTCCCAGACTGGGGAAGGTTTGGGACAACCCTCCTCCACTCCTGGCCCATCAATCCTTGCTCCAGCTCTGTCCCTGCCCTGCCTCTTTGCCCTGCTCCGAGTGATGCAGACTGGGGGGACTAGCAAGGCTGGGGAGTCTGGCAGTGGCAGCAGGGGTCTTCTCCCCTCTCCCCACTCTCCAGCAGTGGTAGGGCAAGCAGAGCAACGCGGCTCCAGCTTGCTCTGCTCCCCCAGCCACATCATTTCACTTCCTGGCAGAGAATGCAGGGGCAATCCTGCCCCTCACCCGACTGACGCAGCCAGTGGAACAGAGCAAGCTGGGGCCGGGTTGCTTCACTTCCCCTATCAGTGAAGTAGGATGGACTCCTGCTGTGGGCACCAAGCCCTCCCCCAGTTCTCCTGGCTGGAGCCTTGTCCTTCCCACCTCTGGCATTTGAAGGGGCATTTATCCTCTTGTATTCCCCCACGCATTGCCCCTGGCTTCAGCCCATAAAAGCTTAAGCCTAAATAAAGTTGTTAGTCTGTAAGATGCCACAGGACACCTCATTATTCTTAAATTAAAAATTGCCACTGATGAAAAATCTAGCACTACCTTTGGTGTATTGTTCCAATGATTAATTACCCTTCTTTGTGGGAATTTGTCTAGCTTTAACTTCTAGCCATTGGATCATGTTATATCTGCAAGACTGAAGAGCCCATTATCAAATTTTAGTTCATCATGTAAATACTTACAGATCGATCAAGCAGACTTGCTGCTTTTCTCTTTGGTAAGCTAAACAGACTGAGCTCTTTGAGTCTACCACTATATTGTAGGTTTTCCAAATCTTGAATTGTTTTGTGATTCTTCTTTGAACTATCTCCAAATTATCAACACCCTTCTTGTATTGTGGAATCAGACTGGACACAGTAATGCAGTAGAAGTCACATCTACAACAAGTACAAAGGAAATATGAGCTCCCCGCTCTTGAATGATGTTCCTCTTTTTACTTCCAAGAACTGCATTTAGTCACAACATCACACTAAGAGCTCATGTTTAGCTTATCATACACAGTGACCACAACTCATTTTCAGTGTCACTGTATCCAGGGATAGAATTGCCCATCCTATCAGTATGGCCTCCATTCTTTGATTCTAGACCTATAACTTTATATTTAGCCATATTAAACACACAGCCCCAGATCAAGAAAGGGACTTTGATATTGGAATACTGAGCATTGCAAGCCCTAAGTTTTAAGCACATAGAGAAGCACGGGAATACCACTGTGACCCACAAAGCCTGAAGTAGGCATATAGGCTCCCTATATAATGAATGAGGAGAGATAGGCACTTTTCAACATGATCCACAAAATCCAGCATGCTAGGCCAGGGACAACTAAGCTAGCCAACAGGAGATGCTAATGATGGGGTGTCCCCCCTCTTAAGGAGATAAGTAACTAAATCTAAGCCACAGAAGGAGGTATGTAACTAGTAATCCACAACTGGGCACCCCTCACCAGCAGTCAGGCACTCTAGCCACTTACGGTATTTTTTGCAGGAATGAGTCATACAACTTCCTGGCTCCACACAAACAAGCTAGACAAGCATATGTTGATCCCCACCTTATCACTCAGTATTCCAGAACAGTCAAGTGACGGACAATGGACCACAGTTCACTGCAGCAGAATTTAAGTCATTCTGAACAAAATATGATATTACTAGCAGGCCACAGTACCCGTAAGAACATAAGAATTGCCATACTGGGTCAGACCAAAGGTTCATCTTGCCCAGTGTTTCTGAAAGTGTACAGTGGAAATACTTTCAGAAACACTTTAAACTGGCCACCCCAGTTTGTTTATGTACCGGCGCCACAGCCACAGAGCCTCGTGGCTCCCATTGGCTCGGTTTAATCCTTTGCGGCCAAGGGGAGCCGTGGAAAGCAGTGGCCCAGCCCTCGCCGCTTCCCGCAGCTCCCTTTGGCTCCAAAGGATGAAACGGAGCCAATGGGAGCAGCAAGGTTTTATGACTATGGCGCTGGAACATGAACAAACCAGGGTGGCCAGTTTAAAGTGTTTCTGAAAGTGTTTCCACGGTACACTTTCAGAAACACTGATCTTGCCCAGTACCCTGTCTTCTGATAGTGGCCAATGGCAGATACCCCAGGGGAAATGAACAGAATAGATAATCATCAAGTGATTCACCCCATCATTCATTCCCAGCTTCTGATAAACAGAGGCTAGGGTCGACATTCCTGCCCATTTTGGCTAATAGCCATTGGTGGACTGATCCTCCATGAATTTATCAAGCTCTTGTTTTAATCCTGTTAAAGTCCTGTCCTTCACAATATCCTCTGGCAAGGAGTTCCACAGGTTGACTGTGTGTTGTGTGAAGAAATACTTCTTTTTGTTTTTTCAAACCTACTACCTGTTAATTTCATTTGGTGACCCCTAGTTCTTCTGTTATGGGAACAAGTAAATAATTTTTTCCTTATTTACTTTCTATACACCAATTGTCATTTTATAGATCTATCATATCACCTCTTAATAATTTCTTTTCCAAGCTGAAAAGTCCCAGTCTTATTAAACTCTTCTTATATGGAAGCTGTGCCATCCCTCTAATGATTTGTCTTGCCTTTTTCTGAAGTTTCCAATGCCAAGATATTTTAGAGATGAGGCAACCACAATCTGCATGCGGTATTCAAGATGTGGGTGTGCCCTGGATTTATATAGAGGCAATAAGCTATTCTCTCTCTTAGTCTCTTAATCAATTTTTTAATGATTTCTAACAAAAGAAATGAGAGGCTGAGTGTGCTGTATTGACAGCCAAGCAAATCCTGTGACAGGAAGATCCATTCCTTGTTCTTCTGAGTTACAGATCAATACCCAACAGCTACTGGCTATTGCCCTGCACAACTCCTGATGGGAATACAACTCACCACCAATGTTCCAACTCTGGAAAAGAACCTATCTGCAAAATGGCCAGACATGAAGATGGTAGTCAAATCGGATAAAAAGACAAAAAGTGCTTATTATCACTTTAGCAAAAGATGACACTTGGAGAATTGCTGAGTGTAGAACCTGATGCTCATATCTGTATCAAATTGGATGGAGAAAAAGGACAACTCGAGGGCTACATCTACATTGTGCTTTCTTGTGCAAGACAATATGCAAATGAGGTGCAGCAATGAATATCGCTGTGCCTCATTTGCATACTTAATGAGCTGCCATTTTTGCAGAAGAAGCAGTCTACAGTGCTCCTTCTTGTGCAAAAGCCCCTTATACAAAAATGCTGGCTCATTTGTATATCTTTGTATAAGATATTCAGCGCTGCGCCTCATTTATATATGTTCTTGCACAAGAAAGCGCAATGTAGATGTAGCCCAGATGTTAAAAAAAAAGAGAATTCAGCACCTAGATTACATGTAATCCTGTGAAGAGTTCAAAAGAAATGATCAATGCCTACAGTTTATGCCTCAGAAAGATCAACAGAGTAAACCCTACAAATGGCAGATGTCTTAGATGACCAAGGATTCCTGACCAATCAACAGCTAGTTATTTCAACTAATGGACAACCAGATGATCAAGTTGTTATGGGTTTGATTCATATCATTAGAACACTAGTACAATCCAGAGATGCTTAAACTGATACATACTGAACCTCAAAAACAATGTGATAGTGTAAATTTTGTAAGTGTTCAGAATGTACAACTTAAAGGGTGTGACTACACTACAGGATTCTTTCAACAGTGTATGGCCTTTACCTAGGGCTCGCAGCTAAAACCTGTCCAACACGTCATCAAGGATCTACAATCTATACTAGATGACAATCCCTTGCTCTCACAGACCTTTGGAGGCAAGCCAGTCCTTGCACATCTACTGTTGGGATACATGCCATCCCCTCTGCCATGTATATTGGATGAACCGGACTGTCTCTACACAACAAAATTAATGGATACAAGTCAGACATCAAGAATGGTAACATACAAAAACCAGTGGGAGAACATTTTAGCCTCCCTGGACACACAGTTCTTCTTTAAGCAGTGTCCCATGGGTGCTTCACTGTAGGTGTCGGGCTTGTCCCGGCACCGCAGATCAGAGAAATTTCTAGCTGTAGGCCGCCGGGCCGCGCATGCACGGTGCGCATCTTGTGCTGTTCGCGCTGTTTCTGTTCACGCGGTCCAGCTCCCGCCAGTTTCTCCTGACCGTCCTTGGCTGTGGACGGAGTGAACGCTCTCTCCTCAGAATCCTGTCAGGACTGAGAGAGAAGTTGTTAGTTAGTTAGTTACTTAATTGTAGTTATAGTTATTTAGTTACCATTCTGGTTTTCTTTTGTGCATATCGTTGTTAAAAAAATTTTTTTCTTTGTATAGTTAGTTTGTGTTCTTCAGACAACACGTAAGTCGTCAAAACTTGACCAAAAAAAAAGGGGGGGGGGGGAGAGAAGAAAGATCAAGAAGACGAAGATATGCCAGGATCACCCAGATTTAAAAAGTGCGGCGCATGCCACGAGCCGATGCCTGCCTCAGACAGGCACACTCTGTGTATACACTGCCTAGGCGAGGAGCACATCCCCCCAAAATGTCCCCATTGCTCCAAGCTCATGGCGTGAGCTAGACGGGACAAGGAGATGCGGCTTAAAATGATTTTATTTGACAAAGCATTACAGCCGCAAGGGACTGACTTCTCTCACTCAACTGAACCAATCGAGACCAGCTGGTGCCAGCCAATGTTGTCTAAACAAAGAGGAGACCTTCTCCCTCTCGCTCCTTGCCCCCAATGCATATAAGCACGGGGGACAAGCCAGACACCTCGGGCTCGCTTCCTACATGTGGAACCGAAAAGCCCAAACAGAGCTGCAGCACATCAGCACCATACCCCGGTCCTTAAAACATGCAGCACCGAAATTGTCTTCGGCACCAACTCTTGAGCCAGCACTGGCATTAATCGACACCAATAGCGGCATCGGCGCCGACAATCTCCTCGCTGCCGACAATCACCTTGGCACCAACTTTGACGGCACCGACACTTTCGGCACCGGCGCCAATGCCCCACCCAACACCAGCACCAGACAGTCCACTCAGTACCTCAGCACAGCTCACTTGCGGCACTCAGGTATGTTTCTACCCTAGACTCATCGTCACCTGAGCAATCCCTAGCGCAGGTGAAGATTTGCCAAAAGCCTCGCAAGCTACCAATGCCCGCTCCGAGCCCAGATCGGATGCATTTCTCCCTGGAACCGCCTTCACCATCTCCGACTCACTCAGTTTCATCAAGACATTCATCAATAAGCCATACCACATAGCAATCTCATTATTCACCTTATGCCTCACCGCATTACCACCACCGGCACCGTTGCTCACCAGCGCTGTCCATGCGTTTGAGGGGATGGTCACGATCGCCCAGATCCCCTACATTGTCTAGCCATTCAGGACGCTATGGGACCCATAGGAGCAGATATCACTCCAGGTCCCCTTGTAGCTCATGCTATTATGATCGATCACTCTAGTCACTACTGCTACTATAGACAGCATTCACACTCACCGCGACAGGATACCTTGCCATCACCGTCCCCTCACCACTCTCAACCGTCATGTACCAGGCCTCATTCAGCTGCTCTGTCTTCAACAAGACTGCCTACCTCAACCGGAATTAAACCAACACATCACATAGACCCACAACAACACCACTTTTCTGACCAGGGAGAACCGCAGCAATGTTCACCCACTGACGACGACTCATCCTCACCAGATGACACAGTTTTTCCCAGTGATGCATCGCCGATGACCTTTGTCAATTTCAAGAGTTATTTAAGAGGGAAGCTGACAGGCAAAAAGTTCAACTTTCTGAGATACCACAAAACCAACATAATTGTCTCAGAAATTTACAGCCATTGCAACAATCCAAAGTGGCACTACCAATTGACGAAGCTATTTTAGAAATACCAGACGACGTATGGCAAATGCCAGCATCAACCCCTGCTACTAACAAAAAAGCGGACAAGAAGAACTTTGTCCCCGCAAAGTGTATGGAATTTCTTTTTACACATCCACAACCAAATTCTCTTGTTTTGGATGCAGTGCAACAGAGGGCAAAAGCTCAACCTAATCCAAATACCTCAGACAAGGACACTAAACAACTGGACCTTTTCGGCCGAAAAGTCTATTCTTTGGCAACGTTAACCCTATGAATGGCAAACTACGCTGCACTATTGGCCAACCACAACTTCAACAATTACTCGAAATTAGTCCCACTCATAGAACACCTCCCAGAAAATAAACGGGACGTCCTTACAGTGGTTGTACAAGAAGGCTATACGGCTTCCAGGACAGCCCTACACATAGCCTTGGACACAGCAGACACTGCAGCGCGACTACTGCCATCTCAGTAGTCATGCGTAGGACATCATGCCTACAACACGTAGCGGTGCCCAAGGACCTCCTGTCCAAGGTAGAAGACCTCCCCTTTGACAGGCAGAGTCTTTTCTCGGAAAGGACGGACCAAGTTCTCCATTCGGGCAAAGACTCGAAAACCACACTGAGAACTTTAGTGTACACCCTGCCTTTCCATCACAAGAGGTACACACCCTGACCCTACCAAAGACAGAGACCATTTTCATATCCAATGTCCCAGTACAGACAGCAGCAACAACGCAACAGACAACGCCAACAAAAAAGACGACCTCAATCCAAGGCGCCTAGCCAACAAAACAACAGACATTAAGTTGGATGGTCCAGTCGAAGGATGCCGGTAGACAACCATCGTCGTGCAATAAATATACTATTCCATCACCATCTCAGGCCATTCCACTGCCGATGGGCCCATATTACCACCAACCGATGGGTACTACAGCTCATTGCAATAGGATACACCATCCCCTTTACCTCACTACTTCCTCCCTCCCCTCCTACCTCTCCTACTCCTACCTCTTCAGGGACCCATCTCACGAGCCTCCGTTAAGACAGGAAGCATTTCGCCTTCTCATGATTGGAGCAATAGAGAAGGTTCCAGACGAGTTCAGAGGCAAAGGCTATTATTCCTGCTATTTCTTGACTCAGAAAAAGTCAGGAGGTTGGAGGCCCATCCTAGATCTTCGAGGTTTAAATTGGTATCTTTGCAAACAATGATTCAAGATGGTGACCCTAGCAATGATCAAACCATCACTGCACATCGGAGACTGGTTCACATCCCTTGACTTACAAGACGTTTATTTTCATGTGGCCATTCATCCAGCCCACAGATGATTTTTATGTTTCCAAATTGGCGCAGACCATTTCCAATACAAGGTCCTGCCTTTCAGTCTCTCGTTGGCTCCCAGGGTCTTCTCAAAGACACTAGCGGTAGTCACGGCATACTTGCAACAACTTGGAATCAAGATATTCCTCTACCTCGACGACTGCCTGATCAAAGAGCACCCTCAATCACCTAAGCGTTTCATGCCACCGACACCACGAGATCCGTATTCGAGGCGCTTGGGCTTATACTCAATGTCCCAAAGTCATCAATGGTACCACATCAATCAATAGAGTTCATCGGCGTGCGCCTTGACTCAACCAAGGCACGTGCGTTCTTACCCATGAACAGATTCCAGACAATCCAGGTCCTGGTACAAGTACTTTCCACCAGCCCCAGAACACCTATACTCAATTGCCTGCAGCTTATGGGTCATATGGCATCCACAACTTATGTCAAAGTACACGCAAGACTTCATTTCTTATGTCTTCAGCATTGGATAAGTACGATATATACCCCAAACGTCCACGATGTCCACAGGAGAATTATGATACCACCTCACGTAAGAAAATCATTGATTTGGTGGACTGTGCCCGACAATCTAATGGACGGGATCCCCTTACGTCGTCCCCAACCAATAATGCAACTCACCACCGATGCATCACTCCTAGGTTGGGGCGCCCATTTACAAGATCAGCAAGCCCAAGGCCTTAGGTTCCCCCAAGAATTGCTGCTACATATCAACCTCCTTGAGTTATGGGCGGTCTTCAGTGCATGTCGGTACTTCCTCCCCCGATCCGTGGTCAAATCATTCGAGTCCTCGCTAACAATATGACCACGGTATATTATGTAAACAGACGAGGGGAGCCCGTTCTCGATCGCTTTGTCTTGAAGCGGTACATTTATGGAACTGGTGCAACCATCACAAGATCATGCTCATCGCAGCGTACCTCCCTGGGGATCTGAACTCCATAGCTGATGCACTAAGCAGACATTTCTCCACAAATTACGAATGGAAATTACATCCAGAAGTACTCTACACAATATTCATCGCTGGGGGTTTCCATCAGTAGATCTCTTTGCCACGAGCTCCAACACAAAGTACCCTCAATATTGCTCAAGGGTCAGAGTCGGACGGAACTCCATGGGGGACGCCTTCCTACGTGACTGGAGTCACCATCTTCTATATGCCTTCCCACCCACTCCCCTGATTCCCAGACCTTTGGAGAAAATAGCAATCGAAGGAGCCACAGTAATTCTAATAGCCCCCTTCTGGCCACAACAGACGTGGTTGGCTTACTTGACTCACATGTCGATACGCTCTCCATACCATCTTCCCAGACGCCACAATTTGCTGACGCAGAACCATGGACAACTACAGCAACCTCAACTCGACCATCTTGCTCTCATGGCCTGGTACCTAGTTGGTTCCAGCAAACAGAAATGATCTGTTCTCAAGCTGTCACACACATTCTGTTGCATAGCAGAAAATCTAGTACACGAAATACTTACCTTCATAAGTGGAGGCGCTTCTCTTCATGGTGCTCTGCCACAAACGTAGACCCATACTCGGCATCTATTCACCAAATTTTGGACTACCTTTTATATCTTAAAAATTCGGGCCTCACCTGCTCCTCCATAAAGGTGCATATAGCAGCAATCACTGCTTTCCGACATTCAGTTGAGGGCTACTCTATATTTTCCCATCCAATGACAAAGAGATTTATGAAAGGGTTAGCTAACCTGTTCCCACACTACAAACAGCCCACAGATCCCTGGAACCTGGAGCTAGTTTTGAATACCCTAACACAACTCCCCTTTGAGCCTCTCGCGACGTGTGATCTACACACCTTAACAATGAAAGTCATTTTTCTGTTGGCGATAACCTCAGCACAAAGGGTCGGGGAACTGTCCGCCCTTTCAGCATCACCGCCCTACACAATATTTACCTCTCAAGGACTAATACTATGTCCTCAACCTGCCTTTCTACCGAAAGTTAATTCAGAATTCCACATAAACAAACCAATTGTTCTTCCCACATTCTGTCCCAAACCGCACTCCTCACCACAACAGGCATGTCTCTATACTTTGGATGTCTGTCGAGCGTTGGCATTCTCCATCAATAGAACAAGATGCTTTCGTAAATTGCAGAGCCTGCTAGTGTCCACAGCGGAGCGCTTGAGGGGCCACCCCTTATCGACGCAATGTGTTTCTTCAATCATCGTCTCTTGTATAAAACAATGTTTTATACAAAATAAGCCTTACAAAATAAGCCTCTTCCGCACACGCTAAAGGCTCACTCCATGCAAGCAATGGCAATGTCGACTGCCTTCCTCAAAGGAGTCCCTTTACAAGACATTTGCAGGGCAGCTACATGGTCCTCCGGCTTTACTTTCGCTAAGCATTACGCCATGACTAATCTCCCTATATCCGATACAGCGGTTGCCTCAGCTGTCCTTTCCTCTGCTACAGCATGATAGCTCTGAATCCTGCCTCCATTACAAAAGCTACTGCTGTAAATTCACCTACAATGGAGCATCCACAGGAAACTGCTCGAAGAAGAAGAAGTTACTCACCTTGTGCAGTAATGATAGTTCTTTGAGATGCGTGTCCCTGGGTGCTCCATGACCCGTCCTCCTCCCCTCTTCGGAGTACCTTGTCTCTTATGTCTTTCAGACTGGAGAGGTTCAGGAAGAACTGGTGGGAGCTGGATCGTGCTCACAGAAACAGCGTGAACAGCACGAGATGCGCACTGCGCACTGCGCATGCGCGGTCCAGCGGACTATGGCTAGAAAGTTCTCTGATCTGCGGTGCAGGGACAAGCCTGACACCTACAGTGGAGCACCCACGGGACATGCATCTTGAAGAACCATCGTTACTGCACAAGGTGAGTAACTTTTTCTTACAGACTTGAAAGTTGCCATCCTCAAGCAAAAAAGCATAAAAAAACCCAGGCTGTAATGTAAAACTGCTGTGCTAGAATTCATATGCAAATTTGACACCATCAGAAAGGATCTGAAAAGGAACTGGAACTGTCTCCCTCAGTACAATCAACAATTTTCAACTTTAGATATTCAAACCATCATATCAACAGCCTCTGATTGAATTAGCTCTGATGAAACACTCCCATCTCTGTATCCCTATTATCCATTGTTTTTCTTTCATTTCATGCACCTGATGAAGTGAGTTGCAGCTCATGAAAACTTAAGCCATAATAAAATAGTCGTTAAGGTACTACTGGACACCGTGTTATTTTACCATAAGTGAGAAAGATAAGGTAGGGAGGTAATATTTGTATTGGACTGTGTGTTAGCAAAAGGGCAAAGTTTCAAGCTCCACATAGCTCTTCTTCAGGTTTGAGTTCAGAAATGCTCTTATTTTCATGCACCACCACTCTGAGGACAGCAAAAATAGGAAAAACCTGTCTTTCAAAAGGTACTCTGCTATATAGTGTTTTCTAGTTCCATCTGCCATCTAGTGTTCAGACAGGCACACTGAAACACACAATATCTGTCTATACTCAAGTCTTCTTACTATACATTCCTAAAAATATATCTGTCTGTAAATCCATACTCCTCTTAAACGGTAAGAGCCAGGACTACCAAATTTGGTATGCAGCTTTCTTTTACCATAATTTAAAGCAAGGCAATAGTTTGGTTATACCAAGAAAATGGGATGTGCCTGGAATGTGATTGTTTCTCGGAAAGGGAGGAGGTTGGTAGGAAGAAGTTATACTGTACAATGACCATGGGTGGGGGAGAGGGGGAGAGAGGGGAGGAGCAGCAAGGGACCAGAGATGGGGACCAGGACAGCTATAACCCCATTAGGCTGGCAGAGGAGGAGAAAGGGACAGTTATCTACTATATAATTCAGTTTGTCTGTTTGTTTGTATGTCTGTCTGCGTGTCCCCCAGCCAGGGGACATACACCACTACCCCAGCTGTGCAGCAGCCATGGACAGGTGCTTCTCACCTGGTCCCACACTACTACAGTGAGAGAAATCTGGGGTAGTCCTCTCTCCCTGAGGCTACCTGCCTGCTGAACCCACCCTCATCCTCAGCCCCACCCCAGAGCAATGATTTAAATGAAGAAAAACAAAACTTATTTGAGTTAAGGTTCCAAGCAATGTCAGGTAAATCTTCTAGTACTGTATATAAAGAGCATGATCTAAAACTATAAAGATTTTTCTTTTTTCCCCAGATACAAGTTATTTTATGACCCAATCCAGAAAACACGTTTATCATATGAGGTCATAAAACTACGCAGCCTGGCTGAAAAGAACCAGCCTACCATCCAAGGGAAAATAGGGAGGGGTTATTTAACAGAGAGTTTGTAAATCGCTCTAAGCGCCCCTTCTCCAACAGGCAGCACTTTATTTTCTGAAAACTTCTCCTGCATAGTCACATGAGTGAAGAATGGCTCTCACTGAGCCAGACAAGCAACAATATTAGAGGAAAAACCTCATCCCTTCTCATAATAAAGAAAACCTCATCCCTTCTCATTTGCTCCTACCCCTCAGTGTTGCTATTGTATTTCGGTTTTCCCTTCCTCTTGCCCAGCTATGGGAGAAAAAGGCTTGTTCCCCTATCCAGCATCACATTTAGCATGGGAAATTCTACAATGTAAGAGATGCTTCATTTGTTCTGCTATTCTTCATATGGAATTGTTACCCAATAAAAAGCATGGGCTGTACCACATCTTTAAACTTATTTCAGTCAAAATGATTTTAATTATGCTTAACTGATCCACTGTGAAGAAACCCACCCCCATAAGCTGTTAATATTTGCATAAAGGGGTAGTCACACAGTCTTAATTGACAGACTGTGGCAGCAACTGGGACATTTGGACAGCGAAGGAGGAAACAAAAGGGTATTCCTTCCAACTAAGAATGTCATACTTTTGATAGCTGCAGAGAGGCAGTTGCTCTCTCTTATAAATCTCCTATATATTTTAGAAAGTTTCTCTGTCTGTTCAACAACTCCTCCCAAACAGTAAGAGTTAGGACTACCAAATTTGGTAGGCAGCTTCCTCTTATTATAAGTTAAAGCACAGTAAGTGTTTGGTTGTGCCAGGGAAATGGGATGTGCCTGGAATTGGATTGCTTTTCTGTTTGTTTTATACCAAACAGAAGAGACAGAATCATCAGGCAGGTGAAAGGAACAGGCTAGGTGCGTGCCCCTACTCCCCAATCCTGGACCTGCCTCAGCCCCTACCCTCCCATCTCCCTTTTGAGAGAGGTGCGGCAGAGAGGGCTGACGCTCCCCCCAATTCATACTGGGACATTGTTGGTTGGTCCCTTTTGTCACTGTCAGATAGTGAGGACAAAGTGCACAGCGTGCTGCATTCCTCACTCTGGCTGGGGAGTAAAGGGGCAGACGAGCTGTGCACTTCGCTCTCATTCCCAGATAGGAAGAAGAGAAGCAAGCAGTCCTGGTACGAATCTCAATGGGGGTCTTTGGGCCCCCTCCACGCAGCCCCCTGCCCTAAGTCCCTCCTCACCCCCCATTCTTACTTCTGCACCCCCACACCTACTGCTGAGTCCCTAACCCCCAACATCCTGAGCCCCTCCCTTGAGCTCCTTTTCACCAGTGTTCTGAGTGTTTGGGTGGCCGCTTAGGAGAGATTTAAATGCCACCCAGCTGATTAGCAGAGCACCCACAGCCAGCAGCATGTGTTTACACTGATGGTGCATATCCGCATATGCCTCAGTACACAAAAAAATGGTTACTCACCAACTGTTGTTCTTCAAGATGTGTTATATCTATTCCAATCAGGTGCATGTGTGCCGCATGCATGGTTGCCAGAATTTTTTTTACTATCTGGTACCTTTTAGGTCAGCAGCGGTGCTTCCTGGAGTGGCACCAGTGTGATGCTCTATATATGACCCTCGCCCCTCAGTTACTTCTTGCCAGCTACTCCGACCGTGGAGGAGGAAGGTGGATATGGAATAGATATGAGCAACACATCTCAAAGAACGACAGTTACAAAGGTGAGTAGACATTTTTCTTCTTCAAGTTCTTACTTGAGAGCCATGGTACTGAAGACTGTGTCCTGTCTTGATTGTTACACGATGGCACAGTGCAATTTGAAGGTATGCATAGAAGACCATGTTGCAGCTTTATCCATTTCCTGGGATTACATGAGCCATGAAAGCCACCAAAGAGGCCTGCGCTCACACAGAATGCGTCATAGAAGGCAGAGGGGAAGCCTTGACCATAGCATAACACAAGCTGATACACGCTGTGATCCAGGAAAAGATATGCTGCAACAAGACTGATACCTTCACATGATCTGCCACGAACAGCTGTGAGGACTTGTGAAAGGGCTTGGACCTGTCCATGTAGAAGGCAAGTACAAGCCTCACATCAAAGGAGTGCAGTTGTTCCCATAGCCTCTGGTAGGGCTTTAGGAAGAATATGGGATGAAAAATGTCCTAGCTGGTGTGGAAGCTGGAGACCACTTTTGCAAGAAAAGCCGAGTGAAGGCGAAGTTGGACTCTGTCATTGTGTAAGACAGTGTATAGGGGTTCCAACATAAGGGCATGAAGTTCTAACACCCATCGAGGTGAGGTGATAGTAACCAGAAAAGCCACTTTCCATGACAGGTAAAGCAGGGAGTATATAGCCAAGAGTTCAAAGAGGACCAGGTTGAGATCCCAAATAACAGGGTGCCAGGCTGTGGAGCAGTGTCTGTTCATTCCCTTGAGGAAGTGCCCAACCAGGGGGCTTGCAAAGACTGAGTGGCCAGCTTCCCCCACTTGTAAAGAAGAGATGGCTGCCAGGTGCACTTTCAGTGAGGGACTGTTGTATCACAACCTCCCAAACACAACCTCTTACCCTGAAGGCTCCCCAGGAGAGGTTGCGATACAACAGTACCTATAAGAAATTTAAGTTACTTTCACCCCTGGACTGAACCAAGATGAGCCAGAAAAATAGGATGAGCCTGCAATAGGAATGGTTCTCAATACACAGAGAAATAAAAAAGCACTATAATCAAACAGCAAATTATAAGAGTTTATAGGGATGAAGAAAAAAATACACTTGATGGAATTCCAATTTAAAAAAATTTACTAAAAACAATTAAATGGAAAAAATTTAACAATCCCCTTTTAAAAGAAACCTGACATAAAAATGAATCAACACAACATTGTTGAAAAATACAATAATTTAAATAAAGCAAGTACATTTTCCTTTTATTTTAAAAAAGTAATTGAGTTAAGGACCCAAGCAATGCCATGTAAATGTGCTAGTATGTGATAATTGTTAAGTAGGCAAACCACTCTCACTCACATACAAAATAGGTCATTTATGTTTTAAGGGTATAATCAGAATACAAAGTTTGCGAGTTAAATTCTTATTTCTTAAACATTTAAAACAGCTTTAATATAAAAATTGGCTAGCAGCTATTTTGTCTGTGATATGATTCAATGCCTTTGGCATTTTGAAAGACAGAATGAAAATATCTAACCAAGCAAATTTGCACAGAAATTTTTCAGACCATCCACTAAAAGAAATGTTTTCTTTTATTATTACAAACATATCTCACATCAAGTAGCATTTTATACACTTCCATTATATATCAAAACTTCTACATAGACAAACTCAAATTACACACAAAAGCCCATAGAGATAATATATTCTCCAGACCTACTAAGACATCACATTCACTTCTTAGATTTAAAAACAATGAAGCTGTGGTGACGTTTCAAATATTTTGACGTTCCCCCCCCCCCCAAGAAATTAAACTCTAATGAATTCCTTCTTGTTCTCAGCCCTTGAATTATCATGCAACTCTTTTTCCTCACTAGGACTAATTGTTTGAAGTTAGCATGGCACTGGATACCCAGTTTCTATATAAACATTTTTGTAAAACCAACAAAACAGCTGGTACAAGAGCCAATGAATTTTATCAAAAAAACCTGCTAGTGCTTGTATTTTAAGATACAACACACCCTTTCCCATTCTAAATAAAATAAGGACAACATATTTTCAAAAAAGTGACCATAAGTCTCAATTAGATACCCAAAAGTAGTAGGCACTTCTGAAAATGTTGACCCTATTATTAATTAGTCCCCAAACTGACTACAATTTACTCTAAAATGTACAGTAATTGTTCGATGCATCGATAACATAATTCAAAAAAATAAACTGTAAAGAACTAACGCTAAAGTTGATCTATGCCCTCACATGTGTTTCTGCAGTAGGTAGCACATCAGGACCCTGATCTTAACTCGTCATTACTGTCATAATGACTATCAAATAGTAATTAAAATGAATGTCAGGACTACAGGCTAAATTTTAAAATAAAATAGGAAGTTGGGCAGGGGATAGGTTTTGCTCTCCAAATTAAGGATAATCTTTTGGATTTCAAATAGCCTTTAGACTTCGAGGTAGATTCTCCCCTGGAAATGTAGGAGTAAGACCAATAAATAGTTAATGGAAGCTATACACATCACATAGAGATATGCAAGATGCAGTGTCAACTGAAACTAATGAATCCATTCAGCTTATGGTCTTGCTTTTAACTATTAACATAAACCCCATTTCGTTTCTCAGACTTTTGCTGGGTGCATGACAGAGCTTCCTTCTTCCATGTTACATCCTATTTTTTAGGAACACTGGTCAATTATTTGTATGGATATGATAGGCAAATAAGTCTAATATATTATATATATTTTTTTTCTCCAAGTATTTATCTAAACATTCCCTACAATAACTGAAATAACTGTTGAATCACTCTTCCACAGTGATAACGAACAAGTTATCTGAAATGTGCTAAAAATGAAACGTGACAGTTTCCATAGTGAGGTCTGGGATCATATGATCTACCCCAACATTTCCTTCACCAGTGAGAACTTCTGGACAGACTGATGGCACTGCAAGACTTTTAGAGGCTTTATATGTAAGTTTCATTAGCAACAATCAACCCTGATGTTGAGGGAAACCGTGTCAAAATTGGAACCAGGAGCAATAATCTGGAGCGTGTTATATACTAATTTTCTCTTTGCAATATATGGTTCAGAGCATTAATTGATCTCCTATCTTCCAGTGTACTATATACATTTTAAATATTATTTTTATGGCATTTGGTCTTTTTTCCTTGTACTTCTTCAAGCAGCTATAAAGCTATATGGGAAATAAGATTTACAGCAAAACTGATGTTTTATTTACACAAACTGCAAACTTCAAACAAGTTCTATAACAGTGTCAAATGGGTCTGATTTCAAAATCCTATTTAGAAGTCAATTTATAATAAGATATATTCATTTGAGGTATATTATGAACCATTTAAGTGCAGCATGTTACCTTACATGGGAAGTTATTTTTTAATGTCACAGAATATGTAACAATTGTTGACAAACTTAATATTACCACACTTAAGTATAGCTGCGGTATTCAATTTGTTGCATCATCCCTTTGTAGGGGGATTATCTGAAGTTCTTTAGCTATTCTCTCTCCCAGGACTCCACTACTTGCAGCAATTATTCTTCGTGACATCAAATCAAATGGTCCTCCTGAAAACAAAGTCAACACTGTAACTGGCTTGCAATATTAGAAGAATTTGAATCTTGATAAAAATAAGCAACTGTCAAAATGTAATACTCAGTCTAGGAGAAACTGCACTAACAAATCCAAATCTAAAAAGGGGTACACATTACAGGATGTAAAATATAATCTAGTAGCTCATTCATGAATATAGCAATCAAATTCTTCATGCTACCCAACATAGGGAAATGCTACCAAAGAGGATAAAGCCCCAACTCTACTTGATTTATACTGAGCACCCCAACAATACTAGAAATGTGTTACATTAGGGAAGCAGCAGATATATTTAACACATTTCACTTAGAAACCACATATATTTGATCTTTAAGTTGAAGGATCTGTAAAAGATTTGGCAAGAAATGAGTAAGGGAAAAGGGTTAAAAAGAGAAACACCATGATCTCATTCCCCATCTTCTTCAATTGTTCAACCCAGCAGAATAGCAGAGCCGCGTGCTAAAGAAGAATAGGAAGGTATGTTCCACACAACTCAAGGAGTGGCTGATTAGAGGTTTCTGTGGGGCTACTTCAGCCTTATGGCTGATGTAAATCCTGCATGTCCCTAATTAGGCCATACTACTGAGGCAAACTAGAATTTGACCCTTGATATGAACAGGGAATGATAATCAGAAATAGAGATCATCACAATCATGGGGGTGGGTAGGAGCTCTATCCATTAGTGTTGGTCTAGACATTCTCAACTTTCTTTGAAGCCTCTTATTGCTATCACTTACCAAACATGGAAAGGTTTACTGTCTGCTCTGGCTGAATGCATGAAACCATTTCACTTAGGCAGAATTAAACAGTTGTTACAATTTTTTCTGACAAAGTAAATATTTAGCCAGGGTAATTATTTCAGATCAAATTCTGCCTGCGATAAGCATGCACAAATTTCACTGAATTAATCTAGAAACTAACATTCAGATCTGGGAGCAAAATTCAGACCGATCATTTACTTTAAAATGCTATCAAGAAATGATACTGTTGTAAGTGACTTCATGCTAGCGAGCAAAAACTTCTGCTAAGTGAACTAAAGAATAAAACAAGTAACAACTATTCCTATGCATTCATTTGATATAAACAATGTTTAATAAAAAACCATCAAGATGACAGGAAGACTGAAAATCTTATTGATATTGGTCTTCATTTTGGTTTGCTATGTGGCTGATAAAGGGCAAGAAAGCACCTACGTACGCCAACATTCTCCATACCTCAGTTTATGAAAGTATCCACGTTATAAAAAAAAAAAAAAATCAGTTTCCCAAAAGTTCCTTGCATTTACCTGATACATCCAGCAGCACTCCACCTGCTTCAGTAATGATAATCCCAGCTCCTGCCATATCCCAGCAATGAATACCCATCTCATAATATGCATCTGCTCCACCAGTTGCCACAAGGCACATGTTTACAGCTGCTGTACCAACAGCTCTAATCCTAAAACAGATACAGAGACATGTTATTTGAGAGTAGTTTGCAGGAACATCAAAATATTAAAACTAACCACACAGTGTACACTGGACAGAGTGAATAAAGCAAAGAAGGGAACTAAGGCTAATTACTGTGAGAAGTATGCCAGTATATATTTATTCCTCTGTCTTCTCCTGCTCACTTTCTATCCATGGCAAACAAGTGTGCATGTATTCATTCACTGATTTCAGTTGACTAGCATTAAAAAGAAATCATAACTAAAAAATAGTAAATTCATAGGAAATTATTCTCAAAACTACTTTTAAGGTGAAAACATCAGTTGGGTTAAAATAACCCAAGATAAAAATGATGAAAAATATCCACCTTTGTAATAATTATTGCCCCAGAACAAATTATATGATCACACATTCATGAACTTGTCAGATATCACATATTTTTGTATGTCAGACAGTTATCAATAAAATCTAGACCAAATTGTTACATAAAGCATGGTGCAATCAGGTCATGGCAAGAGCCTACTTAATCATTCCTTCCTTTACAAAGGGCATATACCTGGCATCTTAGAACTTCAAAATACAAATTCAAAACTGAACCAACAACATTATTATGCTCCGAGCAAACATAGTTTATTCATTTCACAGAAAACCTAAAATCAGTTTTCAAGTGTAAACAGGTGAAACTTGTTTCATGGTATCAAAAAATCTCTATGGGAGTATGAATGGCATAAGTGCTCAAGGAATCAGAAAGGAGCCTGAGAATCCTGGCAGAAAGGATATTTTCTGATAGGACTGGGCCCAATCCTTTCTCATATAAGCATTCCCTTTAAACTCAGTTGTGTGAATAAAAGTTGCACGATCAGAACTGTAAAAAGGCATTTTACCGCCCTTGGCCAGCAGACATATTTGTGGCTCTACCATGTCTCATTTTTCTGCCCTTGCAACTTAGCACACTGCATGGCTTCCCTGCTCGTCCCTGGGTCACAGACCTGTGCATAATAGGACCCTCTAGGCCAGAAGTAGGCAAAGTATGTTCTATGTGCTCGATCTGGCCAAACATTTTCCTCCAGCCCATCAAGACCAGTGTTCCCTCTAAGCTGTGCAGCAGCAGTTTCACAGGTGATTAATTAGCCCCACCCACTCAGTCAGCACCATGCAAGGAGCCCTGAGCCTTTGACTGGGCGGGACTGATTAATCACCTGTGAAGCTGTGCTGGACATCTGCCTGCCTTCTGTAGCTCCAGTCATGCCACTTCCAGAAGTGCATTGGCTGGAGGATACTGGCAAGTGTGTCTCAGTTTCTCGGGGGGGTGGCAGGGAAGTGGGACAGCGGGTCTATGCTTTGCCCACGCCCATAATCACTGGCTCAGCCACCCTCACTGACCTTCATTTTCAGCCGATGAAGCTGTGAGGATGGTGCTGGGAATGGGGGCAGAGCACAGACTTGTTGCCCCGCTCCTACCAAGGGGTGTCCAGAGACATGTTTTCCAGCAACAACTGGTAGCTTTGAGCAGCATGGGGCCATCACAGTGCCACACTGTGCTGCCAACTGCATATGGAAAGTGCCTTTTAAGCCTGCACATAGCCTCCCTCCCCTTTCACACCCAAATCCCTGCCCCAGGCCAGAACCCCCTTTTGGACTCAAACTCCCTCCCAGACTCTACACACATCTCCATTAATACAATAGAAAAGTGTGGCCTGTGACCACTTACAAAATTCTTGGAGTGCACCCTGCACCCCCCCTGCAAAAATTATTTGCCCACCTCTGCTCTAAGCCAAATGCATATAAGCAAGGCTGGTCAAAAAATATCCACTGAAACTGTTTATGATAAAAAAATGGCTGAGTAAAACTGAACTTTTGTTGAAAAATATTTTTGCCAAAACCCCAAAAATATCACTCCATGGCTGAATTTTTGTCTGCAGGAAAAAAAAAATTCTGAAAAGCTCTATGTAAAAGTTAGGTTTTTATCTCTTGATTTTTCTCCTTAGCAACATCAGAAGGAGAGCCTAGATAACCTGATAGATCTTCTCTGTACCTAGTTTCTATGGTTTCACACTACAGATTGTACCTCCAAAAACCAGCACTCTCTGGTCTGGCAACATCCATAGTCCAGCAGGACCAAAGATGCTCCTGTACTAGAGAACCCGGGAGCCTATGAACAGGAGGGCCATCTGGGTGCAGCAACAAGGACGGTAGATTGGCTAGGGACAGTATGATACTGTGGCTGGAGCCCCAAGGCAGCCTCCAGCAACCCAAACAGCATGGGTCCACTGCCTCCTGGCAGTTCCTGGTAGCTCGGAGTCAAGGCCAGAGCTCCATGGCAGTGCGGGACCAAAGCCCCCTGACAGCATGGAGCTGAAGCCAGAGCCCCACCCCCTGGCAGACTGCTGGAGCACGGGATCACAGTTGAGCCTCATGGCTGCCTCTGGATGTGCAGGGCTCTGCCTGAGCCTGTGATGCCCAGGGAGCTGGCAGAAGCTGGACAGACAGCCCAACCAGCATGGCGGTGGGAGAGGGTGAGGCAAGGTGCCTACTGAGGCAGCCTGCTAGCAGCAGTTAGTTAATGGGCTTAGGGGCCGTTAGCAGGAGACCTTCCCTGGTCCAGCAAATTCTCTCATGCCGAACCAGGGAGGTCCAACCTGTACTGTTTCAAATGTCTCTGTACAAGAATGTATAAAACATGATTTCAAGAAAAAAAATTTTTTTTAAAACCCAGTGTAAAATGATACTTTTTGGTCAACAGAAACAAAAGTTTAGTTCAGAACATATATAAAGGATTTTAGGTCTGTAAGGATCTTTTGATTAGGGTAATATAACCTATACTGCTTTCTATAGAATAATCAATTAAGTAGGTTTTTCTAGGATAAATTTCTATTCCAACATAAAGCCCTTGGGTTTAAATGAAGCAATGAGCATCAGTAAGAGTAGCTGAGGTTACAAAGTTTAGTGCCTCTCTCCATAAGAATATTTTGGGAAGCAAGCAATTTTATGGAATTTGTCTCTTCCTGAGGTGTCAGATAAAGGGGCAACCACCCACCCTTAAATTCTGTATCAGACATTTGCTCATAGAGCACAACCCTGCTCCAACAGAGCTCTTTGATGCAGCAATGTGCAATCAGGTTCCTTCCTCCAGAAGCCAGAGTGTTTCCCCTGTCAGTTTCCTCCTCTGCTACACTAATTCATCTACCCTGGCCCCCTTGCTGTCCTCCACCAATCAGCAGCTAAGACTACTGCAATGATTGTCTTCCTAACCAACAGTAGCGGGAGCAGCAAGGAAACCATTTGGGGTGGAACAGGCAAGGAGAGGGAGCCAGGATGGTGGGGAGCATAGTGAGAATGGGGTGTGTGAGAGTAAATGGCCCCCAGTGGTACTGGTGGTGGAGCAGAGGGAGCACAGGGTTACTCTGTAGTGCTGGTGGTGAGAAGGAGAGGGAATTCATAGGGATCTCAGTAATGGGGTTGTTGGAGCCATTAAAAAGGTCCAGATCATGCTCCACAGATATCAGTCTAATTCTTATAATTCCATATGGCAGGCAGGCAAGTATTATTACAAGCAATGGGAACTGAGTCAGTGTGCAAACACAGAATGGTACTTCAAAAGAGACCCACACATACACACACACAAACTGTAAATAATAAACAAGACTCATTTTTTCTCAACTTTAAAATGTATCATTTTCTCTGTGTGGGGATTTAAATATTCTCATTAGAACTAAAACAACACTACAGTGATTGAACTGAAAAGCTTCTAGAAAGTAATTAGATTTAAAACTGAAATAAAAATAACTTAAGTGTCAGTTTCACTCCTGTTTAAAGTCATTTAGTAGTCTATTATTATTTGTTTAGATTAACACATCTAGGGCCCCAGGCAGGTGCAGTGTAAACTCACAGGGCTTTGCCCGAGTAGGAGGTTTCCAAAAGTTAAATGATCTAGTCCCAAGTTTGGTGAACTGCAGAAAAGTAAGTACCCTAAATAACAGAAAGTAATATATATTTTTCTACAACTGTTATATTCAAGAGTAGTAACAAAGAATAAAACCCTTTATTTTTCTTTATACAGATATTAGATACAGTGTTTCTGTCAACTAAATCTAAGTTATTAATCACATAAAGTTAGAGGTTTCAAATTGGCCTACAATCATGGCTGAAATTGTTGCCCCCTCCCGCAAATATGGAACAGATCCCTACCCATGCACAGTCCCATTAGCCTGTCTGGAGTGGTCATCCACCCCAACCAAAATACAGACGTCAAACTGCATCCATGCCTCATGATAAACAACAATGTTCTGTAAACCTTGTTTCTTATGTACAGTTTCTTGGTTAAAAAAAAAGACAAGGCAATTTAAATCAAGTTATCATCTGATTTAAAAAAATATAGCAAAGAAAGCTGAGTTTGTTTGCAGCTTTCCCTAGCTTAGGAAAGAAAGTTTCCTAAAAATCATGTTTGGTGCAAACTTCATATAGAGGACTAAGAATAAATTTAAAAATATCTTACCCATGTACAGGAATACTGAGAAGCCTTTCCATGTTAGAAAGAATTATTTTTAAAGTCTCTGGTTCACGGTTAGATCCCATTTCTGTTACTAAAAGTGATTTTGTAATATCTGGGAAGGAAAAACGTAATTTTTTTCTCAATCGTTTGACTTACATAAGGATAGTAATTAAACATCTGAGCATATCATGGATTTTCACTGATTGGTCACTGTAATGAACATTCATCTAACATGTTCACTTTACAATCAATGTAGCACAGATGTAAATACTTTTTGCTTGGACCCTACAAGGAAGAAAAAACTTAGCAAAAAGAGCACTGTCCAGTCTTGCTTTGGGCATATATTCACTGGGATTACTTCTATTCAAATCCTTACAATCTTGATGCAATGAAGTATTTAAACGTAGACAACTTAATGTTTGAGAAACAGGGATACCAGAAGTTAGGCCTATAACTCAAATGCTTTGCAGGTTCAGGGCTGAAATAAGACTAATTTTTTGGTAGTTTAGTCACTGTTTCTAAACAGATCAGTTTAACAAACACGGGCAATAACACCCCAAACTTCCTAATTTTATTTTATAACATCCACAAGCCTATTATGTACTTCAAAGAAAACAAAACATGGGCTCCTACTTTAAAGCACTTGGGGTACATATGTACTGCATGCTTATTCTGGAACAGTTATTCCAAAATAGCTTATTTCAAAATAGCACATCTATACTGCAGGGAAGCCTTAACATTAGGTCAAGACAGGCTTCCCTAATGTGGATGTGCTATCTCAATTTAGAGCCCCAGGAGGCACTGGGGAGGAATAACTTAGAATGGCCCTGGTGAGGGGCTATTTTGAAATAGCAACAACGGAGCATCTATACATGCATTATTTCGAAATACTTATTTCAGAATAGGCGTTATTCCTCACGGAATGAGGTTTACAGATTTCTGAATAAGCCATCTATTATTTTGAAATAATGGAACGGCTGCGTAGACACTTGCATTGTTATTTCGAAATAACGCTAGTTATCTTGAAATAACGGTGCAGCGTAGATGCACCCTTACAAAATAAGTAAGCAAAATGGACAAAATAAGTGTACATTTGTGCAGGGATGAGGATGGAAATAGCTATGAGAAACTATACGCCAATGGTTTCTGATATAAATTAACCTTTTCCAAAATAAAATTAAGAATTGCCACTCATTCCACTTCCCAAAATAAGCTACTTAGTACTACTCACCTTCTTGTCCTGATACACAAAGCTTCTGACCATTGCAAAATGCACCTTTTCCTTTCCGGCCAGTATACATTTTGTCTTCCACACAACTATATACGACTCCAAATTCAATCTGCAAAGAAGAAAGGTTTCCTTTCCATCAATGTGGAAATGCCAGTTTTACATAAGGTGAGCAGTGGCTAATAATGTTATGAATTTGATTTTATTTCTCTGTTGGATATTAGGTAATAATGTAAATTTACCTTTTTGTTGACTACAAAGCCAATTGAAACTGCAACAAATGGAAACCTTCAAAACAAAAATATTTTATTAATCCATAATTTAAATATGCTTCTTTTGTTACTATACATTTTTAAAGTTCTAGTTGTACTCCATCTGGGTTATAACAAGAAATATGGAGGGTGTAAGCTATCAAAAGCACTCTTCTGGAAATTTTCAGCTACTATCCTTTGCCACCAAACAGGCTCAGCCAATGCCAAATAAAAAATTAAACTCTTTGTAATTTTATTATACTACATCTTTTGCTTCTCAATTTTCAAGTCGATATTCACTGCAAAAATGGGTCTGTTCTTTTAACTCTGTACTAATTATACTACATAACGCTTTCAAGGCATGCCAGCAGTTGGTTACAGCTCGTATTTTATTTGAGAGCATTATAGGACTTACACAAAAGTATTGCTACTCTAGTAACGCTTGCCTAGACAGTTTCTAATCAAGTATGAGCAAACAACTCAAGATCTATTATGTCTTCATTGCATTTCAATTGTAAACAACATTAAACACAATTACTTGAATGATTCCCGAAAAAAACAACAACAAAATGTCTAGTCTAAATGTTGCCCGATTTAAGTAGTAATCATGGACAAACCATACAAATGTACCTGTGTACAAAGTTTGTAGTTCCATCAATAGGATCAATAATCCATGTGGGATTATCTGTCAAGGTACTGCCTTCTCCAGCTGCAACAGATTCTTCTCCAATGAAACTAGAATGAAATTAATCAGTTAATTGTCTAGTCTGTCAGGCTATTAACACAGTTAAAGGGCTAAAGTGCAGTGCGGTGGGGGTGAGAGACATGACAGGCGCGAGCCAGGACAGCTGATTCCCAGCTCACACCTGGTCCCCTGCCATGCCTCTGCCTCCCCTGTCCTCCGCAGAGATGGTGCTGGGGGGTGGGGACTGGCTTTTAAGCCAGTGCTTCCTCCCCACCCTTACTGCCTCTCTCTGATACAGGCAGCAAAGGAGGGGGAAATGACTCGTTGACTCACTAGTCGACTATCCGATAAGCATATGCCTATTGGATAGTCAACTAGTCACTTACAACCCAAATTAAAATATGAATGGAATTTACAGTACTGTAACTTTGCAACAGCTGATTATCATTCTTAGAAGAAAAGCATGTGTAACCTGAAAATTAAGCAGCGCTTATCAATGTGAAATTTAGCTGAAAACAGCTGACCTGCAATTGGCATTTTAGCAAACCAGTAATGGTGGGCTACTTGTTGAGGAGTGATATTTGTGGAACTACAGATAAAGGGCTCAATGGGAGAGATGATAAAAATGTTTATATGTTTTAATATTAGTTTACAACAGTTAGCATTCTTTTGGACATAATGTTGAAGTCTATTTTATTAGATTATTAAAGCTGTCTGGTTTCCTCTTTATCCATATAGTCAGTGTCAGGAACGACAGGTATAACAGGCCACAGAATGCATTGCCTTCCTGGAACTGCCACTGACCTGCCACCAGACAATGGGCTGCAGAGCCCCTGCCCTTCCCCAAGAACCCCACCGCCTTCTTTACTCCATTCCCAACTTGAAGGTCCCTGCTGCTCACCATCTCTCTTCTCCTGGAGATGGAGGGTTGAGAAGTGGCACTGGGAACTGGCAGTTACATGCACTGCAGGCTCTGCAGTATAAGTTTTATACTACAGAGCCTGCAACAAAGCCAGCTAGGGTTGCAACAAATCCTCCATGGGAGCCAGCATGTAATCTGCGATGGAGAAGGTAAAGGGGGAGGGCAGATGTGTTAGAGACGGGGCAGTCCCTGCCTGTGGTGGGCCCCACTGGGCTGGAGCCGCCCTCTGCAGGCAAGGAACTGCTCCAACCCCTGCTGGTTAACCATTTACATCCCTACTCCATACTTATCCCTTCAGTCACAATTTCCTCTTTTCCCACCAACAGCAATTAAAATATCAATAGAAGTTGTACCTATGAGAAGGATATTTTTCCTTTATAGAAGAAATAATCATTTTTTCCACTTTTTGATCAGTTACTGTCACTAGATCTGCTGGTGAGCTTTTAACCATAATTGATATTTTTTCTTTCAATGCTTCCCGGACTACCTGTAAAGAATATAATTTTGTTAATAAAAAACTTCAGGAAAATACTAGTTAGTCTAGTTTCCAGAAGTCCAAGGCATGGTTATTTTTTTCTGACTGTAAATGTACATATGCGCTTAACTTTATGTACTGCAAATAATCTCCTTTAAGGATGGAATATTGGTCAGCTCCATTTTGTTAGAAGCAGTTTTAAAATTTCTTAAGTCTTACTGTATTTTAGCATTAACAAAATGCTATAAAGCTGAAATGAAACACTAAATGCTACACCCTAGGTTAAGTTATTTCCAGGCCGGACGATGCACATGTGACTGAATCTCTGCCTTCCAACCTAGAAATTCATACTGAGGATTATTAATGTAATGAAATGAACCTTTGTTTGAGGGAATGTTTACTGAGGCAGTTGAATATTTACTGTAATTCTGAAGACTTTATATCTGGTATATGCCCTAACCTTATCTGTGTGCACAATAAGAAACTGATGTATAGAAGCAGAGACAAGAAGTGGAGACTGGCTATCCACTCTATCCCTAGGCTCCTCAGAGATCTGTTGCAATTTTTCTTGCTTTCCTGCCACGTTACACCACAGCCAAAAGGCAGAGGGGCAAACCACCAAAAGTGAGGGAGCAAGAGCTGTTGCCTGGCAAGGGAGAGAATCTCAATGAAAAGTGGAGTGAGGGGAGATGGCAAATTGTCTGCCCAAGGGCTAGAGACGCACCAGAGTGGAAGCAGGCTTCTAGTGAGTAAAGAGATACAGGACTGTGGAAAAACCACTCTGAGAAAATGCAGGCAGTAGCCATGCACTCTGTTCAGACAGAAAGGCAACACTATGAGGGACAAACAATATGCTGCCTACTACAGCAGCAAGTGCACTAAAAGGGAATTGCTTTTAACCAAATGTAAGGTACCAAAAGCATATGTGCAACAAGGAGAGAAGCTAAACCACAATAATTGCTATCTATCAGCCTAAGGCATTGCAAAGAATTTTTCCTAAATTAGCCTAGTTGAGGAACAGAATGCACTCTTATTTTTAATTCATTGCCATTTCACTTTAGAATTCTAATTTATGTTTGTTTTTGGCAAAATATAGAGGTACAATATTTGGCACACTTAAAAACAAAATTCCTCTAAAAGACATACATGAGTTTCTCTGGAAACACAAAATAAGTTTACATACCTCTCCAGCCTTTCTTGCTAAAATTACTGCATAATCCATGCATTGTTGCCAAGGATCAGCCATCTTATCCTAGGTACAGTACCTATTCGATAGATATGTTAGTATAGACACTTAATATATTGAACTTTACAAGTGTTCAAACTGTTGACCAACAGCCCACTTACTCTTTCCCTGTTTCTGATTTCAACATCCCTTCTTTGATGGAAGTTATGCTCAAAGATACTTGAGAAATAAAGTTTGCCATGTTCCCACAGCAAAGAGATTAATTTGTGACAATTCTAATGCTTTGCCTTGGTCACGTCACTGCTGGGCAATTTAAAGTTTAAATCATTAATATTAATTTTCTATTAAATCTAATATACTATTAAACATAGACCCTGAAAGTATAATGACATGTGATACATTTCACATACAGTGGGCAGTCAACAACTTGGATGGGAGTACTCACCCCATGTAAAATTAAACATTCATGTGTCTTAGCAGGATCAGGGCTACAATGGGGTTATGTAGATGATATTTTTACACAATGTTGAATGCTCACTTCAAGTTAGAATTTTCATTATAACATGCTTCAAATGTAAAACGGGCATAATTCAGTCTACTTTTAGATCAAGTTTGGGTTAAATTGCTTCAGACATTTTAAAACCAGAGAGCAAAATCAGTATCTGTCCTATTTTGGAGATATATTCCAGATTCAGACAGCTCAGAAATGGTTAATTTCACATAAAGTAACTACAATACTTTGTAATTTTTTCTAATACACATTTTATACCCTCAAAATATTATGAACTGTATGAAAACACATTACCAATGTTATAATTTAGGTAAATTTGCACAAGCAACGTAATATACAATGAATGAATGTACTACACAATAGGGATGTAAAATCCCATTTAACACTTAACTCATTAAAAGGAAGAGTGGATGGGGGAAAATCACGGGCCTGGCCGGATCACCCCTCACCTTGCTGTTGGGCTGGTATCCCTCCCACAGCAGGCAGGAAGCTTCTCCACTCCCCACCAGTTAATGGGTGAGACTTACCGGTTAAGGTTAAGACAATATTTTTATACAAGGTTAACTTTAGTGACATAAAAGTGACACATGACCCATTAGCTTATGAGAAGGGTAGGATCCGCTTGCATCGCCAGGGTTTTTTTTAAAGACAGGAAGTAGCGTCCTACTACTCTAAAACTTATTGTGGAGAAGCTGTTTTAACGCGATGGAGCTACCTTTGGGCTCCATCACCACCCCTCCTGAAGCAGCCCCGGGGAGAGCCAAGTGTTCTCTCAACGGCGGGGAGAGGTGACTGAGGGGCATGATGCCGATACAGCTGAATGTCACAGCACGTCCTAGTGGGAGGGGACACCTGGGGCCCCACTCTCGGGGGCCCCAGGACATCGCGCCAGCCCGTCAGCGCCCCCGGCCGCTCTCTGCGAGCTGCTGCAGGGAAGGGACCAAGAGGGCCGCGGAAACAGCCTCGCGCGCGCGGCAACGTCTGTCGCAGACACGGCAGCCAGCGCCTCTCGCTGCAGCTCCGCGGGCGGCGGCGCCGCGACCCCCGGACGGCCCGCGCCACGGGCTGAGCCTCGCGTCCCAACCGCCCCGAGACGGCGACTCCGGCCGCGGCCCCGCGCGGCGTTTCCATCCACCGCCACAGGCCTGCGCGCAGCCCCCGCTCGGCCGGCGCGTCTCCCACCTTCACGTCCCCACAGCCGTGCCCGAGTCCCGGCCAGTGCCGGTCCGCCGCGACCCTCACAGATCCAGCCAGTGCGCAGGCGCAAACCGGCGAAGCCACACCCCGCCCCCGCCAGCCTTTGACAAGCGTTAACCCTTCCCTCCCCGCCTGACTGCAAGGAAGAGAGGCCGGGGGCGGCGGGCTGCTCTCAGCAAAAGCGCTTGAAAGCTGCAGAATTTGGCTTGTGTCAAGTTTAAGTGGCTTGTAGCGTCTTTCTTTTGGTTGCCTCCCGGCAAGCAAGGGGAAGAGAGCTCAGGCGTGCAAAGCGGGCCAGGGAGCTAATTTCAGAGCGTCTTGGGGGTTTCCCAGGGACTGGCTTGTTGTGGCCTTATTTAGAAACAGGGTTAGCTTGATTGTTGTGCAATTGTGGAAGCTAGATGCTTAATTACAGCATGAAAGTTTACACAGGATGCACTGTATTCTTTGCCTGCAAGGGGGAGGGAGAGCAAGGGGGAAGAGAGGGATGATGGAGGGAGAGAGAGAATGCAGGGCTTGTACAAGAGATTGCATTTTTAGACGGATGGTGCAAATCCTTGGGCAATGCAGATTTCAGAGGAAATGACACACAGGGGCCCTGCAAATTTGGGCATAGCATTTATCCAGTATACTTTCTTACTAATCCATGTTACCCACTATTGTTTCCCCAATGGTGCAGGCCTTCCTTCTGGTTTTGCTAGCATTGACATAGAGATGCATTGCCAGACCAGTTCAAGGTGACTGAAGCTGTATTCCCCTTCCATGGTCTTGTAATGTGACCTATCCTATATTCCCCATGCAGAAAGTCTTTTAGGTACAGACCTCTCTCTTTCTTCCTCCTTATGAGGGCATTTCTATATTGCAGTTTCCTACCTGCACAATGAATTCCCCAGCAGGCCTGATAATCCCAGAGATAACGTAATTGCCTATAGCAGCGGTTCGAAAACTTCACTGCACTGTGACCACCTTCTGACAACCAAAAGTTACATGACTCCAGGAGGAGGATCAAAGCCTGAGGTGGTGTAGGTGTGGGAGGAGGGCAAAGCCCTGGCCTAGGGGGAGAGAGGCTAATGCCACAGCCCCAAGACATCAACCCAACACAGGGGGCTTGTAACCTGAGCTCTGACAACCACAGCTGACAGTCTTGGACTTCTTTAGCCCTAGGCACTTGGACTTAGGCTTCAGCTCTAGGAAGTCTAAGCCAGCCCTAGCAATCCAGTGAGGTCCCAACCACAATTTGAGAATGGCTAGTCTATGGTTATCACACTGTTCTTTCTATTCAAATAGTACAGAAAAAAAACCATTAAAAACAAAGAACCCACTGTTAACAGAATTGTATAATTATAATTGAATGCTTGTATGATTGGTATAACATCTAATAATTGTGTATATAATCAATATAATATCATGAGTCTAATGAGCCTAATATATGTAGCCTAACATATACAAGAATGCCCATGTTACGTCATCATTGTATTTAAAACTATAGTGCATTGCTGTGATTTGATAAACTGGCATGTTTCAATTTAGAATACCCACTGTAAATGAATATTCATGAGTTAGCTGTTGACTATATGAATATTCATAAGAACGACTGTTCCTCATAAATATGTAATTAATAGGTGTAACACCCAATCATTTTAAACCTATGCAAAAGAGCATCTTATCTTTGACCAATCAATTTGAATCGGAATCCTCATGAATATGCATGAACATAACCTTTATAACCCTATGCCACACCCGTTAAGGTTGTTGCATCAGGGTGTCGGGCTAGGCTTAGGGTTAGGTTTAGTGCATGTGTGAGGAGTTGTACGTGTGCGGTCTAGAGTCTTGTCCCGGATATTGGAATGTGTGAGGTCTAGCATCTTTTAGAGTGAAGATAAATGGAAGGTTTACTCTTCCTCTATTTAGGTATAGGTTTAGATTAGTTTAGTTTAGCTTTTAGATAGGTTAGATCCTCGTCTTCGAGTCTGTACATCAGGCAGCGTCGGTCCATGCATGTCGGCCGTTGTCGTGCTTGTTCGTCGGGCGCGTCGGGGTTTAGTTAAGGTTTTATTTTAGGTTAGGTTTAGATTAGGTTAGTTCAGAGTCTAGCATCCATCACCGTCCAGTTGCGCCGAAGGGCAGGAAGAGGCCAAAGGTCTTCACGGAAGGTGAACATATCGCTCCCGATGCCAGTTCTTCTAAGGACTCCTGGTTGTTCCTCTCCCGAGGCCCGAAAGGACCAAAGGATTGAGGTCGCCAGCGTCAGTGCTGTCAACCAATGAGGGACACCTGGTTGTTCCTCTCCTGAGGCTTTCAACTAGCCAAAGGATCGAGGTCGCCAGCAACCCATTGATCGTCTCTGCGCCGCTAGACTTTGGTAGGATTGTTTATTAAGAGGGGACTGCCCCCTTGTTCTGTTTGAGATACAGTAGACTTCTGATAATCCGGAACCTATGGGATTTAGGTGGTGCCGGATTATCAGATGGTACTATAAGCAGGTTATATATATCTACACTGTATACATCATATACTGTATATAAAGTGTTCTTAACACTTTTTATTGTACATACTGTATACAGTATACTGTAACGTTTTAGTTTTTTTAAGCCTTTTTTACCCTTTTTGCTCAGTTCAGCTGTTGCCGCTGTTACCTTGTGACTCATTTTTTGCCGAAGCTCACTCACTAGGCTCTTGCCATTTTTATACCAGACTAGTAGGATTGCCGGACTATTGGATGCCGGACTATTGGAGTTTTACTGTATATGTTTATAATATAATCTTGTTGTTGAAATTTATTTAAATTGGTTACATTTTCATTTACACGCCACTGTCTATGAGGAAGAACAAAAATACCGGTGAATAGATACGGCTTCTCGGAATCGCACCTTAACATCGTAATATTCCAATTAGGCTAATTCGTAGTAATTATCATACACACTCACCCCTTACGGGTAACACCACATGCATGCTAAGTTTACCAGAGATCACTCAACTTCAGCAAGTGCTTCTTGCACAAGAAGGCAGTGTAGACTAGCCTTTGGGTCTTTGATCTGGCCTCACACAGAAAACAGGTCCCCTCCTCTAGAGGCAAGATCAAAAGGTTGGGTTCAGAGGTGAGAAATTTGCTTTCCCTCCCAATATTCCCTACCTTTAAAAGTTCACATTGTTTCAAACAGTACTCACAACACTTCCTAGGGTTTACATTAGTCAGGTCTCCTTCCTAACACCATTACATAGAATCCCCCAATAATACACAACTATTTATCTTTTGAATACAATGAACTTCTAAAATATTTACAGGACTGCTTGTTGTTTTTAATTCAGTAAGATTCACTTAGGAAACAACCTAAGCACCCTGAAAATGTGTGGTGGTGAAACAATCTCCATGTCTGAGTGACCAGGTTAGAAAAGTTTATGTTGGACCTCAACACATTCTTATTTTTCTATCTTTCTAGCATAGATAGGCAGAAGGGCATGGATTCAAATTACATGGTAAGCCAACAGATCACTGTGTATTACAGGTACTACCATGTATCACTGCATCTTTATGAAACTAGCAATGCTACCTGAACAATGAATAAATAACTCGTTAATAAATCTTATGGATAGGGAGACAAACCTTTGGTCTAGCACACTCTTTTATATTTTTATTGATATAATAGACAAAAATAAAAAGTGATTTTTCCCTCAATATATGTTAATGGTATATATAAAACACATACATGTGCTCTCAGAATGCACCAAATCTGCAGACATACAAAACTATCATATACTAACAAGCTATTCAAAGTCAGTGCTGCTCAAATAATCATGGTATTATTTTAGCAAAATTTATTGTGCCAAAGAAAATCTGATCAAAGCCTTTTGAAATTAATGTAAAGACTCCCAGTGGCTTCAATGGGTTTTGGATTAGGCTCAGTTAGTAATCTGAGTAATTCCCCTTAATTATCAGAGGGCTGTCTGGATAAAGGAGTCATTAGTGAGGTATTTACATTTATATATGTAAATAAAAGTGATTTACATTTATAAATCACTTTTCATCTACAAGGATCCTGAAATGCTTTATTAAAACTCTCTGTATGGATTAGTGACCTGGCACTCACCCTTAGAGCATCTCTCAGTGGTTGGGTGTGGTATAACAGTTCTTTTCTTGCCTCTGGCACAGTTGCCAGCCAGCCTTGGCAGGTCTTCAGCAGATTAGCCTTCTGGCAAATGTCACAAAATCCAAACGAACTCCCTTCCAGGGTAATCAAAGAGTCCACATTTGCAAATGCCATTTCTGAAACTGTGCACAAAAATGGGTATTTAGCTGCCCAAGTAAACAAGGGGCTGGCAGGGTAGTCAGTGGAGGCATGGTCTCCTTTGGGGAAGCAGGTGCTAGAGAAGGAACTGGACTTGGAACCTCTAACCATTGTGACTTGTAGAGCTGGACCAAACCCAAGTGGTTTTTTTCTTTTTTGGGGGGGAGGGGGAAGGGAGGAAGAGTACTTTTGGTTTTGGAGTCTTAGACACAGTCTGGTCTGCCTGGCTGAGATTTTGGTACAGCATCTACCTCAACTTCCAGGTTTATGCATAACATTATTCATATGGTATTTCCTCCCTGCTCCTGGGACCAACTGCCTTAGATCTGGCTCTCATTTCACATAACTCTAGCAACAATCCTTGGTTCCTCCTTCCCTCACAAGACTCTCTCACCTATACATGTGTACCTCTCCTCAGAGTCCAGACCAGGTGTGGGCAATAATTTTGCTATGAGGGGGGCACTTTTGCTATGAGGTCGCAGGCTGGCTTTTCCCCCTGGGAAGGGGCAAGGCCTGGGGTGGAAGAGGTAGGGCTAGGGACTAGTCTCTTGCCAGAGTTGTCTAGGGCTGGAGGCTTTGAATTAAAAGCACAGCAAAGGGCTCCCAGCGCCGCCGCAACCATATTACCTGGCAGCTATCTGTGATTGCTGCAGCTATTTAAAAGGCTTGCTGCTCCGACCCCTTCCATGGTAGCATCATGACTGTGAGCCATGAGCCATTTACATAGGATCCTGATGCCTGAGCCACCACCTGGCAATTCAGTGGCATGGGCAGCAGGATATAAATAGAAAGCAGCAAGATGCAGTCCGCAGGCCAGGTCAAAGTGTTAGGCATACCAGATCTGGCCAACGGTCTGCATCTTGCCCAGCCCTGGTCCAGATCCTATTCAACGTGTATAGTTCCTCAGGAACTACGAAGAAGCACAGAACAAGGGATGGAGATTGACACTTCATCCCTCAGCTACCTGGCAATAGCTTTCAAACAATTGAATAGCACCCCATCACAAACAGCCTAGAAGTACCCAAAGTTCATCAAGAAGCAGCCTTCGAACAGATCCATAAAGGGAATAAACAGAGATGCTGCCAGCACACATGCTCATTTTTAAAGAGCTACAACCCAACAAGAAAAAAAATTAGGGGGAAATTTTTCACTGAGTTAGATGTCTTACTGCTTTTTGAAAATTTCTTCTTTAATGACCGGTTCGCTACTTAACACAAGACAATTATTGTGAGAGGAAAAGGAACACGTGAACAGTGAACAGCATCTGTATTCATCTGTAGATTTCACAGAATCATTGAATACTAGAAGTGGAAGGAACCTTGAGAGCTTATCAAGTCCAGTTCCCTGCCCTCATGGCAGGACCAAGCACAGTCTACATCAGGGGGAGGAAACCTTTTTTGGATAAGGGGCTGCTGACCCACAGAAAAATCAGTCGGGGGCCATACACAAGTGAAAAGCAAACCTCCCCCCCCCAAAAAAAAACCCATCAACAAACCAAACTCACTGATGTGGCCCCCAACTGAGAAGCAGAAAGACACTCTCCCCACCAAAGCCTAAAGAGGCCCAGACTAGTAGATTTTGTGTGCTCCAGCCCCATGGTGGATCAGAAGGGGAGGGAGTCCTGAGCCTTGGGGGCCAGATCCAGGTGAGTGGAGGCCACAACCGGCCGCCAAGTCTTAGGTTCCCCACCCTGATCTAGATCATCCCTGACAGATGTCTGTCTAACCTGCTCTTACAAATCTCCTATGATGGATGATGAAGCCCATAGGAAATGACCAGGGCTCGACAATTAATATAATCTACTCGCCCGTGGCAAGTAGATTTTAGCCCAGTGCTGCCGCGCAGCTCTGTCAGCGCATGTGCAGTACATCTGTGCATGTGCAGCGTGCGGTTCTGCACGGCTGGTGAGCAGGGCTCGCCGCCGCTTGGTGAGCCCTGGAAATGACAACAGTTAAAGTGGCCCCCAATCTTCTGAACTCTGGATTTCCTGACTTTACACTCCGCTAGATTTTGTGTGCCACTCTCACAAGGTCGGGCTTGGTCTACCAAACTCCCTAAGATCTGCATAGGCAAACCACTACACTTAAATGCCTTTGTACTCTGCTTCCTGTGGTATGCAATGCTGTTACTGCCCTTTAAGATCTCATTAGTAAAGCATCTGAAGATTTACACATGAAAGAAAACTTGGACTTTCTGCTGCATAAATCTGGAGCATTGTTATCCATGTGTAACAATTCTGTTGAATGTGTGGCATGGGACAGAGTCCATGCCTGGGAGAAGACACCCATTTAAACCCAAATATCTCTTACCATTAGCTAAATAGCATTTTACATATTATGAAAACTAGCTTGTCTTTGGTACTTATATGGTGCTGATTACTGTAGTAATTAAATGCCTCAGAATCTTAAGGATAAATACATGAAACACTCTACGGACATATGGAAATGCTATTATCTCCTTTTAACAGATGGAAAACAGATCAGAAAGACTAAGTTCAAGGTCTCACAGGACATCTGTGATAGCACAGGGACTTGAACCCATGGCTCCCAAATAGTAGGTTAGCTCCCTAACCACAGGACAATACCTCATCTGTGAACTTGTAAAATATGTGATTTCCCCCCAAACTCTGTACTGTACATTATTAAAAGCAAGAAATAAAGACTAAAAAATACATTATTGTAGTGCTTTTGAAAGGTACTGGACTGACAGCCCTACTGAACAGAACACTCTGTTTAGCCACAAAAGAAGCAGATGTACACTGAAGAAGGGTTTTAGGTCAAACAAGGTATCCAAGCTCTAATATATAGTTCTCTTTAGTTAATGGTTCTTGTGGCTGATTTACATTTTACTCATTTATTGTTCTCATCAATATTTTGTAATGTACAAAAAAATACTTTAAAATGCAAAACCTCAAGAAAAAAAATTTCATTTGGTTGCATAATGTCAATAGAATAAAAGGAAAGATGCTCACCTATCAATCACTCCCAAGTTCTGATAACTGGTGGATAGCTAGTTTTCTTTTGAATGACTGAAACACTTTCTGCTTTATAAATATTTCAAAGTGATCAACCTCAAATATTTATTAAATGGGTGAAACTATTGTTTCAAGTAACCACAAGTGTTCTGCATTAAAATATATACATTTATTTTTAAAGAGATAGGGCTCAATTCTACCCACAGTTATGTGGATGCAACTCAAAATGAAGTCAGTGGGAATCGTGCCTGTGTGACTAAGGCTGAATCAGACCCAAACCCATTTTAAAGGTAAGTTGTGTTTCGATTTAGCTTAGTGGTTTTTCCTGTGATCTTTGTTTCCATCCAGTTCACCAATTAGCTACTCTAAATATGAATTTATATCTTCTACACACTGATCTTCATGACCAAGATATTCCAGAATAATGTTTCCACCATTATATAATGGACACTCTTGATTAGACAGCCAAGTAGCTAGCATGTGGTCCAATGGCAAAGCTTCTCCAGAGGCAGTATGACACAGCCTTAATTTCTGCAAAAAAACACCCACACACAAAAAAATCTTGTTAATTCATATTCATGCAGAAAGAATAGAAAAAAAAACCCTGTAGCATTAAATGAAAAGTGCTACCACCGATTTACCTTGGCTGTTGATTTGTTGTTGTCATTTTTAAGGTCTGCTAAGCAAGCTGCAAAATCTACTACTTTGCCAATACTCCATTTACTGCAAAAGAACATGGGTTTGCTCTTCTCCTTGCTTCCCTTAGGTAAGAACACTTGAAAGTAAATTCTTTCTGTCTACAATAGGAAACAGAGAAACATACACTCAGGAGAAGCAAACAATTACAGATATACATGGATTAATTTTGCTGGTCGAAAGAGAACGAAGCAGATATGTGCATTCATTATTATGAATCACGTTATACTGCTGTATTTCCCAAAGGTCCCAATTGAGCTTAGTGTCCCATTGTGCTGGATGAGGTTACATGAAGAGTAATTCTCTGCACTGGTCATTAGTCATTAATGATCACTCTGAAGAGAAAGAGGATAGTTTAAAGAGGAAATGCTGGGCTACTGATGCTTGGCATGAGTATAACGAGTCACAAAACTGCAAAAGACCCAAGATGCAAAGCAAACAAAAGGCTGCTGGTAGTCATGAACACGGTGGAGTTAACATGCTTGGGCTCTGATAGTACAGAGCAACCAGTGTTATTAGCATTGCCTACAGCAGCTTCTCAACCTTCATCTCATAACTCTACCCTGTAGGTACCAAAAGCTTTGTGGTCTTTCCCATGACTGAAGTATTTATAAGAGAGCACTATTACAATCTATATGGTCTAAAAGATGCATATTTTGAACATGAAATAAGGAAAATCTGGGCCCCCCCCGTTTTTTCCCCCAGTTACATCAACTTCTTTTTTATGTTCTATAATTACACTAAACAGGTTCACCTATTCCAGGTGCCAGCTGAAAGCAAGTAAGCAAGATAAACATTTTTTTTTCTTTTCATAGGTTTCACTTGGGCTTCCCTTAGAAAGAGATCATTCGTCCCCACCCACCCTACCCTTACGTCTGTGGGCATGTCTTCACTGCAGTTAGCTCAAGTAATAACTCACATACTGACCCTTAACCTGAATTTCCTCCGCACACACACACAAAACCTTTAATTTAAGTGTGGTTGTGATTTTAACTCCAGCAGCTTAGCAGGCCCAAGAAGAGATGTAGGCTTAAACAAGCACAACTCATAACCTACTAACATGACCATTCTGTAGTTGGATACAGAATAATGCCACTCTACTACCGATAGTTCTCCAATACTTTCCCACAACTACAACCATTTGTCCAGCAAGGCCAGACAAGTTATCTGACTAGGACAATTCGCTAGGATACAATTCATACAGTGGCTCAGCTTAGTGAAATCCTAAGCATGAGATGTGCCTCCAGTTGTCTAACTGCAATACTTAAGTGAGTATGATGCCAACGCAGACGTAGCAAATTGACTAATTATTTCACAGTCGGGCTACTCTCACTCAAGCCAAGCAAACTCAAGAGGAATAACCTGATTTTATTCTGAAGTCAAAGCATACTTTGGGAAACAATCTAGAAAAAACTCAATCCCAGTTTAAGGAAAAGGGTCTGATGAAAAAAAACCGAGGACTTCACTAGACCAACTTTCCATCTGTGAGAAGTGATGCAGCAGAAAAGGATACAAGGGACATCTGCTATCAAGCTGAAGGGGTAGCTAAGGAGAAGGAGGTAGCACAGAATGGAGGCTGGGAAGAGAGACTGAGAAAGGAACTGTAAAGAGGAGAATTGAGGGTTGGAGTTTAATTGAATCTCTGATAAATTATCACTAATCTAGATGATTAAACAATTAAACTCCAGTTAAGCAAATAAATAATGAAAGGAATTAAGATAAAGCCATTTGTGCTGTTGGTTACAATCTTGAGTTAGGGAGCAGCAATTGAAGTTCCTTACAACAAAAAAACCCAACACTCATTACATTACCTCCTGCATCTCACAACATTAATACACATACAAATGGAGACACTGATTAAAGTGCCATAATCTAAGGATTGTACTGCAAGCAGACTTCACATTATGATTGCTACTTAAACAGAAATGTCTAATTTGTCCTCCAAATAAGTCACAATTTGTAGTAGAAAAAAAGAAGTCATAATAGGATTCAGAGGGAACGTTCTACAAGAGAAGGCCTAATAGTAATGCAATGAAATAGCAATTGCCATTGAAATGCAATGCATATGATGTGGGCAATATATACATTACAAATTCCATAGATGAGACCTAATTTCCACCTGCTCCTGAAAGAATTTAAAATAATCAGGTGCAGGAAAACTACTTAAAAACGGTTATATTTTATGATCATGTTTAAGCACTGGTCCAGAATGAAATCTAAGGAGGGGGAAATGTACAAAAGTTTACAGACTAAAAATCACCCTGGTTTGAAAAAAGCAAAACAAAACAAGATGTTGGTCTCATTGATCATAGTAAGAAACAATGAAGAATCTATGAAGTAATGGATAATGTTGACCTTGGTGAAGGTGAGATATGTATCTGAGCAAAACTGTAGCAAAAGTGTGAATACATTTTGCTATCACGTAAAGTTCAGGCCAAGTACGAGCCAGATTTCCCTTAGCTGGCACAAAAATATGCAAATTGTATCTTCCACGCACCAGTAAAGGTCACTGCATCCATACGAGAGGGCTGGAAGTGCTTCAGTTGTGAGCCTCTCTCAGGTGTCATACTATGGGAGGGCAGCTTTAAGATTTGGGCCACATCTATGCTACAGTGGCACAACTATGGTGTGGCAGCTGTGCCGCTGTAGTGTAAATGCTTTGGCACGTCAAATGGCGTACTCTGTCAATGTAGATAATCTACCTCTCAGAGGTGGTAGCCAGGTCAATTATGTCTACAGTGGGGATTAAGCTGAACTAGCTATTTCAGACACAGCAAGTTTTTCACAGCCTTTAATGGTATAGACCTGGGCTGCAACTTGTTTATGATTAGTGTCGCAGATTAATTTTCTGTTTAAATAGCGGACGGCATGTTCATTTTCCCCATTCACAACAGAAGAGAATTTGATTTCAGACAGGAGAATCAGGGCATAATCCTGCACATGGTGAATTTTATACACTAGTACTTCACTGAGTTCAATGGAATTACTTTCATGTGTGAAGTTAACCATGAGTGTGAATTATTATATTTTAAGGGGGCTAATTCAGAAATAAAAATAAATAAACAGTTTACTTTAAAAAAATATTCTTTTACTCTAAATGAGTAAAATTAACTGCAAAAGTCTAGAATCTGTTTATATCCTTAAATAAAATAGGAGTAAATCAGAAAAACAGTATACTGACCTGTGGCAAGGATTTATCCCCACTTGCCTGCATTTTCAGTTTCATTAGTGCTACCTTTGCTGCTGTTTCACTGTTTTTTGCTCTTTTCCATCTTTTGCTTCTTACATCCTCCTCCTTTTTAGACTCTTGAGGAAAATATTGTTTCTGAATGTTACTGCTAGTAATGTTTTCTTTCAGTTTGCTACAAATGAAATTGCTATGGTGTCTATTTTTATATAGTGTTTAGAGTTCAATGCTTTGGAATAATTTGTGTCTGCCCTATAGGTATGCCTACACTGCTGCTGGGACAAGCGTCCCCCTAGGCTAGACAGACTCACGATAGCAGGGCTCAAGATAATGCTATTTTGGTGCACTATGTATGTGGTAGCTTGGACTTCAGCATGGACTCTCAAGCCCATAATCCCCTTAAGTTTGAGACATACCCTTGGTGAGGGGATCCCCTTCTCTTCCATGAATCCATGCAACCATCCCACACAATTGCTAGTACGCCAAGCACTAGGAAGTCTGGCCAGTCCTACTGGAATTAGTAACTGCGCCAGAGGAATATGCTAGAGGGAGAAGAGAGGAGAAAGGGACTATGTCCTCTGCACTCATCTGTGCCTGCAGAGCAGTGTTAGGGGAGCATAAATGACATGAGCTGAACAGAGGTAGAAAGTGATGCTTCTAAATGTGCTTTACTACCACATTCCAGCCTCTCCATTAAACAGACATTCTGTGTCCAAGGGATCCAAGTCCAGCAGAGTTCCTTCTGCTTTGCGGCATAGGCCTAGCCCCTGGGGCCATAGAAGTGCCCAAACTTTGCTTCTATTAGGGCTGCCCAGGCAACATGTCAGCAGCCTAAGGTTTGCACCAAAATGGCACATACATTTTTAGCAGTCCACACAACTGCAATACTTATCTTTCACCAAAATAGCAGTTGCTAGTTAGACTTGATTAGCAATAAAATCCAGAGTTGATAGGCTTTGTTTTCATCCCATATTTATATGAAGAGGACAGCTCTGGGCCATATCTGGTTTTCAGGGCATACTTTGGGGACATCTGACATAGTAAATTATGTCTCCAAATACAGGAGCAGAGCTATATGTAGGCACTCACAAGCAGCGGATATCCATTCAAGGAACCTTCATTCTTTTGACAAGCTTGGACCTCGAAACTAATACAGAAGCTCAAAGAAACTGGTACAGAAAATAATACAATAAATATCCTATGGTACTTACCTATAATATCTTTAACTAGCTTCTGGGTAGCAGCCATGCGAGGTTTAGGAGTATCCAGTTTCTCACACTCATGGTCTGACTGATGACGGTGTCTATACACAACAGAAAAGCAAACTCTTGTTAGATGTTCCATATGTTAACTACAAAGCATAGGTGTTTCAACATTTTGCTCTACTCACCTTAAGCAAAACTGTTTCTCGCAGAAGGGGCATAAAACTGGTAAAAGCTCTTTTCCATTACAGGCCTTATATGTGCATGGGTAAGATTTTTGTTGATCCAATTTCATGCTCTCACTTTTTATATTCACCTAAACATTATTAAGAAACATCCAGTGTAAACAGATATCTGTAATAAAAATAACTTGCACCCTTATCCAACTTGCTTCAGTGCACTGATTCTGACATTACAGAAAAACTGTAGATTTAGATTGCTTTAAGAGAGACCTCCAAGCTACAAACAAAACATTCTCCATTTGCAGCTATGTGAATTTAACATTCCCAATAGCCAGGTTTCATAGGGCTTTGAAGTCTTGCAAAGAAATCACAAATTATCAACTTACCTCAGAACATCCATGGGAATCCCGGCTTCTATGCTGAAGGCTTAGAGTTAAAGAAAAAAAAAAGACTCCCATCACAATCAACATTTCAAAAAAGAAAAAATGAGTGTATGTATGTGTTTGAATAGCTATAATGTAGCATGGCTTTCATCCTGATCAATTTCAACTTGTCCAACTTCAATTCCACCAAAACTTGTCCCAACCTATAGGGTTGGGTTTTTTTTTCCTTCACCAAAGAGACTGGTTTTAGATCTAAAAGTGGCATAATTCAAGTCCTGTGTGGGCTATAAAATTGGTATCTGCATCTGCAAAAATTAGCTGCAGATATCTGCATCCACATCTGTGAACGTGAATTCCCACATGTATAAAGCAGATATCTGCAAATGTACAGGATTCTAAAAAACTAAATTTGTATCCATATCTACAGATACCTGTGGATATAAAGCAGTATCTGCAGATGTACAGGACTCTAGTCATATTGTTCCTGACCGTATATGAAGGTTTAGTTTAAAAAACAAATCAGATCCAAATTCAGCAAAATGCTTCTGGTGAAAGAATTACATGCTTAAATTAAAGCCCAGCTCTTCAAAGGAATGGCTGGCTAAATCCAAGTTCTAGTCCCAGTTTTAAGCCCCACAGTAATCCATAAAACCCCACACAGCAATGGCCTAACTAACCGTAAACTCATTCATCACCTAAATGTTTGCTGTGAAAATTCTCTAGTCACTTAAGTTTCTCCCCCTAGACATGTGTACTGCTGTCCCATTCTATGTGTCTGGAGGCCAATCTCATGCCTAATCCCTATAGCAATCCACATACCAGGGAGGAGGGGACAAGGGGAAAACAGCCTATCTTGCTTGCATGATTCAATTCAATAAATGTCTAGTCACACTCAAAATCCAGGAAAGGGACTCGAGGATGTGCCTCCCTTATGACTTTCAATCCAGTGGTTAGAGCACCCATGATGTGGCAGACCCAGTCAATACAGTAGAGGGTCTGGACACTGCATTTCATCTTCCAGATGGGTACTCTAATTACCAGGCTACAAAGACATTCTGACTCCTTCTCTCTGTCCCAATGACTATTTATTTATTTCTCCAAAGTAGAACATCTTCAACAAGAGCAAAATCTAATCTTGGGTGTCACATCAAAAATATAGAAAATGTTTATTTATCAAGATTCTCAGTATTGGGAGCAGGAGGTTAAACAAGTGACTTTGATCAAATATTACCAGAAAGCAAAAAGAAATGTAAGAAGCATCTGAGCAGTGAGCTGCTTTATCTGTCAGCTTAACTGGGAAAGAAAAGAGCTAAATTTATAGTACACATTCCAAGAATTTTAAATCCTATGTAGGGAGCACCAAGTGAGACAACTTTGTTTTGAGATGGCTAGGTAAAAAATCGTCTTCCTGTTGACTTAAGTCAGGAATATCAAAAGCACAAATTGAAGACCAAACATGTCCTCTGGAATATGCCCATCTTCTTCATCGAACTGCAAGAGGAAGACGAAATTGATCACATGCAGATTTGTATTTTTATTTATTACAGATGAACTTAAAAAAGAGGGGAAAAAATACCATCAGAGAAGCTGAAATGATACAGAGCTAAGAGGGGATGCAAGGCACTATTAAATATAAAAAGCTACATTGAGTACCAGAAATAAATTGCTAATCATCTGAAGGAAAAGTCACTGAGACAGGCTGTAACATCCCATCCTACATTCATTCACAAAAGGCAATAATACATTAATAAGAATTTTTTATATTTGTTTCTGAATTTATGCAACAAATAACTTTTTTATTTCCTCTTCTATTAAATCAGAAGTGACACCCTCCTTGATTTTTCTATTCATCTTAAAATTACTGTAACATTTCCCTTTTGGTACTTGGATTCAAGTTTACTTTGTCTAAGATCCTAGATGATGCCTTACCAAAAAACTCCTGAACAGCCATCACACACAAAGGGAAGAAAATCTGAAACCAAAAGAGAAGTTTTTTAGTTAGATAAGTAATTATTTAGCTAATTCGTTTTAGTCTAGATATGTATAAAGTTAACTACCAATGCCCACTAGAAATAAACACAAAAATGTCTTCCTTACCACAGCATTCAAACAAATTTACATTCAGCTCTCCATACAGTGACTGCATTGATACTTAAGAACTTGGACAAAGTCTTATTTGCTAATTCTACAGACTCAAAAAGGCTAAAAAAATTTCTATCTACTTCACACTGGTTTTTTTTCCTAGTCCATCTTAAAATGTGCATAATATACTCTAGTTTGTTATGCTACTAAAAAAAATAAGAGGTAAAATGAAGTACATTCATGTATATTCTGGGAACAGGAATTTGAGTTGCACTTCTGTAAGCAGCACCAATAGGACTTTTTATATAAATAAACAAAAACATTAAGAAAGCTGTAATTATAGTAGCAACCAATTTATTATTTACAGAAAGATCATCCTGATCAGTACCCCAGTTAGTCTGATGGAATACAAGGGGGATTTTTGCTTTTATACATCTATTTAGATAGAAGATGGGACACTAACCAATATATTCATCCCTTAATTCTGGGGCAAATCTAGATATTGAAGCTATTATGTAGAATGATTAGTGTAATCAAACAGTCATATATGAATT
>CM057846.1:44076275-44099644 GCA_030068395.1 Apalone spinifera | reverse complement strand
TATCAACTAATGAATAGTTGATAGAATTTTTATAAACTACTCAGTAAACTAGCATCAGGAATTTTAAAATGAAGTTAACAATACATATCAAATGTGTTCTAAATTAGCTGTAATCAGTCAAGAAAGACATTTTGGAGTATTCATAGATAGTTTCTCTGAAGACATCGATTCAGGAGCAGTCAAAAAAGCTATCGATATTAGCAACTATCAGAAAAGGTATAGATAAGACAGAAAATATCATATTGCCTCTATCCATGGTACACCCACATGTTGAATACTGTGTGCAGCTGTTATCACCTCATCTCCAAAACAATGTAAAGGTTCAGAAAAGGGCAACTAAAATGATTAGGGGTACGGAACAGCTTCCATATGTGGAGATATTAATAAGACTGGGACTTTACAGATTGAAAAAGAGATGGGGGGGGGGGGAAGGATATGATTAATTTCGTTTGGTGACCCTATGTTCTTGTGTTGAGAAAGTAAATGCATCTACAAAATCATGACTGGTGTGAAGACAGTAAATAATGAAGCGTTTACTCTCTCAACACAAGAACCTAAGGTTACCAAATGAAATTAATAGGCTTCAGGTTTAAAACAAATAAATTTCACACAACACACAGGCAACCTGTGGAACTCCTTGCCAGAGGATGTTCTAAAGACCATGACTGTAACAAGACTCAAAAAAGAACTAGATAAATCCAGGGAAGATTGGTCCATCAATGGCTATTATCCGTGATGCGCAGGGGTGGTGTCCTTCGCCTCTGTTTGCCAGAAACTGGTAATGAATCACTTAATTTCCTGTTCATTTCCTTGGGGGCATCTGGCATTGGCTAGTGTCAGCAGACAAGAGACTGGCCTACATTGACCTTTATTCTGACCCAGTATGGGCTTTCTAATGTTCTTATATAAATGGCAGAACTATTGAAGTCAGTACAGCTATACTGATTTACACTGACTGAGTATATAGCCTTAAGTGTTGTTTCACTAATGTGAGGTGGAAATTGTACTTTGGATGGCAAACGTGGGTAAATGGATTGTGAAGTTGTATAGTTTGACATACTGGTCATAGCAGCTCTATCCTTTTAGGAATCACTTTTTGGGAATTCTACTTGGATTTTCTCTGAACAACATTTCTAATACTGTGCTTCTGTCTATAGTTTGGAAGATTAGATTTATAATTCTCTCGTGGTGGTAACAATCACAGAAGCATTGAGTAGCAAAAACACAGGCATTTTTATCACTCTTTCTTCTCATCTTGATTTAGTTTTCATGATATGGCACTGAAAATGCTTCTCTAACCTACTATTTATACCATTGCCACTCCCAGTGGAGGTGCATTGGAGGAGAATTGAATATCCAAATTTTCCTACCATAGACACAATGATTACTTTGACCACTTTAGCTTTTTTCTCCATGTACACACAAGTAATCCTAACAGTTTAGCAATCCATTTCATTCTAGTCTCATGTGTGAAGCTGAACAAAATCCTAGTGTGGCTTTAGCATACTGCTGAAGGCAAGGATGGTCCAGTGGCTATGGCACTAGCCTAGACTTATTCTGCCATAGGCTTCCAATGTGACCCCGGGCAAGTTGCTTAGTGCCTCAGTTTAAAATGAGGGTAATAGTAGAGTTGGGGGGGAAACACTCAAAATGCAGATTTGGTGATACTGAAATCTTTTAATGAAATTGTCATGATTTCCCAAAGTATTTCAGTTGGAAAAAAAGTCTTTTGACATTTTAATAAATGAAGTGTTTATATTTATTTAGTTTTGATTCAAAACAACTTTATTTCAGGGTTGTTGTTGTTTTTTTATTGAAACAAAAAATTAAAATGGTTGAAATCAAAGCATTGTGTTAATTTTGTTAGAACAAATGTTTCATTTGACCAAAACTTGTATATTTTTTTCAACATGCTGGAAATATTGAAATATTTCATTTTAGGTTTGGTCCAGAATATTTCTGTTTTCTGGAATTACTGGCGAACTGAAAAATCCATCACTTACATAGCTCTAGATAACAGCACCTTCCTATCTCATAAGGGTGCTGTGAGGATAAATTCAATCAAGGTGCTGGGAGTTCTCTAATGGTTGGTACAATAATGGAGACCTTACAAGTAGTATAGCTAGACAGGCCCAAGTGATCCCTGACACCTCACTCAGGGTGAAAAATATTGCACCTGATTTTTTGAGAGCTGTTGAGCAGTTGTAACTGCTTCTCGTTCCACTGGGAGCTGCAGGTACTCAGAACTTCTTAGGAGCAGACTAATGTTAATGTAAGAGCTTACTGTTTCCTGAAGAAAACACAGTTCTGTTCCTGGTTAAATTGGTGTTACATTTATTTCTTCAGATTATTCTGATTCTTCCTGCCTCGTTCTGTTCTTTTTCTGAAATCTTTGGAATGGAGAAAATCCTCTTTCAGTCTCATTCGGTGAAGTAAGTTTCTCCTGTACTCACTTTCTTTGCTTTTTTGATGTCCTTTTATTCGTTTTTTCCTTTAGAGATGGATTATTAATTATGCAGTAGCATTTCTGAGAGGAATTTCAATACAATGCTACCATCTACTTGTAACAGTTACAAATGTTTGACTCGTGTATGTGCAATAAGAAAACCCTTAAATCAATTGCACATTGTACTTGAGGCTTGGAATCTACAATAGTTAGAAACTCAAATCTGAGATTTACAGGAAAGCTGTAACTCCCTCACCTGTATGTATTATGATTGTGCTGCTTAAAGTGTCATAGAATACTAAACCTGGAAGGGACATTATATATGTGGTGATGTAAGACTTGGCAATATTACAGCTAACATGTGGTATTCCGTTCACAAATATGGGTTAATCAAGTGGAGGCATGGGAATGTTGTATATCTTGGGTAATGTGAAAGAGATGTATAAATTGATGTTACAAAGTGATGCAGTCCATAAGTGCATAGTGAAAAAGCTAAATTAAGTGAGTTAATAAAGATGGTGTGTTACACTAAGGGCAGGCAGATAACTACATGAAAATCAAAGTATTCTTTCTTGTTTCTGCATGGAAGGAGTCCCACCTACAACTCAGAGCCCTCAAGATTTTAAAAGTAACTGTTCTATGTATAGAGCTAAGTCATAATCTGTATGAACATTCACTAATACTAATGCCATTTTTAAGTTCCACAGCTCAAAACTGCCTTTTTTCTCTTATTAATTTACATTCCCTTTCAATAGACGTTTCCCCAAATTCATACTCTTCTGCCAAATGGCACCTAATACACCATTTATATAGCAAAAAAAGAAAAAAAATCTTTCACTTAGAGCAGTTGAAAGCTCTCTATTACTGTTTGTGCTATGCAGAAAGTTAGAATACCTTTTTAGCCTTAAAACTGTGAATCCATTATTAAGTGGCCCCTGCAAAGGGTTGACTGAATAATTTGAAGCAGGCAAAAGGATGTGATTCTCACTTTGGGAATAGAGGACAGTGTAAAACCAGCATGAAAAATACTTGCAAGAGTATGTGAAGCAGGGAAGGAATTCAGGATGAAGTTGAAAAGGTCTGTATTTAGGTTGTGGAAATTCTGGTTCCGCCTGGCAAGGGTTTCTTACATGATGTCAGCTGAGCACATGATGCTGGTTCAGCACGTCTGAAGTCACTGGACCAGCCCAGCAAGACTGGGTGGATCTTGAATTTGAGCATTCCAATTTTGAGTACATTTGAGTGGCAGGATGTTGTAACTACAATTTCCTCCTTCCAAAACACTTTGCTGTAGGCACTGCAAGATAGTTAGTAGTTCAGAATCTACTCAAACGCTTGGCCACATACAACCGATAAGACATAGTGCATGGCATTCATCAGTAAAGCGCAGTACATTTCAGGGCAACTGTCACCAATGGTGACTCTGTTCTACACCTATGTAAGGGGCCTGGCTTCATTGGTAGGTGCTGCAGTATCTAGTTTAAGCTCAGTGTTGTTGAAGATAAGCAGTTAGAATGAGGCACAATAGATAACCTCAGTCAGCCATTTGGTAGCTAGTTATAGCTAGGGTTACCAGGTGTCCGGTATTCTACCGGACAGTCTGGTATTTGCGCTCTTTCTCCCGTAAAAATAATCAGAGAATACTGGACATGTGCAATGTCCGGTATTCTCTGATTTTTTTTTTCTGGTTGCGCACCGGATGGAAGCCTGGTGTGGGTGGGGGGAGTGGCTGGAAGGTGGGGCCACAATCGGTGCTAGGAGCCTGTGATTGTGCAGAAGCCTGGCGGGGGCGGGGGGAGTGATTGGTACTGCCACTGGTAACCACCCTCTCCTTTTTTTTTTTTTTTTTTGCTCGACCAAAAAATACCCAGTGTCCAGTACTTTTTGGGAGACCATCTGGCAACCCTAGTTATAGCACCAAGTGACATGCAATGCTACCTGCTCAAAAAATGAGATCTGGGAGAGCAGGAAGAGTATGACAGGGTGCAGGAGTACTACTTTGTCCATAGTAAACAAAGAGTTGAACTCCATCCTTTTCCTGGTACAAGTGCCAATGAGGAAGGGCAGCGTAGGGCTGTTGGCTTTTCTCCCACCAAGGCAGGCCTAACACCACACCCCAGGTTCTTCCAGGCTAGGTCCTCAACACATGGATACAAACAAACAAACAAACAAAACCCCTGCCAAGCTATTCCCTGAGCCATGAGTGCTGCAAGGGCCTCACTCTGCACCTCTCCACTCCAGGGCCAATCTCAGGAGTAACCTCCCTCTCCAGCAAATCTCTCCTCAACTGAGCTGACTAAGCCCTTCAGAGGGACAACTTGACCCCTTCCTAGCTGGGTCTGATAAATCCCCAATGCCTGTTAAAGGAGCAGACCAGCCTGCTACAGGCTGCTGGAGAGAAAGAAGTGGGAGAATAGCTGTGGGAAGACAACTATCCACACCCCGGGCCTGACTAAAACCTCTCCTCAACTCCAGCATGGGCCATCTTTTCTTGTGTGTTTTTTGCCTATGCTGTATGGTATCTTGAGGCTGCTCACTTAAAAGTCCTGTTCTGTTGCTGTATTATTTCTGGTGAGTCCCAGAGATAGTGGGGAGTGGCTGAAATTTTCTGGTGGTCTTGATGTGAGGGTTCACAGATTAGCCCCCAAAACAGTTTTGACAAGCAGATAGACCAAAATTCTGTTAATTCCCAAATAAATCTGCCTTTTCCCGCCAAACTAACTGACCTGTTTGACTAGGTGATGCAGGGTTTCTATTGTTCCTGGCACTTCCGATTCTGGAATGTAACTTTCAGGGAGCAGTACTCAGACACCACCAGTGATGTGTTAGTTTCTCTATTTTCTTTGGGTTCCCTGTTTTTCTTTCCTGTTTTTCATCCTCTCCTTCCTTCCTTCCATTTTTTTCCTCTTTCCTTGTTGTTTTCCAGCCTTTCTCCGCTGCTCCTTCTTTTCCTCACCTGTCTTGTCCTGCTTTATGCTGTGACATGGTGAAATTCAGTGCCTCCTGTTGTAGAGGAAGAAGCTGCCTCTGGTCTTCAGGCAATACTGCTTCTGTGATGCACAAGAGGGGCAAGCCCATTTCCAGAGAGTATATTTATGCAATAACAGAACAAACAGGCAGACCACTGAGCAGTGCATTTTGTGGAATGGGTCCCAGTTTTCCTTTGTGTCAGTGCTTAGGATAACAACTTAAAATAAGAAGTGGTCCTGTGGCACCTTAGAGACTAACCAAAATATAACGAATCATGAGCTTTTGTAGGCAAAAACCCACTTCATCAGATAAACTTCATCAGATATATATATATCTTGGTTTCTGTTATTTCCACTTCAGTTTATCTGATGAAGTGGGTTTTGCCCAGGAAAGCTCATGATTCTGTATATTTTGGTTAGTTTCTAAGGTGCCTGAGGACCACTCTTTTTTTTTAAAGCTACAGACTATAACGGCTACTCCTCCAAGCTTAAAATAAGGCAAAGGAATGTGAATTTTTTCATTCAACATCTCCTAAATTATATGTTGTTCTGCTTATACTATCACTGAATCTCATATATGCATTTCAGTCTGAAAAGACAGTTAACTGTGTCCCTTCTGATTACACAATAGCTGCATTACAAGCCCTGAAGAGAAAAAAGAGGTATGAGAAACAGTTGAGCCAAATTGATGGGACACTGTCCACCATTGAGTTCCAGCGGGAAGCACTGGAAAATTCTCACACCAACACAGAAGTGTTCAAGAATATGGGCTATGCTGCACAAGCAATGAAAAAAGTACATGAAAATATGTAAGTGTGTTCTGTCCACTTCCACAGTAAGGATTTCAGTATTGTATAACTTGCCCTCTGACTGTATGGATTAAATGTTTTAGTTTCATGGAGACACCTGGTTTTTGTTAACATTCAGGCTATGTCTACACTAGCATGATTTTGTGCAAGAACTCTTTTGCGGAAGAGTTCTTGTGCAAAAACTCTTCCAGAAGAGAGCGTCTACACTGGCATGTGCCTTTGCGCAAGAGCATCCGTGCCAGTGTAGATGCTCTCTTGGCAAGAAAGCACTGATGGCCATTTTAACCATAGGGCTTTCTTGCGCAAGAAATTAATGTTGCCTGTCTACACTGGCCTCTTGCACAAGAACAGTTGTGCAAGAGGGCTTATTCCTGAGCGGGAGCATCATAGTTCTTGTGCAAGAAACACTGATTTCACACAGTAGAACGTCAGTGTTCTTGCGCAAGAACACGCGGCCAATGTAGACAGGCAGCAGCCGCTTTTGCGCAAGATCGCACCAATGTAGACACAGCCTCTATGTTTCAAATAAAGCTTCAAATAAAGTATTACACTATTGGGAAGAAAAAATAGCTCACCTTAACCACAAATCTGAAACCTTGCCCTACAGTCCTACGAAGTGCAAAGAGATGATGATGATGATGATGTTGCATCTGAATGCCTTTGGGGATGCGGGATGCTGAGAACAGAGTATAACAGAAGAATAGCACTTAAAGGAACAATATGAACTCTTCTCTCCTAGGTCTCTAAGGGTACGTCTCTAGACAGCAGCATTATTTTGGAATAACTGACATTATTTTGAAATCATGGCTGTGTCTCTACGCAGCAAGCCATTATTTCAAAATAATGTCAAGCTGGAGGATTTCTTACTCCAACTCCTGTAACTCTCATTTCACAAGGAGTAAGGGAAATTGAAGGAAGAGTGGTCTTCCTTCGACTGCCTACTGTGTAGACAGTGCCTCAAGCCAAGTTAAGCGGTTTCAACTTCAGCTATGCAATTGACATAGCTGAAGTTGCGTATCTTAATTCGACTTTTGCCCTGCTGTGTAGATATGCCCTAAATGGCTGTGTAATTCAGATTTTTAAAGGTGTCCAAATTCAACCTCAATTCAACAGGCTTTGAGCACATGACTAGTTCTGCTAAAATAAAATCAGTTCTGTTCAATATGGGTTCTTGTAGTGTATTCAAGGATAGGACTAAGACTTGCCACGTGTGACTTGTCAACTTGTCACATGCTTAAAGATGCTTAGTACCTTACTGAATTAGCAACTTAAATTGGAGACTTTCTGTATTCAAATGTTTAATTAATAAAGGGATGAGAACCTCTTCAGATTAGTTTTTCCCAAGGAAGACATGGTTTAAAATTGGTTTAAATATTGTTTCTCTAGTGACCTAGACAAAATTGATTCTTTGATGGATGATGTCACTGAACAGCAAGCAGTTGCCCAGGAGATCTCAGAAGCTATTTCAAACCGAGTTGGGTTTGGAGACGAGTTTGATGAGGTTAGTATTGCAATAAAATCAAGGATTTAAAAAAAAAATGTACCAGCCTAATACAGAGGTTATTTTATTGTACTGTTATTTGTTTTAAGCTTTTTCCCCCACTGAAGTTGTGACTATGTAACTGTTAGGATACATTAAATAAATCTTTTATAGATAAGATTAAAATATTTTTGAAAGACATTTTGATCTCACAGACATGCTCTTCATGTTCTTATCTTGTCCGTGTGGGCGTAACTGAAATGTGTGATCGCCAGTGCTCTAAATAGAAACACATTTGATGGGGTGAATATTTGGACCACTGCACTTCAGCTTTTGTAAGATACATTAGATTGGCAAATAGCACAAATATCCAAGACTTTGAAAGGTATTTGGGTGCCTAAAGATGCAGATATGCACCTAGTAGGATTTTCAAAAGTGGCAGAGTGGGTTACATGTCAAACTTTCTAATGGGCTCCAATGGGAGTTGGGCACATAACCTGTTCAGGTTCTTTTGAAAAATCCCAATCGGCATCTATTTGCATCTTTAGGCAACTAACTTTTTTAGAATCTAGACTTTAGGACTTTATCCAGTGCCCACTGAAGTAAACAGGAGGCCTCCTGTTGACTTTGGGCACTTAATTAAGCCCTTAATTATTTCAAATGTGGAAAAAATACTGTTTCTTACTGTGGGCCGAAGAATCTGGTCCTGCAAAGTAATAAGCATTGAAATCAATGGAAGGTAGCAACTGATTCTTGAAAGTACTTGGCACCTCTCGGAATTGGATTCAAAATCCATGGCAAGTTTGAAGATTTTTGCATGTTGATTTTTGAAATGAGCACTAAGAATTATTTAAACAGTGTCCAAAGCAGTAAAAATAACTCTAATCACTTTTTCCACCCCCATTGAAAACAAACATACAGCCTTCCAGTTTGAGAGAGAGAGAGAGAAAAATATATTTATTTCAAATGTTTTAATATGTGCCCGAAAAAATACTCCTTCCTTTTTTCCCTAGTTCCTTAATATTAGGCCTTTTGGTGACTTGTTAAAGAACAATACTTTTTTCTTGTGTTTTGTTTTTCCCATTGACTTCTGTTTCCATTTCCTTCTGTTTATTTAATCTGTCTTCTTAGAAGCCTTTAAACCACAAGTGAATGTTTCTCTAAAGGATATGCGATAGCTCCAACAAACGAGACTTTATGGTCTTGATGCAGAAATTGGTGTTTGGGGAGGGTACAATTTTGTGTCAGTACTATACAGGAGTACTAGATCATCATAGTCATCCTTTCTGGTCTTAATTAGAGCCTGTTGGGAATGTTTTGACAGAACATTTGTCTGTCAAAATGTCCATTTGCCAAAAATTTACACAGAAGGGAAGGGTCAGTTTTTGAGAAATTTACTGTTTCTAATTTTTTCAAATTACATATAAGCTAATTTACATATAATTGAGAGTGTGTGTGTGTGTGTGTGTGTGTGTGTCCACACATTTTTAACGCAGTCAAAATTGAAATGATCCCATCTGATTTTGGAGGGGGGGAGTGTGAGGTGTTTAATTCATGAAAATGTGAGATTTTAACTCTTTCCTGATTTGAGATGGGAAACTTTTTTTTAGACATCTCAAAGACTCTTCCTGCCCAGCTTTACTTAAAATCTATGAACCTGTGGAAAGTCTTTCTGTGCAAGAGATATGGGTAGGGCCTTACCAAATTCATGGTTATGAACAATCTGGTTGTGTGTGTATTTTTTACCCTATATTATTCAGATTTCACTGGGTAGATAAGCATTTCTCAAAAAGATTGGAGGTCCTGACTCAAAAATAGGAATTACAGGGGTAGGGGGAGAGAGGGAGTTGTCACCAGTTTATTTTAGGGGGGGAGGGTCATGTTACTGTCACCCTTCTTTCCATGCTGCCTTCAGAACTGGGAGGCTGGAGAGTGACATCTGTTAGCTAAGTGCCCAGCTCTGAAGGCAGTTCCTGGACAGCAGCAGTGCAGAAGTAAAGGTAGCAGTGCTGCAACTTCCCCTACAATAACTTTGCAATCTGTTTTGAACTTCTTTTTTGGGTTGGGATTCCTTTTTTGGGTTGGGATTCCTACAATTGAGATGCCATGATATTTCAATTTTAAATAGGCAAAATCATGAAATTTGTGGGTTTTAAAATCCTATGATTGTGAAAATTGACGTAAATGGACGGTGAATTTGGTAGGGCCCTCGCTTTGGAGATTATTTCTAGCTTCTATCTTGGGATGTTCTTTCTAGATTTTTTTACAGGGGGTTCCCTTTCCAAAACCTATTAGAATCTTTTCCTTTCAGCTGTTGCTATCCCATATTCTGTTTGGTTATTTTTAAAATGTTTTGAATTAAAACAGTGGAGGCAGACATACATTATATCTAGTTGCCTCCCGAGGAGTGAGTCTCTGACTGTGTAAAAATAAATTGTTGAAGGGTTTGTTTTATATTTTTAGTCTTGCAAAAGCAGATTTGGCCATCTTTCCATATCTGGTTCTGTGTTTAAAAAATAAACACGGTACTTGTTTTAGGAGAGTCTATCAGGAATTAGGAAGATAACCAGGATTTTAATATTGCCCTGAGACACTGGAGAATCTTGAGTTTGATGTGACAGCAATGTGCACTGCAGAAGGAGCGTCTCAGATAGGTGGCTGTGTAGAATGTATTTGTTTTTGAAATGGGAGGTGGAAAACCTTTTCTCAAAATGGACATCCACTTCAATATAGGCTTCCAGATTTGCAACAAACCTCTTCAAGGGCAAGGTATTTTGAGCTCTGGTAAACACAGGTGCTAGGTTGCTTCAAGTTCTTAATTTCACTTCTGATGGTCTTACCCTGCTATTAATTTTCCTTGCCCTTGTTCTGCCTTTCAAATGGGGCTCGTTACTGTTTGTATAGCACACATTTCCATTTAGTTAGAATCACGTTTTGTTTTTAAAGGGGAAGGGTTTAAAATGCTTACTCTATTTATTAAGTACGTTTGGGATGTAACAAAATCCCTTAAAACGAAGAAGTGGAAGTTTTGCAAAACCCAAAGCATCAATGGGTTTTCCCATCCTCTTTGTTAAATTAAATCTTTTAGTTCAGTGGCATCAGGGGAGGTATTTCTAGCAGAGATGGATAAGTATTAATGCTCTTAGACAAGGCACTGTTAAGACCTTACTGGAGTGTATAATTCTGGTCACCCATGTTCAAGAAAGATGAATTGAAACTGACAGGTGCAGAGGAGAAATACTAAGATGATCTGGGGAATGGAGAACCTCGCTTATGAGAGGAGTACGTCTACACTGCAAAACAAATAAATGAACGAACAAACCAAAAAAACCTGCAGCAGCATGTTTCAGAGCCTGTGTTAACTGACTCAGATTTATGCTATAGTGATAAATACCATAGTGTGGACATCCTGCTTGGTTTCACAACTAGGGCTGCAGCCTGAGTTGGAACATCTACACTGATATTTTTAGGCCCAACAAGCCTGAGTTGGTTGATCCAGGTTCCGAGACTTGCTGTTTGATTGTTTGTTTGTTTGTTTGCAGTGGAGACAAGCCCTGAAACAGCATGTTTCATTTAGCCTAGCAAAATAAAGTCCGAGAAGGGATGTTACAACACTCCATAAATACATCCTGGATAAACACCAGGGGGTGAGAAGAGCCACTTAAGCTATAGGACAGTGTTGATACAAGGACAAATGGATATTAATTGGCAATGAATTAAGGCTGTTAACAGTTAACCAGTAAGCTTACTGGTGAACCAGTCCTGGCCAGTGTACTCTGGCCAGAGCAGCCTTGGCCATAGAGGGCTGGCGGGCCAGGCGGTGGGACCCACAACCATGGTGGAACCCCACAGTAGGACTTTATGACCACAATATGCATGCAGCAGGACTTTGTGGCCACAGCAGGATTGGGTGGCAGGACCGAAGGTAAAATGGTTAATCAGTTAAGCACTCTCCTTTCATCAGTCAACCATTGTAACATCTCTACCATAAATAAATTTGGTTGGAAACTAGAAGAAGGTTTCTAACCAAGAGGAGCGGGCTCCTGGAACAGAAGTAGTGGGGACACGAGCAACCTACATAGTTTTAAGATGGCGCTTGACATTTATTACATAGATTATGTGACCAAGGTACCTGAGCTAGCTGAAGATTGGATATGATGATCCAAGAGCTCCCTTCCAAGTACTATTACACTGGACAGGATTAGTGATTGTGGCTTCAGATGCCCTTGATATTAAATGATATTATCTGAACCCATTGTTTGAAATACAGCTTTGCAAATGATGTCTTGCTTACCTTCAGGATGAGTTGATGGCAGAATTGGAGGAATTGGAACAAGAAGAACTGAATAAGAAAATGACAGATGTCAGATTGCCAAGTGTCCCATCCACATCGCTGCCTACCCGCCCTAGTAAGCTGCCTGCTATTTAAAGTTTCCTGTAATTACACCATGTCCTGAGAAAGAAAGAAGGGAGAGAAAGTGACAGCTCAAATGAAGCATTTAACTCAGCGTTAACTTTTTTTTTTTTAAACGGAGACTTCTTACCCATTTGTTGTGCCTGCGCACATGAAATACTTGAGGTTTTTGGTTTGGTTCATGGAAACATGTAAGACCAAAATCTCTGCAAGTGTAAATAAATGCATGTTCACTGCCATTTGTTTGGCTTTTAGCATATATATGGGGTAATCTCCAATGGATCATATGGGTAGGTAATCCAGAAACGGAAGTAATTTCCCCTCATTTCTTGCAATACAGCCATTTATTTCCTTTTGAAATGGGAGGCTAACCTGGGTTCAGAATATTTCAGTAACGCAACTCCTCCTTAGCATGGCAGTGGATTGTAATTTGCCTCTGACAGTGTATTTACCATGAAGGAGATGAAAGCAAATATAAATTTAGAGAAGTAGCTTCAGTTCCTTTCCTTTTGGGCCATGCTATTTATTAACACCCTGAACAACCTCATTCTGAAATTAAGCTGTAGCTAATAACTAGGTACACAGCTCTTTTTTTGCTGGAGTCCTGAACCATTTACTCCAAGTTCGCTGTTATCCAGTGATTTTTTTTTTCACCTTATGCCTATTCTCCAGTTCAGAGAACAACCTTGCGCTGAAAATGCACCAGAGCATACAAATCTGGTCCAAAGGCATTACAGTGAAGCACAAGATGCTGTTGATCTATTCTGGTCGAAGGACAGGTGTACTGCCTCAGTTTTAGCACTATTTTACTCTTCAGTAGATTTCAGCTGACAACACTTAAGACTTGTGGGAAGAGTAAAATGTTCACACTACGGCAAAGGCCTCCTCTGCCTACACAAATTGCACTTGTATAACTTGAATCTGTTTTAAAACAATGTAGCTAATCCAGTGCAACTTTCCTGGCAGTGATGGGGGCACTTACTTTGGTTCAAAACTGTCTGATATTAGTTTGGCTCATGTCAGTACATTTACCAAGCCAAGCTAACCCAGTATAAGGTAGGGTTAAATCAAGTGATGTGTTAACCTGATTTAGCTATACGGGAGCTATTAGTAATAAGAGTAACCCCTAAATATTGTGTGTGCTAAAAAAAAAAAAAAGCATATCTCAAGAGACGCAAAGAAAGGAAGAATTATTATTCTCATTTTACAAATGGGAAAACAGAGGCAAGAGATGAAGCGATATGTCTGAGGTCATCCAGAAGAGTAGTAGAGTTAAGAATAGAACCCCAGGTCTTCCAGATCCTAATACAGTACTCTAGTCACTAGAAAACCACACCATCCCTTTAGCTACATTGGTGCAACTCTATGTAGACTGAGCTAAGACTTGCATGCAATGCTTACGTAGCATTGCAGCACTGCACAGCACAGTCCTAGGAGGAGGAGCACTGTTTGTCTTTGCCATCGTATGGGAGTTCTGTCATAAGTGTTCCTGTGAGGTTTATAAATCACATCACTTTCTAAAGTGGATTGCCACATGTTACCCCTTAGTAACAGTATTTAGGGGTCAAAATACCTCCTACTGAAGTCAGTTTGAATCAGACCTATAATGGCCAGGGCTGTAAGTGAGCCATTTGTAGGAGCATAATGGATATGCATTTAGTCTGTCTTGCCATTGTGTTTCCATATTTAGCTCACTAATTTGTAAATTGCTTTGAGATACCTCTAGGCTGACTAGTGCTGCAGCAAATAAAATGGTTCTGTTACTTGAGTCACTGATTATTGTTGTTCTCTCACTGTAGCATCCTCCAGGAAGAAAGTGGAAGACGATGATGATATGAAGCAGCTGGCGGCTTGGGCTTCGTAACATCAGACTGTAGTGTTTAGAACAACAAGTTTCTTACAATACCGGTGTAAAGACTTGCAATAACATTTTATGTATTTACCAAGTCAGAGCCACTTTGATCTCTTGTTTTTACTTTGTTAGGGCCAAATTACGTAATTTCAATTCTATTTTTAAATGTTTTTTAAAAAGGGAGCCAGTGTCCTGTCACTTACAGCAAAGAATCCAGTTGGAATTTGTATTATAAAGAGCTTTTACTGAATAATGCCGTATGGTGCCAGCATTTTTGTGAGACACTAAGACTCCATGTACATAGGTGACCAGATTAGCTGCTGAACTGAGTAGGTGAAATATATTCCAGGCTTACAAGCAGTGGTCAGTTTGCTTCAGAGTATTTGAAAGCTGTTGGAACATCTTCTGTAAGTTGCTCTGCATGTGGACTTAATGGGGCACAAAGATCATGTGTCCAGAGCATCTTACATTATCTGGGTCCCAGATTGTAAGTTCCTTTGTGCAGAATCTTCTATGAATGCTTTGGGTTTTTTATTTAATTTTCTGTAAATCACCATATAAATCTATATAATTATAATCCAGGTTTAAAATCATTTCAGAGTCATTCAGTGAAAATACAATTTGGCTTTCCAGTGTGATTAGGAGAAAATAGGATTTAAAATTAGTTTTAATTTAGGTCTGCTAAATTTAAAAATCTAAGTTTAAAATTGATTTAGCTAACTCTGTGAAAGAACCAGAGGAGATATGGCTTAACTACTATTAATGTGCCTCCCAATTTAACTTTTCCAGGATGAGTCTAAATTTCATATTACAAATGGTTAAAAGAAGTCATGAGGGGTCTTCTAACACTGATTTCAAAATAACATTGGTTTCCAAGCTTTCAGTTCCTCTAAGACCTGAGTGGAAATTGAAATGTTAATATTTGAAATTTTGTTCATTCTTTCTCTTTTTTGTATGTGAGTGATTTATCTGTGATGCTTATGTACAGTATTGAACATCTGATTATTTTTAGTCTGAAGGGACAAATGTAACTTTTGAATGCTGAAGTACTGTGTATGCAGAGAAATCAGAAGAAGCAAAATTAAACATGCTTCTCTGTGAAGGAGAATGTTGATGTTAAATGAGACGGTCAGACTTGGTAACTCATTGCCATCCTCAGTGAAATAGTGAAACACTTGCATTGTGGGGTTTTCTGGAGTACTGGAAATCAAAGTACTACTGATCTGGGTTTCTTGTTTTAAAAATTATAGTTGACAATCAGTCCAGCCAGGATAGAGTGAACAGTAGGCATTCTTTTTCTTTGTAGGCGCAGAAGATTTGCCACCTAAGACTTTCTGCCAAGTACTTTGGCCTCACACCAGAAAATTTGTCACCATTCTCATATGACTCACGTATAAGCACATATTTAACATTGTTACTGGATGAAGGCCAGTGTGTTCAGCATCTTGGTAGATTGAGCCCTGTTGATGGAATGAATTCAGAAACAACAGATATGATGGGCTGGATTCTCCTTTTCTAACACTGGTAAAGAACTATTGTAACTTCATTCACTTTACTGGAGTTACTTCTGATTTGTGCAGGAATGAATGGAGAATCAGGTCTCTGTGCTAGACTGAGCAAGCAAGTGGTCTGTGAGGGCTTATCTACACTACGGAGAAGATCAATGCTGCCGCCGTCAATCTTCCTGGGTTGAAATTAGTGGATCTAGTGAAAACCTGCTGATTCAAACTGAGAGGGTTCCTCGTCGGTGCTGGTAGTCCTGCTCCTCATGAGGAGTAAGGGAAATTGATGGGAGCATGTGCTCCCATTGACCTCATGCTCTGTGGATGATGCAAAAAACTCGATTTAAAATACTTTGACTCCAGCTATGTAATTAACATAGCTGGAGTTGCATATTTCAAGTCGACCTTCCCTGTTAGTGTAGACCAAGCCTTAGAAAAAAACAGGTGCATGTGAAACTTTGTTCCAGCGCTAGGAGATACCAGAGAATCTTTCTGATGTAAGAAAAAGAAAGCTGGAACTTTGCAGGTCTGTTTTAAAATAGCATGTTTTAGATTTAAATTGCTTTAAATGTAGTATGGAAATTAATACAGTAACATAATAAAGTGTCATTCAATTATATTGCATTCTAAAATGCAACATAATATACTGGCAAGAAGCTGCTGGGATGAGGGGGGTTATATTTTCAAGGTTAAGCAAGCTCCTGAATGTCAATGCAGCTAAGTTATGGGAGAAATCAGGTAACCGGGATAGACTAGTTATGCACATAACTGGGCTTATGTTTGCACACATCTGATCACAATGCACACATTTGGTATTTCTATACAGAAGTAAGGCAGTGCCAATATGTTTACATGCTTCATTTGGAAAGACTCGCTTATAGTATCGCCTATAGTATCTTTTTTTTTAAGTTAGTAATTTTCTAATATGTAGCACTTAACCTGTTCAAAGTGCTTGACTAACACTAACAAAAACCAATGTACATTTTATTGTATCTTCTAGAAACAACCAGAGAGATTTGTATTTCTATTTAATTTCTCTTGAAAATAAAGACATTATCCGGGCTCTGGAAAGCTTTCTCTGTGTCTGGTTATATACAGCACTCCTCTGTATGGGAGCTACACCTCTTACATGCCTAGATATCAACAATGGGCGACTTTTTGATCACTGAAGGTATGGGGTTCAGAATCCTTGTGACACAATCAAAAAGGCTCCTCCCACCCCTGAACACTATATAGTTTTCAATCTCCAAAAATCCCCAGCAAACCTTCAAAGACTATACAGGGAACTCTGGAGTGCATATTGCTTTAAGTTAGCAAAGTGCAAGGCAATCTATAGCCTTAGAACGCAGATTCTAAGGGTGAGAAATGGAGGCCACAACGAATAGCAGAACAAGGATGTTTAGGAAAGCGAACAGGATCAAAGATGTATACAAATCTTCCCATATCAGACTCCTGGTGACTTCAGCCCACTTCAGAAAATGCAAACCTACTGCCTCTGTGCAGGAGCCTTTCCCATATATATCTCTGAGGACAGTGGAAAGTGAGGAGGCCAGTCATCATCTTGGGCAAGCTGGCACTACCAACAGCAGAACTCCAGCTATCTGTTAGCCTGTGTCCTGGTCCTATGAAGTACAGAGTATTCTCCATTCTCTTGGATGTATCTTACAAACAGGAATATAGAAGCCTAAGGTTTACTACAGCTGACCCTGCTCAGTTCAAAAAGGAAGTTTCATACTCTCTCTTTTAGGAACCTCTGTTTTCTTACTGAGCTTTGACAGTTTAATCTTGGTATTTTCAAAATGGGAAAGCATCTTTGTAAAAATAAATATTACATTTCTGCTGTTTGTGTATATTTTAAAAATAAATATTTTGGTGTCTTAAGTGCTCTATTGAAGTTTTTGCTTATCATATGGTACCTAACCTGTTCTCCTGATACTTTAATTTGGATGCATTACTATTATCAGGGATTGGCAAACCTTTTGGAGTTTAAGGCTTTTAAAAACAATTTCAGGGTGCAAGGGGTGGGAGGTTCCCAAAACTAGTGTGGAATTCAAATATTTTTCTAAAGGTGATTCAGTTAGTGATACCTGGCCTACATTCCTGGAGTCTTACCATTCCAACTGTTCTATTTGGGATCTTCTCGCAAAGAGAATTCAATTGAATTAGAATGAATTCCTGTAAAGCAGACCCTCCTTTCCTGGAGTTTTAAGAAAAAGAAGAGACCTTTACTAGTCTAACTGGACTTTGTGCCCCTTTTTAGTATTATTTTTATAAATACTGATAAACGAGAGCCTGGAAGAGACCGGACAGATCACATGTTTCTTTTTTTTTCCAGAATGTGTGTTGTCTTGTTTTACCTTTAGATATATTAGGAACATCAACTCTGGTGTTATTTTGGAGGCATCCTCAAGTATATATTATTGCCTTTCAAATCTCACTTGAGATGGTGGACTGTCAAATTTACCAAAACATTAGACATTGGAATTAAATAGGGGTTAACAAAAACTGAATTTTAGATCAGCCAACTTGGAATCACAAGGGGAGGATAGGAAGGTGGGTGATTTAGAGGACGTGGTTCCTGAAAACACCCTTGGTTGCCTTGAAAGAATCAAACCAAACCGTGAAGAATCAAATTGGTCATTTCTTGACTTTCTTTACTTTATACTGTTAATACTTTTTTTTTTTAAACACAGCTATGGTAGTTGCCCAGGGTTGGGGTGTATGTGTCTGTGTATGGTACATATTTTTAATGAGAATTTACTTTCCTTCTCTCTCCCCTTTCCCCATTTCCCTCTGTCATTCCTAAACAAAGCTCATATTTGCTAATAGCTGAGATTAGCTTTTGAACTCATGTTATTTGAATAGGTCCATAATTAGATAAACTCAAGTCTGCCCATTCCTATCTCTCCCCAAGTACTGGAATTCTACTGCGAAAGGCAGAGCCTTCCTGGGCATGGGTCTTTATGGCTAGAATTTGCTCTCTCTGGCAGACTTTCCAGCCCTACCCAATTAATGAAATCCTGGATTTCCAATTCACTCACAAAGTTGCAAGCATCCATGGTGGAGCATGCTTTATCTCTTTCAAGAACTTGAATCTCTCAACCTTTGTACCAGAGGCATGGGCACCAAGTGGGCTTGTGGTAAGTATAATCTACATGGAATGTACCTACTGTATATTGAGAATATATCATGTAATGCCAGGGTTTAGGGCTTAGTAATAGACCAGCCAAGAAAAGTTGCTAGTTTCTAACACTCTTAACTGACAACTGCAACAATGAAAAACAAAAGACATCCCAATAATGTGGTCACAGCCCCTAGGCACCAGGAGCAAAGTTTCGAAAGTGACTTAGATACTAAAGAGAAAATCAAGGGCACTTAAGCGAAGTCACTTTTGGAAATGGAATTTAAGCATTTCTGGAAATTTTACCTCTCCTCCTTAAGAGAAGGTGTTTTCTAAAGAGACCTTTAATTTTATGCACACTAAATATTTTCTTAAATCAAATTCAACTGCAGGATGTTGCAACTAATGTCTTCGTAGCATTTGTTCACTCAGTTGCCAGGTGCTAGAATGAAATTGATTTAATTTAAGATAATTGGGAGGTTAAAGGTTCCAAAGTAATTTTTATATATAAAAGTACATCAATGATCTTGAAAGCAATAAACAATAAATGCTGTTAATAACTTTCCTTATTTGAAATCAAAGAAAAAACATAGGGGAGGGAAGTGTATTTGAGAACTCCTCTAAATTCAATACGATTGCCTGAGAACACTAAATGGTACATATTTCACATGGACTCTAAATCTTTGATGTATTACATGACTCCCTGTTGTTGTCTGGTTTGAATCTAACCAAAGACACAGTTTGGCATGAGATCATTAGTTTAATTAATAGTAGACTAATCTAGGTCAGCCAGGATTTACTGGCTATGGAGTTGGGTTGTTTAAAATGACTGACATTCTTTGAATTTCCAACACCTTCATCAACAAAGCTGCAAAGCAGGCTTGTCTTGTAAGCTGCCCCAAAATCATAGCTGAGCAGGCTTTGGCAGTAAAGGAGTTTGTTGGCCAGTAGATGGCGCTCTGAATTCAGTTTAGAAATGGTAACAGATCTGGGGACTGAAATCTGTTTCGCAGGCTCCTGCTTTCAGCTAGAACTTCATTTCAATCTCACTAGTTAATCATCTGGCCAAGAAATGGCCATTGCGCACAGGAATGTAAATTTTAAAGGGAAGAAGGTGGCTTTCTGGTTCAGAGCTCAACTATGCGTCTAGTTACTGACTTGTTTTGTGAATGGTGTGCCTCTGTACCCCTGCTCAATTTCCCATTCTGCATGTTTAAGGTGTGTTGGAGGAGCCATAGACATACAAATGTTTGCTGGGGAGTCCATAGGCAAGTGTTTGAGGACTGGAAAACTTTGATTAGTTGAATCCTCAACTTTCAGGGTGATATTTTTAAAAGTGCCTGTGTGACGTGAGAATCTGGGTGGCCCGGTCACTTTGTGCCTTTGAAGTGGTTACACTTAGCTTGCTTTCTCTTGGCCCCCACTTTAGTTAGAGCTGGGCAAGTGGTTTACTGAATTACTCAGTGCTCATTTTAATTTGCTTGAAAAAGACCATACTGCCACAGCTCAGAACCCCTATGATAGCTGATTAAAAAAAAAAAATACCATCAGATAAATATATTGCAGCTCCCAAAATGCCTTATAAAGAGTATAAAATGTCCTTCATAAAGAACAAAAGTTGGTAGGCAGAATCAGGCTTCAAGGGGCATAAACTGTGCATGGCATCTATATAATAGAACAGCCAGATACAAAACAATACTTAACACTTCACATTCACGAGTCATTGTCATCGATCCTCTTACCTCCCTCTCTCCTGGGTATAAAATGTCTCCCCTCATCCCCATACAGACACAGATTTGTTGTAACCTGATTTGGTGATGGGGGCAGAGCTTAAGACTTTAGTTTGATTTCCTCCCCCCCCGAGTTTCTACCTCGTAACCTGCATAGCTTCTGTTAGCCCTCTATGCATCCTTCCTAAACAGCAAAGCCAAAGTGTAATGCCAGCTATGGTTAAAGCACTGCTCAAAAGTGTGTCTCTCCCACCATCAGAAGTAGGTCCACTGAAAGATGTTACCTCTCCCACCTTGTCTTGCTAGTGTCCTGAGAGCAATGCTGCCTAGGGTGGGGTTGAACACAGTGGGGGTCACAGTGATCCAAGCATTCTTATTTTGCTTCAAATCATGGCAGCTAAAACAAAGTATATGCAAGAAATTGTGTATGCAAGTAGAACAGATAAATGGATTCACTGGGTTACTGTTGACCCACAGGTGGGCTGCTGAGTATAGTAAAATAGCTTCAGAAGTTAATAGCTGAGTCTGGGTGGCAGTGATCACCTCTTACTTTTGAAAGTGAACCCTGACTTAAACATTAGGCTCCTACTGGGTTGAAAGCTTTCTCAGTAAAATAATCTGAATTTGCTTTAGCTCAGGATTCATCTGTAGAGCTCTGTAAATCTGCAGATACCTGGTTATTTCCATGGGCAGAGCCAGATCGAGCCATTCCAGCGCCCCGGACAGACAGTTTAGTTGGGGGAGGGTGCATGCGTGGCCCCGCCCCCACCCAGCACGTGGGGAAGGGCTTGCGGAGCTGGCGGTGGCAGGATGCACGTGCCTGGCCTGGCCCAGCCCAGAGTGGCTACCGCCACTGGTGCACAGCCCGGGGCCACCTGGGGAGGGCTGAGCTTGGCCCTGCAGGGCTCCGTGACCATGGGGGGAAGGGTGCTGCTGGCCGGTGGTGCAGGGGTTAATGCGACCCCCGTTGTAGGGTGGCCGCTGGGAGCTGCTGCAGCCCGCGATTTGGGAGCCCCTTACAGCTGCCATCAGGCGCCCCCCCCCCCATAGATTGGCACCCCATAGATTGGGGTTGGCATGCTTTAATCCAGCCTTGTCCATGGGGCTCTGGTTACATCTATGGGTGTGGCTAAAGTTATCTGTGGATACCAGCTTCGTATTCACACAGGAGTCTATTCATCTGTCCTAGAATAAATCAACCACTCATTCAGAAACTCTGGAAGTGATAGTTTCTAACAACATTATGTTGGTTGAAAGGTGTGGCCTATATACTGTATTAACACATTTTTAGTAACACCATATTGTTTATATTTCACAAAAGAAACAATAGACAATACTATAGGGCAGATCCTTGTCAATGGAGTTATATGGATGTATGTGAGCTGTGCATCTGGGCCACAGCATGTGCTGTGTCCTACCAAACACAATACAGGTTGGATCTCCCAAAACAAGGACTCCCTCATCCAGCAATATCCAGGGTCCAGCAGGACCATGGGTGTTCCTGGACCAGGGCATCCTGGCTGGGAGCCCTAGTGGCAAGAGGGTTGGTGGCTTGGAGCCTGGCGGGGTTGGGGCCAGTGCCAGAGCTTAGGTAGCGTAGCGGGGCAGAGATGCAGCAGCCCCAGTAGTGGGGCTGGGCCAGGGATGCAGCAGTCCCGATAGTGGGGCTGGGGCAGTCTGGGCTGCTGGACCACAGTACCATGGCAGAGTGGCTGGGGCTGGCAGAGGGAGGGAAGGTGGCCTGGGGAACTGGTAGCATGGGACTTCCTCTGGTCTGGCAAATGCCCTTATTCGGGAGTGTTGAGGTCCGGAGGGTGCTGGACCAGAGAGATCCACCCTGTACTAAGGCTTAGATCCTCAAAGACTGATTTCAATGGAAGTACAGAATTTAAACACCTTTAGACCTAGAAACCTTGAGCTTCCTATGCCTCTCCCATTGCCGAGAAATCAATGACAGAAGAGTCAGGGTACTCCTAAAGTTAAGGGGCCACAGTTCTCTGAACTGTGGTGTTCTTCCATTCTCTTTGCTAGGGAGCCATCAGCTAAGAACACCACAGTTCAGAAAAAAGAATCTTCTGTGATTGATTTCTCTGCAATGGGAGCTAGGGATGCTCATTTGAAAATTGGGTCACTGATTACGTACTTAACTTCAGACACCTGAGTTTGAAAACATGAGCCTCCACAAAGCCTTTGCTAAATAAAGGATTTAAATATTTTCGAGCTCTCTGCAGAGAATGTTTGTATCTGGCAGCATCTAGGGGAATATTTTGCATGCACAGACTCTTTCAAGTGTAAAATCTAAAGTTAATTAGTAACTAAGGACAAGCTCAAGTTTTCATTGCTTATTATTCCTTAGCTGCTCACTGGTTTGTGTATTGATTTGGTAACCCTTACCTAAACCTCAAGAGCTGATTTTTACCTCTTTACTTATTAGAATTAGGATCATGTAAAACAGCTTAGACCTGGGGGATGTGCAGGCCCCTGTAGAATATAGTGCAGCAGCCACTCCATAAATATGTCAACCTCTCAATTATAATTGCATTTTGATTCCTTTCAAAATGACCCAAATTCATCACTTCTGCTCCTTTGCCATAAAAGTTGCTCCACCCCCTTTAAAATTTATTTTTGGAAAATCAGACCAGGCTTATTAGGCCAGGCCTACACTGAGACCTGTGTCCAAAATCACGTTAAGATGTTAGCTGCTCATGGCCTATCCAAAAAGGAAACTAGGTCAGTGAGATGCAGCGTGTCTGTCTACATGCCCTCTGCCCCCGTAGTACTGGAGCACTGCACCACCTTTAATGTATTTAACCTTCTACCATCTCTATGACGTAGAGCACCACTATTATCCTCATTTTACAGGTGAGGCCCATATGGTTTGCCTATGTGTGTGTGGGGAGGTAAAACCTTTGTAGCTTGCCCTGTCAGCAGCCTCAGGCCCGGGAGGCTCAGGCTTCAAGGCTGAAAAATTGCTTTGTAGATGTCTGGGCTGGCACCAGAGCTCTGAGATGAGCAAAAATGGAGGGTCCCAGAATTTGGGCTCTAG
>CM057846.1:44061827-44076175 GCA_030068395.1 Apalone spinifera | reverse complement strand
GTAAAGTGTCGAATTTAAGCATGAATAAAAATTCAGAGGATTCTCTTTCAAGTGTAGTCTTAAAAGGCTTTGAAGCAGGATGCAGGTAATCAAGTCATTGAGGCAATGTCCTTTCTGGTTGAAATGGCAAGAAACTGTTTTTTTTTTTTTGTGATCCTGTCTAATGAGCCTGAGTCCACTGACCCTGGTTAGGGCAGGGCATCTTTCTCATTATGTGCATACACCACTTGACATAATAGGGCACTGGTGCTGGTTGGGGGGGCTCGAAGTACTCCTGTTATATAAATAGGCAGTAAACAAGAAGGAAAAGAAGAGAGCCCTTAAAATCATGAGTTGATTACCATGAAATCTGGATGGAAGCCTCCCTGAACGTGTCTGGGATTACTTAGGCACAAAGGCAGGGAAGGAGCCCTAGGATGTTAGCATCATGAAGCCCCGGAGCATATTTGCCATAGCTCACAACTGTTTTTTAAACAGCTTGTTAAAAGTTTTACATAGGACAACAGTAATGCAATGTTAAAACATCAATACACAACTTGTTCCAATTACACACAGGCCACATGAGCAATGCTTGACAAACCTGCATAATTATAAATGGAAATAATGAAAGGGTATTTGATCAACAGAGTCATTCTTAACATCATAGAAAAATATCTGTGGCTTCTCTTGATTGACACTGTTGGTCTATAGAACCAAGGCCAGCAGGAGATGAGAAGGCCAGGGCATTTTAGGTTTAATTGTTTTATACAAAATAAGAAATCCAGAACAAACTAATAATTTATGAGTCAGAACATTTAGCCATTTAAAATTCAGTCAAGATGTCCCAGGACAATTTTCCTGTACACAGTCTACTATCTCCTCATATCAATGTGTCATCTAATTTTAACTGCAGTCCAGGCTATAGATTCTGCAGTAACAGAGTGGCATGTGTTGTGACATTAGGTATATCACTTAATCTCTCTCTTCCTCAATTATCCCTTCCTCAATGTGGGGAATAATATAATAAACTGTTCAGGTGGCAGGCGTGCTACAAATGCAGGGTATTATTAAGAGTAAACATTTAGATTATGGTAGCACCCATAGGTCCTGAGCACAATGAAGCCTTGTTGTAATGGGTGCTGAACAAACACGTATGAAATCCTTACTCTGGAGGGCTTAAAATGTAAAAGTAACACAGACACGGAGGATTGGGCATGGTGGTTAGAGCATCAACTTCCCCCAGTACAAACAAGGTCAAGGGTTGATTACTGTGAGCCGGGAATGAATGCACTCACTCAATGCTGCCCTGTAGACTTGTCTGTTGGAGCATCAGGATAAGAGCTGGCCAGAAGCATCCCTCCCTTTTCTTTCCAAAGGAAATAGGTGGTCCAGGCACAGCTCAGTGTTGGGACTGGAAAAGACAGAGTCAAATTTCCCTCTAAAGCAGGGGTTTTCTCATCACAACACCTCAATCTGGCTAGGTCCGAACATCTTTCCCACTCCTCATGGCTATCGTTGGGCTTGGTTTTTAGTCTGGCTTATTCTTCCCAAAGACCATTCTGATTGAGCGTACGTAGAAGTAATGTGCACTAGCATCTTCGCAAGTACAAACAATGGGCTTGTCTGTTGCTCTGTTTGCACGATGTCTAGTCTAACCAACAGCAGATAAGGGATGAGAAGGGTTTTAAAAAAAAAGCAAGCATGTCATGCAATACATGTATGTGGCTGAGGCTATGTCTACACTACAGAGTTTTCCGGCATACCTCTGGTATGCCGGAAAAAACTCTGCCATGTCCAGGGAATGCATCTGCTCTCCCGCCTTTTTTTTTTTTCCACAGAAGAGCAGACAGGCTCTTTTGGAAGCCCTGTCTTCCTCTTCCCATGAGGAAGAAGGGCTCTCCCCAAAGAGGAGGCTTTTCCGAAATTTGGCCCAGTGTAGACGGGCCAAATTTTGGAAAAGCCTCTTCCGAAAAAAATATCGGAAAAACCCTTTTTCCGACACCTCGCTGTAGTGTAGACATAGCCTGAATTTGGTATGAGTGCATGCACCTACACAAACAAAAGAGGGATGGGAGAGAGGTCTTTGAATTAAAAAAAGGTGGTGAGGCAGAAGAAGAAAAGGAAGCCTTGTTGTGGATGAAGATTCAGTCACACATCTCCTACCTACACTTTGCAATGCATGAATTTTAGCTTCAGGGCCAGCTGCTGCTCTTTTGGACAAGCTAATTTTAAGCGAACCCTACTATCAGATCCCTGAATGACAATGGGAGTAAAACATCTGCTGCTTATGCCCTTTGATTTACACTCAATGGGGGCTATTTAGCAGAGCTACACTGAAGACCTATATTGTGATCAATGTATACCTCCTGCACAGCTTCCTGAGACTCCCTTAGCACCTTAAAACTTCCTTTCAAAAGCCTTTTCTTCTTGAAGCCGAGGCAGTCTGCACAAACCCCTCTTGTTCTGGATTAAAAGGTTTTGGAAGCAGAGTATATTTTTGTCATTGTAGATATGACTGGAGTTGCAGCATACAAATCAGAGGAAAGACACTGCTTTATAAATGGTGTGCCTTGTAGTATCATTTCTCTGTATTTACTGTCTCTCTTCAGCATTGCAACTCCGAGAGGGTTAATTTTAGATAATTTTTAAATGTTTTCTAGGACAGTAGGCAAAATTTAAAGAGAAATAATTTCTGTTCTTTATAACCACAATTGTCCAAAACCGTTACACCCATTTTAAACCCAGTTTGAAACTAGCGTATAATCCAAGAGGTGAAACGTGTTGCCAGCACGATACACTAGAGATGGTTTGATCAGCTGCAGAATCAAATGAGAAATTTTAAAAGATCACATTTAGAGTTTCTTCAGGGTGAGTGAGGATTTTTATTAAATTAGAGACATACATAAGTACTGGCCTTTTTAAAATATCACAAAGCATTGCAGGGAAACTCATAGGACAGGATAGCCCGCTCACATAGCTAAAATGGGTAGGTCAAATTTTGATTTACAAATTCTAATATATGCTAAAAATCCTGTCTTGCGGTATTTTCCTTGAAACATATTTAAAAAAAAAATCTAGATGTGCCCAGCAAAACAAGGCTGAGACAATGAAGCACATAATTAATGCCTGGAAAGTTAAGGTTTAGAGTTAGAGTTAAGATTTATAGAAAAAGAAACTCTAGGATTTCAGGTATAGGTTTCTGAATGACACACTATGAGATACAGCAGAATCTAATCCCATTGTTAATGCAAACGGATACATTTAACGGATAAAAGAAACACTATGGAGTTTATCTTGATTAACAAATCATTTGATCCATCATCACAGTCTCAGAGGGAAATTGAAGCAGAGAGCAGGGACAGAGACAGACAGACAAAAACACTTTCTCCTTTGCTAGAAAGAACAAAAATTTGAATCCAGCTAATTTAAAAAGATAAAAATCAAAACTGAAAAGAAAACCAACTGAAAGCTTTGCTCACCAGAATAGAATGTTTCCAACTACTTTTCACCCAGCAGAATACTTGTTATAGAATATTGTAGGATTTAACTGAATTTACTTACTCTAGGTAGTCACACAATTTGGTGTCCAGGATTAAGTAACAAAAGTGTAGATGTAATGGAACAGGCCAGAATAATTTAGGACTGCTTAATATCAAATCTGTCTTTATAGTAAAATATGAAACTATGAACAGTATGTCCTACTTGAATTGTTCAGACATCTCAGGGAAACAGCTCCAGGTTTCAGAGGGGGGCCTGCTCCATAACATGGCTGCATCGTATTACTCCCTCTCCCTTACATGACTTTACCACCCAAATGCTGAGGAGTTCCAAACAGATGACTCACAGGAAAGAACAGGAGCCTGTAGGGAGGACTATTCTGCATGGGACTCTACTCTTGTAAATTTCAGACCTGGTTTCACTGCGCATTTGCTCCCCTTCTTTCAGCAGAGCCAAATGGATCATTTTTACTCATAATTATTGATGGTTCACTGTCAAAGTGAGTTAGGCAAAAGGTATGGAGTTGCACAGGGATCCATTCTTGGTCGAGTACTGTTCAGCACTCTAATCAGAGAACTGCAAAACTCAGAGAAGAGAAATACAAATACTTTTGAGGGTGGGAAAAATCCAATGTGTTATCGATGAAGGTGAGAATTAGAAATAAAAGCAAGACTCCTTATTAAGCATGATGGGGTTCAGGTAGGAAAGAGTAGTGAGGCACCAATAAAGACTGGAGAATATTGGTTCTTGGAACAATATGGGCAAGGCAGTGTTAATAGAAAGCAGCTTCTGGGTTGGAGTAGATGATAGAATGTATCAACTCTGGCAGAAGTGGAGCAATGGCATTATTGGGTTGTATTTCATCTAATTAATTGACTGTTCTGATTTCCATTTGAGTGCTGCATCTATTGTTGAAGGGGCACACACAAAAATTCACAATTCAATCCTTACGAAATGGTACCATTGCCCATTGGCTTTGATGCATTAAAATCATGTTTGAAATAAGGGTATAGAATGGTATTTCAGCTTGCAAAAAAATCACAAACGTGAATTTTAAGCGTTAAAAATTGGTATAAAAACTAGCTGATTGTGATGTTCAAAACTATTTTGTGTTGCACAACTCCAAAAGGAATTACTTTTGTATTTCCACCAATGATGTAACTTACAGGTTGAACCTCCCTGGTCCAGCACACTCAGGACTTGATTGGTCCCAGAAGAGGGATTTTGCTGGACCAGGGGAGGTCATTTTTGGACTCCTGCCACTGGACCCACTGGCCTCCCAGCCAGCTCCCCATCTCCTGCTGACCCATCGGGCAGCCATCATGCGCCAGAACTTCCTGAGCAGCTTTGTACGCCACCAGGGCTCCCTGGGCAGCCGTGCACATGCTGTATGTTGAAGCTCCCAGCCCTGCTAGGCAGCCACACGCTGGGTCTCCCAATCCTGCTAGGCAGTCCCGCTGCCACGTGCTAGGTGGCCCCACCATCAGCTCCCCATGGGCTGCCTACTGCCCTGTGGGCTCTGCAGGGATCCTTACTACTGGTCCTCCACTGGGATACACTGGTCCTGCAACATCCATGCCAGACCATGGATGCTGCCAGACCAGAGGATCCTGGTTAAGAGAGCTTCAGCCTGTATAATGTAGTTCCATAGTGTATGCTATGTGGATTGACCTCCCCTGGTCCAGCAAACTCCTTGGCTCAGGACTGACCACCACCAATCATCTTAATTGAATGAAACAAGCATAGAAACCATTTCCTTACCTTATCAGTTGTCTTCTAAACGTTCCCTTAATTTTTTAAAGTAGTTTACATTTAAAACACTGTTGTACTATATTGTTTTTTTCTTCCCTTTGCACCATCTCTGCTGCTTTCTGATTGAATACTTCTGATTTTAGATGGGGTATGTGGCTGACTGGTCAGTTCATAACTCTAGTGTTTGTAACTCCAAGGTTCTACAGCAGGACTGGACAAGAGGCAGCCTGGGGTCTGGATCCAACTCACCTAACACTTTGACCCGGCCTGCAGACTGCATTTGGTCGCTTTCTATTTTTATCCCACTGCCTGTGCCAAGTGGTGGCTCAGGCAGCAGGATCCTATTTAAATGGCTCACTGCTCCTGGTGGCAGAGCAGTCCCAGCAGGGGCTGGAGCCACAATCCCTTTAAATTGCTGTTATTTAAAGGGCTCTCAGTTCCTAGCCCTGCTGCTACTAAAAGGCCTTTTAAATAGCCCCAGCACTGGGCAAAGTAGATCCTGCTACTAAAAGGCTATTTAAAATTATCCATATGTGGATAATTTTAAAAGAGTTGTCTAAATGATCAGTAAAATTATTTTAAAGATATGTTTTAAAACGTTTGTAATCTTAAAACCAGTACTATTTTAGTACTATTTTAGTACATTTAGATGTTTTAAAAAATGCTGAACTAAGTGATGTTTACTGGGAGTTGACAAGTTATCGAAGAGATCTGTAAGTTGTACCAGGAGTCAATAATTGTATTCAATTCTTGGGATACTTATAAGACTATCCCGGGAAGATAGTCAAGCTGTTTAATCGCTTGTTATTTTATCTTCAGGAAAAGCTTGTATGTTTTCTGATATTCTGTGCAGCATCCCACATTTTTATGCAGACATTAAATTTTGGTGCAAAGACAACAGAATTCAGACTAGAAGTTGAACAATAGTATGACATAAGACACTGCAGATTAGTCTTTAGGACAGATTTTTACACCTCTCTCTCAAAAAGCACTGAAAAACCTTCCACCAACAAAGCTGATGTGATGTCCATAGCTTTATTTCCCCAAAAGGGTTCATTCAATTCTGCATAAAGATTATATATACAGCCTGAAAACACAAAGTTAGCTTTGAAAACTACAGCAGACACTGCATATTAACAGCATTAAACAAAGGAGCAAGTGATACAGAGAGGAACAAAGAACATTCTTTCCCACTAGAAAAGCAGAAGAAAACAAGGCACTTTCAGTATGTACAGAACAGAAACAAGCTGTATTAAGATTTCATAAAGCTGACCCACAGTACTATAGCAAACTTCTGTAGCAATGAGTAAAATACAAAAAGGCACTACTTAATTCTCCCCCTCCCTGCAACTCCATTTTCTCAAAAGAAATTAGCCAATTGAACTTGGCACAAATGAGTCTTAATTATCATAAAGTGCATCACCTGGCTTAATACATTTTGAAAAATAGGCTATAGAATGTTTTTTAATAATATTCCCATGTGTACAATATATTGAAACAAAAATACATTGCAATTAGATTCAACCTAATTATGAATGAAGAAAAAATATGGCTTTTTTTTTTACACAAGTCATTCAGTTATTTTCATATAATCTACAGTATTTTTTTAAAAAAATCCAAGTACGCATGCATTAGCAAGATAAGAGGTAGTGTTTTGGATAAAAGGCAAAGTTATTGATTTTATTACTAAGAGGGTGTGTGTGACAAAGGTGTAGTGGGATTTTAAAGACACGTTACTGAACAATAATCAACTATTACAACATGCTATAATGGGGTGAACACACACAATGCATGTGGGTTCTCATGGCTCAGTCCTTTCAGAAATGACTACATGCTTGTTTTATTAAAATATTCAATCATAATCCCATTTCATAAATCCTTTTTTGTCACTGCAAGTCTTATTTTATTGCATTAAAATTCCAGAGAAATGATTTTCATTTAGAACTTTAAAAACACGGGAGCTAATGTAGTCTTATTAAACCCAGTAATGTTATGTTCATCTTTACTTCAATGAGCATTAATTTATGGCTATATAAGAATGTGAAAAAATATTAAATAGATGAACATATTAAAATGTATCACAGCTATAGCACCATGTGATACGTAACAGGTTACATGCTAAAGTAATGTGATTGGTGACTACACATACATCGCTTTAGTCACTACACTAGCAAATCATCATGATATTCTGTGTTCAGTACTTAAGAGTCTAGGAACAGCTGAATTTAGCCCTAATTCGATTGTGTAATATATTAAATATATAAAGGCTGGATAAAACAAAGCAGCAATGAGCATATTTCCTACGTCAATAATTGGTAAAGATCTGTTTGTGTAAACAATCAATGTGTGCACTCTTGCTTTTGCTGTAAATTCTTTACAGCTACTGCATGCTTTTACCTACAAATAGTCTGTCCCAAGCATTATGAAACGTTTGAAGGTAATGACAACTGATGTTAGTTTATTCCTCTTCATCAGCAGTATATGCTACTTCAGCAACTTCAATTTCTGGTAAAGAGTTTTCAGTCAGTGAACCACTCCAGCATGCCTCATGAGTATCTTTATCAGAGCTGCAACAAACAGATCAATATGTATGTCATACATAAACCAGTTTGTTGCTCCATATTCATTTCATACCTCCCATCTGCAAAACTTGGTAATTCTATTACCCATGGCCAAATCTACAACCTCCTATTCTCCAGGGTCCTTATCAAACATATTGTACAGCTGTTGTTATTAGGGATGTTAAATATTGGTTAATTGAATAATTGAGTAACCTCATGAATTTTTATTGGTTAGTCAACTATTCTATAGTCCCTGGGGATAGGGCCGGCAGCCAGTGCGCTTACTCCTGAGGGGTCCCCCTGCCACTCCGCACTGCTGCTTCTGTATCAGAGGCAGCAGCGTGGAGTACCAGGTAGGAACTGGTCTCTGAGGGAAGCCAGTTTAAAAACCAGCTCCCCTCATGGACTGGCTGCCTGTTGCCCCATGATACAGAGGCAGCAGCATGGGGTGGCAGCAGTCCCCGTTTAGTGGTGGGTCTGAGTTCCCAGACCTAGCACAGGTCAGAACTGAGCTAGGCTGCCTGCCTGCCTCCCAATACACTTTAAATGCAGAGCCACAGTGGGGGTAGTTTCCGGACCCAGCGCAAGCCAGGAATGAGCTGGGCTGCTGGCCAATCTGCTAAAAAAATTACTGACAAGGGAGAGGGAGGCAGGGAAATGAGTATAGTAATCTATAGCATTAACCTATAAGCTTTTGCTTATTGGTTAATCAACTTAACTATTACATCCCTAGTTATCTTGAAGTAAACAGTTTTGTGCTACGAAGATGAGTAGTATGTCTATAAAGCCAAGTACTTTAAAATACATTTTAAGTTAAAAAAAAAAAGTTGCATTTACCAGCTGTCATCTCCCAAGGCACCCTGATCTGCTTCTACTGCAGAAGACTCCACCTCGCCACTGCACTCACTTTCTTCTCCTGACATTCTACGTGTTTGCCCTTTTCCTAAAGACAAATCCCTACAGCAAATTAAAGAGAGACATTTATGTAGAATACGCTATATTTATATCAAAATATTCAGTAGTGAATCAGCATTTAAAGAGCCATTAAAGTTTCATCTTATTTAGAAACAACTATCATTTCCTATATTTACCCCTCCTTTTTTTTCTTTTATTAGAAAGTTCCATAGTTTACACAGGACCTTTGTTTTTGAGCTGCTTATTCCTCACCTGAATCTAATTCTCTGTCTTTCAAATCACAAACTGACTCTGATGTCCCAAACAGAGGGCAGTGATTTCAGGTAAGAGATTAGCAGCAAATGCAGATTCATGTTTAACAATATTTCTCAGGTTCTAAGGCCAGAAGGGACCATTTGTGATAATCTAGTCTGATCTCCTATACAACACTGACAATTTTCTATGGCCTTTGATGGAGAACAAGTGGTACTAGTGCATTTAACACTCAGTTCTTTTCACAAGTTTACCTAAGTAGGATGGTGTTCCATTAACAATGAAACACAGAAAGGTTAATGGGTCCTTCCTACATCATAGTTGGTCAAAAGTTACTAGGTCAGGGGCAAGTTTCTGGACTAGATAAAATGGATATTTTTACAGGAGGAGAACATGGATTATGGCCATTCTGTCTGGGAAAATATATCTGGCACTTAACTATAACATGAATGAAGTACAAAGCTGTGTGTTTTTTCACATTATTCAGTGATTCCCTTCTTATTCTTGCCTCCCATTCTTCTCTGTACCTCTAATTTATTCTTTTCCTGTCCAAAGAAACATCTCCTCCCTTCCCTTATTTAAAAAGAAAAAGTAACTTATTTCAAAGTAGAGTGTTATAAAAAGAAGACACTGCAGTTGGATGGAAAATATTTAAAATGTGTTTGAAAACAATCTTACTACAGTTTATTTTAAGATTGGTTGAAATTTAAACTATAGAAAGCATAATATTTATCTTTGTTTATTGTGACTGATGGCTTGAGTTTTTTTAATTTTGTTTTGTTTTGCAATAGCTGTAGTAAGAGTTCCTCAAACAATTTTCTTATCATGCTAATTGACTAAGTTCATGCAGCCAACATCCTATCTATTGTTTTAGCGAACTTGTATATGCCATAGTACACATCCCTAGAGCTATTAAAAGTTTCTAACATGGCTGTGAGGACTCATTCCCTTCCACATAAAATTCCAGAATGATGGACTCAGCAGGTCCTATGGAACTCTCAGTAATCCAACATCATCCTGGGTGTGTGGCACACTTAAGCAGATATGCACCAGAAAATTTTATAATGAAGCTCTTCTACTTTTTCTTTGATTTAAAGAGCTTTGAAACAGCACCACAAATTGTCTGCCTGCTGCAGCACACCAAGCACCTCAGAGCAACCAAGTTAAAACTGTAAACATGCAGGAAATACAAGAAATAAAACCACATTCTAAAGCAAATCTGACATACTAATTGTTCTGGTCCTCACCTCTGGGAAGGGACTCCACATACACCCAGGACTGCAGAGGCCAAGGTAAGACTGTACTAAACAATCTTATATGTTTTCTCTCCTTTTAGAGGACATGGAACAGTACGATTGACAAAACAATTTAAAAACCAAACAGGACTCCTCCTTGGTGAGCCCATCAATATCTGCGAAAGCATTATTTAAAACATTGCCTTCTTCACAGACACTTGACTGATGTATATGGATAGCTATTAATTTCAGTCTGTGAAATTCTGACAACAGTAAAGCCACAACATACCTAATTCTCTTCTCTATAGTCTCTATATGAAGTTGTTTTTCATTTAATAATTTCTTCAGTGAGTCCACCTCCCTTTGTTTTTCAATAAGTTCTTTTTGGAGACGATAATTAGTTTCCTCCAGTGTTTCACAAAAAGCCTAAAAGAAAAGTTCAAGGTTAATTGCCAGTAACTCCAGTTGAGTGTATGATTTCTTTTAAAAAATGTATAAGTAGTACTGATCCCCTGAAGAGTTATCTAATGAGTTTTAAAAATTGAACTTTTGTCTTTAATAAGGAGATGTAACTTGACTTTGAACCAATTTTTACACCACACCACACCACAACAAAATAATTTTGCCACATCACACCACTGACATTCATGTAGCAAGTTGCAAAATAAATACAGGATTGACAAAGAAGGCCTCCATACTGCAAGGTAATCCTTGAATGTATACCCTACTGAATTGCGCAGTGTACTCTCTCCAATTTTAATGTATAGGGCTAAAGTATACGGCACTATATCCATGTAGTGCAGGATATGTACAAGTCTTGGCATCTAGCCTACTGTTCTATTACTGTTAGCAATAAGCCTGCCACCAGTAATGAGCACTATTGCTTTAATAATATATGTCTTCACTAAATAATGAACCCATCCAGTTCACCAAGAGGTGAACTTTTTGGTTTAATATTACATGGTTAACCCATAGATTCACTGGACTTATTAAATGTGAACATTTTAGACAAGGCTATGCCCTATTAATGTCAAAAGTAATATGGGTCATATTAGTGAAGTTACTGCTATGGTACTGTAAGATAATGTCAGCACTTTTATTATTTTATTGTTTGTATTCTATTATTTTTCAGAGGTTTAAAAGTCACCTTTAAAAATGTGTTTTGGAAAGATACTGTATTTTACTTCAAAATACGAGTCCATTGCTTATTAACAATTAAATTGGTTGCAATATTTACAGTTATAGATTTGAAAAAAAACCACAAGGTAACCCCAGTTCAAGAGACATTTCTGTACATGAAAAGATAACTTTTTTCATTACTTTATGGTTTAAAACTTAATTAATCTTATTGGCTATTTTATAATACAGGGGTCGGCAACCTTTGGCTCTTGGTCTGTCAGGGTAATTCACTGGAGGGTCACAATACATTTTTCTGATGCTGACAGTCTGTAGGACCACTTTTGCCCACCCCCAAGCTCACAGTGGCTGTAGTTCACTGTTCCCAATGAATGGGAACTTCTGGAAGCACTGTGGGGTATAGGGACATGCTGTTTGTCACATCCAGTAGCTCCTATTGGCTCACAGCAGTGTACCACAGCCATAGAGAATTATCGGGGGGCTGTGCCTGCTCACTATCACTGTCAGCAAAATGTCTTGAGGCCCACCAGTGGATTATACTGGCAGGGCAAGAGCCAAAGTTTGCCAACCTCTGATAAAGTAAATTAATCTAATTTACCTACGCCATTAGAAACACATTGCCAGACTAGTATGCATAAAACTACTACATGTTATGAGCAGGAATAGTCTTTCAGGAAACACATGGCACCCCAATTAATCATTCACAATGAACATTTTCCGCAAACTCGTAGCAATCACTCCAATTAACCAGGCATTCCATTTCAGGAAGCCAATTATATGGGGTATTCACGATTTAGAGATTGGTCATTATTCGGCCTGTCCATTAATCGTAGTTAACACATGTGATTAATGCAAAATATTAATCATGATTAAAACTTAATCACAATTAATCAGTTTTAATCACACAAACTACCAACTGAAATATATTAAATACTTTTGGATGTTTTTCTATATTTTCAAATATATCGATTTCAATTACAACACAGAATACAAAAGTGTGTGCAGTGCTCACATTTTTATTACAAACATTTGCACTGTAAAAATGATAAACAGTATGAACCAAATTGAAAAATACAAGTACTGTAGTGCAAACTAACGTAAAAGTGCAACTTACAAATATCAGTATTTTTTTTTGTTACACAACTGCACTCCTACCCCATTACTAAAGGAAGTAAGTTTTTACACGTTTGCAGGAGATAATACTGATCGCTTCTTATTTGCAACTAGCAGATTTACCTGGTGTTGCTCAGGTCCATAACTCATTTAAGTAAGGGGGAAAAAAAAAAGAAAAAAAAAAAAAGGAAAGGAAAACGTACAAGCTTTATTTAAATTAACTGTATTTTTCAAAAATAGTGTTAGTTTTAGGACATTAATTTTTTCAGATTTCTTAAAAAGTGATTGTTAAAAAGAATTACTAAAAAAATTAAATTTTAAGTGGGAATTCCATCAAGTGTATTTTTTTCTTTATCCCTATAAACTCTTATCATCCACTATGTTTTAACAATTTGGTTTCCAATAACATTTTCTTCTAGTTTTCAAACCTTCAGTATTGATTTAGCGGTGTCAAAACAGAGCACTATCCAAATTTCTCCATTATCTCTTTACTCTAACGTTTAGAGAGAAGCAATGCTATTCCAGGTTCATCCTATTTTTCTGGCTCATCTTGGTTCAGTCTCTTCAGCATTCAGTCAGTTATTTCAATTCTGTAGACTGTACTCACTTTAGAAAACAGACAATAACTATTTGGTTTTATGAGAAGCAATCCCATTCCAGGCACATCACATTTTCCTGGCACAAACAGTTACACTGCTTTAAGTTATGATCAGAAGGAAGCTGTATACTGAATTTAGCACTCCTAGCTCTTACCATTTAGGAATTCTTGATCAAAGCTAAAACCTCTAAAATATATAGTAGATGTCATCTGAAAGGAAGAATAGGTGTTTCCATGTCACTTTTGTAGATGTCATTGCAAGGTATACATGCCACATATGCTGAACATTCATATGCCCCCTTAATGCTTTGACTACCATTCCAGAGGACATACTTCCATGCCAATGATGCTCATTAAAAAAGTATGTTAAATTTGTGACTAAAATCCTTGAAAGGGAACTGTATGCCCCCTGCTCTGTTTTTCCTGTATTCTGCCATATTTATATTTCATGTTATAGCAGTCTAGGATGATGACCCAGCACATTGTTTGTCTTAAGAACACTTTCACTGCAGTTTTGACAAAACTCAAAGGCGGCACCATATGAGATTTCTCAAGATGGCCACAGAACTTGACTCAAGGTTTAAGAATCTCAAGTGCCTTCCAAAATCTCAGAGGGACAAGATATGGAGCATACTTTCAGAAATCTTAAAAGAGCAATACTGGGATGGGGAAATCTTAAAAGAGCAATACTGGGATGGGGAAACTATAATACCCAAACCACTAAAACAAGAAAAGCCTTCTGCTGGAGGCATCAAATTCAGATGATTAAAAAAAGAACATGCATCAGTGCACGGTGCAGAACACATAATCAGCATGAACGCATGTCCTCTGGAATGCTGACTAAAGCATGAAGGAATATACGAATTATAAGAAGATCTGGCACATTAATGTTTTGTGAGGCTGGCTACAATATTGCTATGCAAAAGCCTGTTCTCACTTTCAAGTGACATTGTAAACAAAAAGCAGGCCACATTATTGCCTGTAAACGTTATTTGAGTGATTGGCTGAACAAGAAGAAGGACTGAGTGGACTTGTAGGCACTAATATTTCACATTATTTTATGCAGTTCTTTTGTAGATAATTTTACATTTGTAGATTGTGTTCTGTTTTCATAGAATACTGGTGTCATGATTATGAGGGTTAGCCAGCAACCTGGGGATTAAGGGGTTAACTACACCTAGCCAGGTGGAGTGACCAGTAGGAATGTAGGTGGGACTTTCAAACTGGGACAAAGGAATTTGGGGCTTTTCCTTGCTCCTTTGTCTCTCTGGGTGAGTCCTCTGCAGCTACAGGGAGGGACAAGCATGT
>CM057846.1:44036563-44047962 GCA_030068395.1 Apalone spinifera | reverse complement strand
GTCCGCCCCTGCACTCGCCAGCTGGTAAAATCTACTCGCCACGGGTGAGCGGGCAAATGTATTTCTTGAGCCCTGATTATGTTAAAGCTGAAGCTATGGAGAACAATTTAATTTAACCAGTAAGAAAGGAATTATTAAAATTTTAAATAGATTAAGCGCTTTAAGTTTTTCATGTTATTTAAAATGAAGATTGATAAACTAAAGTAAAATATTAATTTATGTCCAACCCAAAAGGTTTCAATGTTTTCTTTATTTATGGCACGGGTGGGAAACCTTTTCTGGATCAGGGGCCAATGACCCACAGAAAATTCTGTGGGGACCACACAAGTGAGAAGCAAAAAAACCCCTCCAAAACTCCCCAACTCTCACTGTGTGGCCCCCAACTGAGACACCTCACTCCTCTGGCCCTCCACTTCACAGAGTGAGGGGGAGGAACAGGGAGGACTGAGGTTCAGGACTTCCCATGGGCCAGATTCAGCAGGAGGCTAGGGGCTTTCCTGACTGCCTACCCCTCATCTGGGGTTTCAAGGTTAGTGGGGAGGAACCAAATATGAAGGGTTCAGTGTGCTGGACAGAGCTGCCAGTGAATGGGATAGGGATGGGGGTGCAGGATCTGGGTGGAAGGAGAGTTGCAAGAGCAGGCTGGGAGTAAGGTGTCTGGCCAGAAGGGAGGGCAAGGGCAAGAGCAAGGTTCAATGTGTGGCCAGGAGGGAGGATGCAGCACCAAGGGTGTGGGTGCAGGATCTGGGCATGAGGGGATGGGGAAATTGGTTGCTTTTGCACCTCACACCACTCCCAGCACTGCGTCCCAGGCATGGCCTCCCGCTGCTCAAATTAGCCAGATTCCAAACAATGGGAGCAGCGGCAAAAGTGCCCAGGTAGCGCATCCGTGAAATGCTGTTTCCCCAGCTAGGGGAGGGGGAGCGGCAGCGTGCAGAGCTTCTTCTGGCTCCACTTCTTCCCCATGAGCCAGATTCAGCAGGAGGCTAGGGGCTTTCCTGACTGCCTACCCCCACTCCCCCGCCAGCAGGAAGCCGGCGCTGACACTCCAACCTTGTGGGGTGGGGCAAGAGGCCGGCATGCCAGTGCGGGCTCTCTGCTGCAGGGAGAGAGATGGAGGATGGAAGGGGGGAAGCTGAGCTCGAGCCGTGGACCACCTGCAAGTTAGCCACGGACCACAGTTTGCAAAACCACTGGCATAGACAAACTAATCCTTTATATGTGCAAAGGAATTAAAAGCAGCAGAAGAAAAACAATCAACATAAGGTAAGCATGAAATAGAGGAAACAAAAGAAAGAGAAAGGTCAGACAGAAGCATTTGAAAACTTGCCAGTTTAAACAGGTTACTCACCTTGTCATTAAGCCTAGAGAAGTCAGTGTACCTTCTGAAAACCACCCAACTTTCCTCTGGACTTCTCTTTACCAGTATTTTGTAAACCTATTGTGTAAAAATCAATAGTATAACTTCAAAAAATAGTAAAGGCAGGGCACTTGTAGAAGGATATAAATTAAAAGTTTTACCAAAATATTAGCTAAACAATATTCTACAGATTTAAAAGCCTTAAATTTAGTAGATCTCAACATTTAAATGGAAATTAACATGCACTGATCATGAAGGGAAAAATGACTTAGAAAGGTGGGGGGGGGGAAGGGGGAAGGGACAATGTCTCTCTCTAAGAACAAAGGGTGAAATTCTGGTTCCAGTGAAGTAAATGGTGAACTCTGACTTCAGAAGACCCAGGATTTCCACCAAAGTATTTTCCACCAAAGTTGAAACCTCTGGTACCAAAGTTACATCAATAAAATATGCTATAACCTAATGAACCGGATTGGAAGCCACGTGTAGCCATTTGGGTATCCAATAAGCATCAGCTTGTTGGTTACCCATTTAAACAGTTACACTCTTACATCTCTAGTTAGGAATGCTCTGCCACCAAGCAATTAAGTAAGACCACAAGAACAAAGTCCACAGAGCAATTTAAGAGTACAATTTTGCAGTCAGTTATGCAAAAAAATGTATATGCAGAAAGTAACAGATCTGTCCACCTCCTGAATATTTTCTGAGTCCACATCTTCCAAGATCATCCTTTAAACCTCACTTCCCTCAAATCTTTCAAGGCTACTTATACTTCCCCAGCACCTTTAGATATTGTTCTGCAAACGTGTGTAGAGTTTTCCAACTGATGTTGGCTTATGACTTTACTTGCATTGCTTTATAACAGAGGTGGGCAAAAGGGCCTCCACGGGCTGGATCCGGCCCACCAAGTGGGTTGATCCAGCCCGGGGAGGCCCTCCCACTCCCCCACCCCCAGGCCAATTTGGGCCTGGGGGCAGGGGAAGCGCACAATGTTTTCTCCACCGTGCCTTACAGAGGCAGCAGTGGGGGAGCTGTGCGCAACTTTGTACACGGGTACAAGTTCACATCCCTACTAGACACAAAAGATCTACATATTAAAAATAACCATTTGGCTGAGCCACTTTACAACATGAAATCAAACATTTAGCAGGAAAACATTTCAATACATTTATACCAAAATTTTAACAGCAAAGTTTTCCATAACAAAGTAAATATTGACTTTTCAAAGCAAATCTTACAGGAGTCATTGCATGTCAAAAACTAACACAAGAGGAAACTTAAGGCTTTTTATATTTTAGGTAATATCACATCTTAAACATAAAAGCATTTGACCTCTACAGCAAGGAAATCTTCCTGATAACTTTTTGAAAAGTTAATTTCTATTAAACTTTCATCCCCTTCCCTCTTCCTTTTCTGGGCCTTATTATTTTAAGAAGGTTTCACAGGTCTGATTGCTGATATGACCTATGGATGATGGATTCAGTGATTATTTACTGCCTGTAGTATACACTTAGAAGTAACTCTGTTTTCAATAACTAAATTAAAACATAAAACACAGATGTCGAATAGATTCCCACTGTATGTTTTCAAATGCAACAATTACAAAAATTGAAGCAAGGCATTCAGGAAAAGCAAAAATCCTGAAAAATTAAGTATCAGTGTAAATGTAATGTCTGGAGCACAGAGGATCCCCTCCCCCAAACTAAAAGGTTTATTGTATTACAAAGACAACAAGCTCTCCATGTTTATGTTTTTAAAATTCTTTGGCCCTGATCCTGTAAATATCTATACACGTCTAATTTTACAAACAAGTAGCCCCGCTGTAATTAGGATTACTCAAATGCATTAAACATGTCCTTAAGTGTTTCCAGAATGAAGCATTTATTTATATCTTAATTAAATGCAAAGAGACAAAGTATTTTATCTATGTATTTTAAAAGAAGCTGAAGAGAGCATAGTTGTTCTTCTATAACAACTTCACTGTTAAAAAAACCTTTTCAGACCAAATTTACTTGTTACCATAACAGCACCATTCTTCAACACGGTTTTTATACTAATATAAGTGAGCTCCAACCCAAGAAAGCTTATGCCCAAATAAATTTGTTAGTCTTTAAGGTGCCACAGGACTTCTCATTTTTGCTTAAAACATAACTTTGTTAATTTGCTTTTCGGAATGATAGTGAGGATAATGCTAAAAGTTGAGAAACGTAGGCAGTCATTGAAATGAACGTTAACGTCCTTTAAAATACTGAAAATGAAAAAACAACTTCTTATGATATATTTTTAAAGTTATAAAGCTATTTCAAGTGTCAGATGGGAACTTCTAGTCACGATTAATCTGGAAGACACTGAAGCTGAATTAGAGATAAAGATCTCAATTTACCAATTTCCAACTCCATCTAATTTCCACCTACTTGTCTTGTGATATTATTTTCCTGACCATTGTTTTGTAATTGTACACATATAGATCACATTGGCCTTTTAACCACAAGTGATTTTTTCCACTTAGAAGCACAATCTTCAGGAATGTGAAATCTCAGTGAAGTGCCTCACCCATTGAAGTAAATGCATTCTTCATCTGTATAGTTCTAAAAGGGATGTCAAAGGAATTACAGCTGGCAGCTATTGCAAATGTTCAATAGATTATTTTCAGAACAGTTAAGCTGATATTTTGACATGAAATGCCAGATGTTATTGTTTGCAGTTTACTGTTCGTGCATTCATACTGAAGTGTTTAGAAACTGTTTTACAGGGGCTAACAGTGGCAAAACCAGAAGCTACAAAACATGTAGTGGTGGCATTTTAGCAAATTAATTAACAGTTGTAAAGAGTAAAACCATGTCAGTCTTTTAATGCTTGTTTTAAAAAGGATAAATTACCTTTCAGACATTAAAACATGAAGACTCTCTTCAAATAGCTACACATCACTTACTTGGTATTTTTGTCCAAGTAAGGAATTTCTGACCTGAAAGGAGTAAAGATGGTCTTATGATAACAGAGCAGCTGATGCAGGATTTGAACAGAAATACATTGAGGGTATTGTAATTAATTTACATCAACAAGGGTTAATGAAAAATAGGTCCTTATCAAACTAACTTGATAGCTTTTTGATGAATTTACAAGTTTGGTATATTTAGACTTCTGTAAGGTATCTGACTTGGTAACACACACACACACACACACACGCTAGAATGATGGTCCCAAAATTAAATTGTATTATGTGGAAGTATCGAGTGACTGTGTTTCTAGGTCAGTTCGACAGGGTTAGGTTCTTGGCCCTTCACTATTTAACATTTTTATCAATGACCTGAAAGAAAACTAAATTAACACTTATAAAGTTGGAAAATAACAACAACAAAGATAGCGGTTAATAACAAAAAGTACAGGTTTATTGACTTAGGGCAGTTTCCCAAAGTGTGCTCCGTGGAGCCCTGGAGCTCTGTGAAATGGGTCCCGGGACTCCATAGGAAAATATTAATGACAGTGGTCTGACCTTGTTATTTTGTTACTAATTTTCTGGGGTTTTTTTCCAAGAAAACAAAAAAAAGACTGCATAAGAAACAACAAACAACAGAATTCCAAAAGTTTATATATGTATTTGGATACCTATTGAATTAAAAATTACAGTCTTTTAAGGGTTCTGCTACATTTTCAAGACCCCATAGGGGCTCTACAGCTAAAAGAGTTTGAAACCCTGACTCAGCTATCTGGATTGTTTGGTAAAAGCAAGCATTATGCCTTTTAATGGGTTAAATGTAAATGTATACATCTAAAAAGAATGCAGGCTATACTTCCCTGGAGAGGGACTATCCTGAGAAGCAAGACTCTGAAAAAGATTTGGGGTCACAGTTGATAATCAGAAGAACAAATTACCAATTGGGCAAAGGATGTTGATATATTAGAAAAGAGTTCAGAAAGAACTACATACATGATTAAAGGATCAGATTAAATGCCTTACCATGAGATTCAAAGAGCTCAGTGTATTTAACTTTATAAAGAAAAGGTTAAGGTGTGATTTCATTGCAGTATCTTAGGTATCTACTTAAGGAACAAATATTCAATAATTAGTTCTTTAGTGTAGCAGAGAAAGATACAAGATCTAATGGCTAGAAGCTGAAGCAAGACAAATTCAAATGGGAAAAAGGTGTAAAGTTATAACAATGAGTAACTTAATTAACCATTGGAATAATTTACCAGGGCTCGTAGTGGATTTTCCATCCCTGATAATTTTTAATGATTAGATTTTCTTCTAAACAATGTGCTCTAGGCATAATTTATGGTGAGTTCAATGGGCCTGCATTATACAAGACGTTGGATCAGATGATCACAATGGTTTGTTCTGGCCTTGGAATCTATCAAATCTATAAGGCAGTGAACTGATTCTACTGCAGAGTGTCTATAACTTGGGAAAACTGAGATACATAGTTTGTCTCTCTCAATATGCAGACTGGGGAGACTACTCTCCTATCTCACAGCAGTATTTTGAAGCTAAATTAGTATTTGTGAAACACTCCAAGATCCCTGAATAGAAGATACTTTATTATTTAAATGAAATAAAATCCCATTATCTTTACGGGGGAATTGCACTTCAAGACAAACTTACAGTGAATTTTGCTCTTTCTTCCATCACCTCATAACCCAGTATGGTAGGTGTAGAAGGTCGATCTTCCCAGCTCCCAGAATCTGTATTTTGCTCAGTATCCTCCCTAAGCTGAGTACAGTATTCAATGGATGTGTCCACACCTGTAAATGTAGTCCTAATAAGTGGGCTACTACATACAGATGATGTGGAGCCAGTCTGATCAAGCACACTCATCTTTTTAAAACTATCAATGGTAGAGCCCTCCAGCTGCCCTTTTGAAGAATTTGAGTTTGTTGAGATGCTCCCAAAGGAAGAACTTCTTTGGTTTCTGTTTGTTGTAAAGTTGGAAGAAGAATTTCCTATAGGAATAGGAACAGGAACATAAGAGGTTGCCATTCTTCATTAGAAAACTTCAGCAAATCTATACGTCGTGGTCCAAATGTTTAAGGTTCATTCTCTTCTTTTCAAGAATACAATATCTGGAAATAAAGAAAACTTTGAAATGACAATCTTTCTTAATATTTCTACAATAATGTAATATTAAAATAATGTATTTGGAGAAATCCAATACAAGAATTAAGATAACAGTTAAAACGCCAGTATATGGCATTTGCTATCATTTTAAGTGTCCCTTGAAAAGGAAATCTGTAATTTTTAAAAGGTGCTTTGTCAGAGATGTCCTCCACCTCTCAGAGCCCTTAAAACCGGAATGGATAGTTACAGTATGGCTTGAATCCCATTGCACAACCCGAAAGAAAAAGACTACATTTAAATACTGTTGCATCATGAGTGGCACATAATGGAGGCTGGGGGAGTGGAGGGAGGAAGGGTGGAAGCTAAACCTACATAAACTTCATTCTGCAAGGAAAGGGGGAGTAGGAGTAGATTTGGAACGCTAAAATAGTTCCCCGACCATGGTTCCGGGGCTGAAAGAGTTCTCATTCCCTGCTGTGACCTCAAGGCCCCGGAGGGACACAGAATTTTTCGAATCTCAGGGCCGTATCAAAGGGGAGGAAGGAGAAGGAGCAACGGGGGCGAGGGAGGGAGAGTGGTCCCAAGGCCTTGGAGGGAAGAGTCAGTGGAGGTGGAACTGGTGTGGGGCTCTGGGGAAAGGGGTGGAATGGGGCATGGGCATACAGAAGGGGTGGAAAAGGGGAGAAGGCTCTGGGCTCCAGCTAGGCCTGAGAGCTCTGCCAGTTCCGACCAAGGCTTTGACCCTGGTCAAGCGCTCACTCCCTACCCACCTGTAGCCCTAGCTAAGCACTTCAGCTCCTCCCCGCCCTGGACAGAAGCAAGTGGGGAAGGGGGGCTCCCTGGATATTAGGCTGGGAGCGTAATGGCTGTCAGCCTTGCCCTTGGGGACTATCAAATAGTTGTGTAACTACTAAAATGTAAAATCGAGTGACATGACTATTCAATTATATGCTAACATCCCTTACATGTTACAGTTTTGAATTCTCAAGAACAAAAACATTTTGACCTGTCATGATTTGCTAATGGCACAGTTAATAATACAATAAAAAACTAGAGTCTTTGTATGCAAGCCAAATCAACAGTCAAAGAAAGCAATGTAAATGTGACAGCCCAAGCTCTCAACTCAACTTAGTGCTAATCTCTCCTACACATTTACTTGGCAGGAAATTGACAGAATGTATGAAAAGGACAAAGAAAAAACAAAACAGAAAAAATCATTTACTTGCCTAAAAGTGTTTTGACAGATAAGAGGCTCGCTGTGATGCAGTGAGGATGACTGGTTAAGGATCATTTTAAATGAGCTACCTATCTATTTGTATTAAAGTTTAATACTACTCTCACATCTCATCACAGTAAAACACTGGAATTACATCCCTTCTACTTCATAGATGCATAGAGCAAAATATTCAAACATCTTTCAAGTGCTACAACAAAGTAGCTAACTTTTTTCATCTTATCGAGATCGGCCTTGATTGTCCCTAATGTTCAGAAGGGATCTTTTCCTCTTCCAAACTTGTTTGGGCTAATTCAACCCCAAAAGCACAAAGAATTAAGCAGAATGAAAAGAGCAGTCACCCTTGAAGGTGTCTAAAAATGATTAACTGTTAAACAAACACCATGAAAGAACTGGATTCCAGAATCTGCATCATCACATACTACGAAACAGAGATGTCTATGTTTACAACACCCAACTTTTATCTCCCAGAAGTGAAGCATCTAAACTCAGCACATTATAAAGAAATAATCTGTATTTACACGTTTTGGATGGTGCTAACAGCTTAAAAATTAGCACATTTTCTCTAAAACCATAAAAAATGTTAACAATGACAATTATAAACAAATTATGTATTATAAATAAAATTTTATTTAGGACTTTAGATTTTTTAAAATAACTTAAGTTACTTGTCACTATTTATGCTCTGTAATTTTACTGCTTCTCTGCTTGGACAATGAAGTCAGCTTTATTTTAGTCAATTTCACTTATGCTGTTCTGAGTTCAAACACTGGAGTTTTTCAAAATTTAGGAATCTCTCTGTTGGTCTTGGGTTCTAAAAAATAAATGTTGGGCTAAATTTAAATGGATAGTCTCCATTTAACCATTCATTAGTTTGCTGAGCTATTGCTCAGTCTCAGCGAAGCTCAGGCCAATTGTGCAAAGTGCAATAAAAACATACAGGGGATTATTAATCAACAAGACAAAGGTAGCAGCGATAAAAGAAGTGTGCTTTCATAGGCTAGCTATATCAATGTCTGATCATTCTAATTCATTAATGTTTTAGAAGCTAAATAATTGCAAGTAGCCTTTTACCCAGTCAGGGGCTGACATGGGTTCATTAGTCTGTATAACTTAAAGACTGTTAGAATACATTCCAAAAATGTGGCAAATATCAAGCAAGTGAACATGACATTGTGATAGAATTTGGATTGTATTACACCAATGGTGTGCAGCTTACTCTTTTCCCGTTAACACTGCATTTTCCAAAACTATTAGATGAATAGGCATTGGAGATACACCTAATTATACAGGACAAGATGACAGAGGGAAAACTTCCTCTCCACCCTACTACTAGTGAGTTCGCTATTATCTGAAACCTGGTAATTTGAACATTTTCTTCTTACATAATGTAAAGATAATACTTCGCAGTCTAGTCCTTTTCAAAAATTTTGTCATTGCAAACTCCTAATTTTTTCCCCAAAGTGAACACCCCTTTGGGAATTTTAGGCATAAATTGGGAAATTCAAGGGATCTGTGGACCACAGGTTGAAAACCACTGATATAGACAATGTATTTATTAATTAATGTAACTTTTATTATAAAAAACAGTATCCTGCATCTGCACTATCTTCCAATTGAGGGTTTCATACCAGACATATGTTTGTCAGCCTTTCTCCAACCCATTAAAGCAATGGCAAAACTTCAGTGGGAGCAGAATCAGGCTCCAGTACAGGCCCCCTGGACCAGACAGCAGGTTCTTTGTGTAGCATCCAGGTCTCCAAGTGATTCTCCCACTTTTCAGGCTGCCAAATGACTTGGACACACGCCTGCTACAAGGCGGGTTGATATCCCAGTTCAGACATCCACCTGACGAGTCCAGTACAGCGCTGATTTTACTCCCACGCGCGAAGTGGGCGACGCATTTCACTCGCCCATCACTAACCTGCAGCCAGCTCGGGTAGCAGGCCGGCCAGGCAGCATGGGCACAGCAACACCCCAGCGGAGCGGGAACGGGAGCGCGTGCCGAGCCTGGAGCAGGCGCTGGCCCCCAGCCCCGCGCCCGGGGCCCTGCGGGCGGGAGGGGCCGGGGCTGCCTGTGACCAGCCGGCCCAGCCGTGGGCAGCGGGGCATGGTACCCGTCACCTCCCCCATCAGCGCGCGGGGGGGGGGCTGCCCCTGCTCCCTTGCGCCGCCAATAGCCCGCCCCCTGGGGAGCGCCGCTCCCTCCTGCGCGGAGACTCCGCCCCCGCCCCACTCGCGGGCCCCAAGGGCCGCGGGGTCCCGACCTCTCCTCACCTGCTCCCTGCCTCGCTCCCTCAGTCAACCGCGGCCGCGTCACAGCGGCTGCCTCTCCCCCCTCCCGCGCACACGGAGAGGCGGGGCCAAGCCCAGGCTCGCGAGGGAAGGGGCGGGGTAATAGCCAGTATCCCTGTGGTTCCGCACCACAGCGCGGACTGGGACAGGCGGGCACGCGCTAACGACCCACCCCCTGCACCGTTGGGCGGTTCCAAGGCAGCCTCCCTGCTGACTATTGGCCTCGAGCTTGAGACGTATTAAGACTACAAGTCCCAGCAGCCACCGGGGCCAAAAAAATAGCTAGCTGTTCCCGGCAGACACTTCGGCAAAATACTACGGCGCATGCTGGAACCCCCCCGGGCTTTACAGTTTTGCGTATCGGTCAGGTGGTCCCAGTGTCGTATTGCATACTGGGATTTGTAGTCTTCTGGGTTAGGTAACTGCGGAGTTATATAGTGCTATTGCTGGTGCTGTTCTGCAACAGGAACATTCCTCCTTCCTTCAGTTCGTGCTAGGACAGCCAGGTGTAGCAGCAGGCTCGCAGCCAATAGATACTTATTATTTTGCTATAGGGAAGGGAGTTTAAGCTTTTGCAGCCTTCAGCCATGTCGAATGACAGGAGCTAAGAAAAACTAAAGCCAAGTTCCCACCTGTTCTGGGTGGCACACCTTTTCCACATGGTTGGTGCTGGAGAAATAACTCCTACTCCAGTACACAGCAGTTGTTGCATATAGAGGAGGGATGTAAGTGACTAGTTGAGTAGTCGATAAGCGTATGCTTACCGGGTAGTCAAATCACTGCTCGACTAGTCACTCCCCCCACATTGCTGCCTCTATTAGCCACCAGGTTCTTAGTACATTTAAAAGCCAGAGGCACAGTAGGGGCCAAGCACAAGCAGGGACTGCTTCAGTCCCCGCTCACCCAGGGTTCCCCGCTGTGCTTCTGCCTTTGAAATTTTGCAAGAGCCGACCGCTACATATCAAAGGCAGAGGTGCAGCAGGGATAGCGAGTGCCCCCCCTTATCAACTAATTGAGTCCTGAGGACGGACATGCAGCAGATGCTGGCCCAGAAGGTCTGGGATGACGCACAATGACAGGTCCAAATGTGGACCGAGCTGCTGCAGCAGCATCATAACATCTGTACTACCGTCTGGGAGATGATGGCCTACCCGGCACCAGTCCTACTCACTGTTTCTGTCCCTGCTCCCCCTCCCATGCCAGACCCCGCTTCCACGGCCATACCTGACCCCGCTACAGCCCCTCCTCCTGCCTATCCCCCTGTTCTTCCAGGACACCTCCGCCGCCAAGGTCCCCGGACACGAGGTGGAACTAGCACCCGAACCACATACCAGTCCCAGCCCCAGCTCTGAGCCTCTCCTCCCTCCTCCCCATATCCAGGTTCTCAGCCCTCCTTCCCAGTTATTTTTATCCCAAATAAAAAAGCAAACAGTTATTTTTTTTCAAAACTAAACAGA
>CM057846.1:44019785-44036463 GCA_030068395.1 Apalone spinifera | reverse complement strand
CCCCTCTGCCCAAGCCCCTGCCTCTTCCCTTCCCTTCCCTTCTGCCCCTTCCCTACCTTCTGCCTTCCACGTTGCAGGGCTGGAGTCTGCGCTGAGGCCCCGGAGGCCGAACCTGGAGGTAGCCATGCAACGTGCCTCCGAGGAGTTTTAAAATCCCAGGCCGTGACATGACGTCACGCCCGAGCATCCTCCCCCCCCACCTGCAACATGCATGGAAGCAGCAGCAACAGACGGCGAGAGGGAGCCACGCTGAGCCGCGCACGGCAGGGACGGTCCAGGTTTGAGGGGGACGCTCTGGGAGTGGGGTGGGAGGACGCGTGGCAGGGTCGGCAGGTGCGGGGCCCACTCCACACAGAGCTGGGGGAGAGACCCAGCTGCACATATTACTGGAGCAGGGCTTCTGGCTCTGTAACTCGCCGGCACTTCTGGGTTCAGGGGCGCGGGGCCCGATTTGGCCGAATCAGCTTAAGGCTGGCTCTGCCCCCCACTCGGGAAGGAAGGCCAGCCCCTTCCTCTCCACAGTGTTGTGGCGAACACAACAGGCTGACACTACCTGCAGGATGATGTGCTCCCCCACATCCAGGCGGGTCAGGAGGCACCTGAACTATGCCTTCAAGTGCCCAAAGGCACATTCCGCCTGGATTTAGGCACTAACCAGGCAGGCATTGAAAAGGTCCCTGCTTGGGTCCAGATGGCCGGTCTATGGCTTCATCAGCCCCGGCATGAGGGGGTAGGTCACAATGGTATCTTCATATCCCAAACCATGATGTTTCACTGGGGGAGGAATGTGCCAGCCTCCAGCTTCTGGTAGAGGCTGGAGTTGCAGAACACATGGGCGTTGTGTGCCCTCCCTGACCAGCTGCCAAAAATGTCAGTAAACTGTCCATGGTGGTCAACCAGGGCCTGTAGGACAATCGAAAAGTATCCCTTTCTGTTTATATACTGGGCATCCCAGTGGTCTGGGGCATGGATAGGGATATGGGTTTCATCTATGCCCCCCCCTTTCAGTTGGGGAAGCCCAGGGCGGCAAATCCGACCACAGTGGGGTCCAGGTCTTCCAGGCAGATGACCCTGCACAGCAGGATGGTGTTTATGTCCCTCACCACCTGCAGAAGGAGAAAAACAAACCAACAAAACAGAGAATCAAAGGGGGTGCAAGAGCCTTTGGGAGGTCCCTGAACCCTCTCCCTCCCTCTCCCCCCACAAACACCTCAGCAGCCACCCCCCGTAAAGCTCCCCCCAAAGAGCTTTGTGAGGGCAGGACTGCAGAATCCCTCAGGAATGGGGCTTTCTCCCCCACCTCCAGCCTCCTCTTTCCCTAGGATCCCCCTTTCCAGTACTCCCACCCACCTCCAGGGACTGCAGCCTGAGCATGCCTTACCTCCTCGAGGAGGGCCCTGATGGTGGACTTTCCCACGCTGAACTGGTTACCCACAGACCGGTAACTGTCTGGTGTGGTGAGCTTCCGGACGGCGATGGCGACTCGCTTTCCCGGGGGAAGGTAGATTGCATCTGTGTGTCCCTTCGATAGAGAGTAGGGGTGCACCACGCACACAGCTCCAGGAATGTCTCCTTCTTCATTATGAAGTTGTAGAGCCACTGCTAGTCGTCCCACCGCTCCATCACCAGCCAGTCCCACCAGTTGGAACTGGTGTCCAGCCTCCAAAAGCATTTCTCCACCATGGGGTGCGGTTGCAAGGGCATTGCTTCAGCACACAGGCAGAGGTTCTCAAGGATGAGCTCAGGGTCGAGCTCATGCAGCACCATGAAGGCAGCCTGCAGAAATTGCTGCAGAAACTGCAGCATGGCAGTGTGGGGCTATCGCATGTCCAAGAGGCAGCTCCGGCTCCATGTCAGCAAGTGATGTGGTGTCCAAACGCAGGGCAACCAAAGCATGCAGTGCAAATGCTTTGCTGTCCCAGGGCATGTCTAAAGAGGAATGTCTGTCGAAAGAGGAATGTAAATGAAGCAAATCGAAAATGCAAATGAAGCATGGATTTAAATATCCCACTCTTCATTTGCATATTTGCATCCAAGCACTTTTTCGAAAAAGAATTGTTTGAAAGTGAAAGCGCAGTCTAGACGGGGTTCTTTCGGGAAAAACACCCCTTTTTCAAAAGAACCCATACTCCTAATTTTTTCAGGAGTACGGTTTCTTTCAAAAAATGGGGTTTTTTTCCCAAAAGCACCCCCATCTGACTGCGCTTTCACTTTTTAAAACCCTTTTTCGAAAAAGCGCTCGGATGCGAATATGCAAATGAAGCACAGGATATTTAAATCGACGCTTCATTTACACTTTTGATTTGCTTTATTTACATTCCTTTTTCGAAAGAGGAATGTAGTCTAGACATAGCCTCAGAGAGATAGGCAAGTAAGCAGAAGAAGCAGAGAAACGGCACTCCAGGGCTGTCCCTTTAAGCATGCATCTCAGATAACCTCAGGCAGCAGCACACAGAAGCAATTGTTGACCTAATGCCCTGCCTGAACTGGTTCCGGGTGGCCTTAAATTTGAGATAGCAACCAATCAGCGTGGACGCTCCCTTTTGAAAAAGCAAATCGCTATTTTGTTGCACTTTTTGTGTGTGGACACTTGCTTTCAAAATAAGCTTTTCCGGAAGATCTCTTCGAGAAAAGTTTATTCCAAAAGAAGCTTGCAGTGTAGACGTACCTTAGGCCATACAACATCCTTTACAAAACAGCAGTAGCGGAGTACCAGTGGCTAAAGCAAAGACAACTCGTGTCTGCTAATAGTGGAGGAGCAGTGTAGGCACACAGAGTTAGGGCAATCAGCTTAAGTACAAACCAAGCAACAAATCAGGGAGGCATGGGAGATGACCCTGCATGCTACACCATTTGCGCCTCACCTCTAGACAAAAGAATTGAAGGACCCCTTCTAGGTGAACTCCTGGTGTAGAACTTAGTGAGAAGTTTTGGGGATGGCACAAGACAAAAAGAGAATAAACAAAATACTTGATAAAGCAAACAGAGAATGAATCAATGTATCAATTTCTCAACACTTTTCACATCCCTGGTCAGTCATTTGCTATGTCTCTGACCCATGTTTAACTAAGAGTTCTGAGAGCACCTGTTCTTTGGACCCAATGCTGGTAGATAGCTATGACTGGAAGGTGCAATTACTAGAAAGACTTACAAGAATTCAAAATAGGCAGGGATTCAGGTTATGACATTTACCCATGTTGTCAAAATTAAATTTTCTTCTGGCACCATGTAATAAAATTGTGATTCACAGTGTTGCTGGTTACATGCTGGCATTGATTTGTTATATTATAGGACATGAATGCAAAAAGGTTTCTTGGATGGCAAGGGTTCAGGGATTTTGTTTTAGGACTGGATAATGCAACTTTTCTTTCATTAACATTAAGGGTATGTCTACACTTTAGGCCATGTCTAAACTACACCCCTCTGTTGGCAGAGGGATGTAAATTAGATGTTTCGAAAGTGCAAATGAAGTGGGGCTTTAAATATCCCATGCTTCATTTGCATATTCGTGTTCTGGTGCTGTTTTGAACAAATGCCATTTCGAAACTGAAACCGCAGTTTAGACACAGTTTTTCCGACAACAGAGTGATTTTTCAAAAGATCCTGCACTCCTCCTCAAAAATCTCTCCATTCTCAGAAAAACCACTTCTAAACCGCGGTTTTAGTTTTGAAATGGCACTTGTTCGAAATAAATAGGGGTACACATCCCAGACTCATAACTCTGGTCATCTGAAGAAGTGGCTGTGTCCATGAAAGCTCATGATACCATCTACATGTTTGTTAGTCTTTAAAGTGCTACCAGACCATTTGTTGTTGTTTTTCGGTAACAGACTAACTCTGCTACCCCCTGCAGCAAGGTATTTATAGTTAGACCAATGCAGCTTCGTGTAGACATTTTGTTATTTAAATCAATTGTTACTGACCTCTAGGAGCTGTCCCACAATGCCTGCTCTGGTCACCACTGTGAACTGTGCTGTCCAGGGACCAAGAGCACAGGAAGCTCCTCTCCACAAATTTTTGAAATTCTGTTTGTCTGGCTTGGTGATTTTACATGGCAGCTCTCCATCAGGGTGTGCATCTGCCCAGCTGACCTTGGCAGCAACATGATGCAATGCACTCCTGCTAGGAGTACGCAGGAGGTGCTAGATCTTCCATGTCTGAAGGGAGAAGAGGCAGTGAAGGCACAGCTCTGAGCCACCCATAGAAATATGGACATCTGATTTTTCAGGGCAATCAGGAGAAAGGCTGTGACAGGGACCAGCAGCAGTGTCACATGAAAGCCAAAGACCTGTGTGGCCCGTGCGCCCCCCTCGTGTGCTCCCTCACCAGTCACTCCTGTCTACAGCCATTTCTAATCACTTCAAACCTGCATGACAAAGCAGTCTCACCAGTCAGTTCTGGGGTTTTCAGGCCCAGAACCGGAGCTTCGCCATCTCCAGCTGCTCTGTGAATGCTATCAACAACCTTGAATTGTTTCTTTCTATGTCCCACAGCAATCTAGCCTCCAAAGAATTGTCATGTTCCCGGCGGCTCCTCTTATGATTCTGCAAATATCACAGGATCAGGTTATGATTTGAAAACACATGACAGTTTTCACCTCTTGAGACATTTGCTGGTGCTTATTTAAAAGCTGTCATTTCCAGCCTCATATTTTGCATACCGTTAATCCTCCTACAGGCCTCATATGACATAGCTTTTGTCTAGGTCATCTATAAAGCCACACTTTTTAAAATTTTAGTGTACCAAAGTAGTTTAGTTTAGCTCAGGGTTTTTGAACAGCAATAGTAAGGAAGATAGATATTCTTGAGAGGCTTGATCAAAAGTCCACTGAAATCAGCTGAGACCTTTCAATAAACTCCAAGAGCTTGATGCTGCATTCCTTTTACATTCAAAAATTCTGTAGGAGTCAGTGGTATTTTTGGCTGCTAAGGAATGCAGGACCACAAAGTTCTATTCTTCACTTCCTAAAGTCAATGGGAGTTTTGCCTTTGGCTCTCCTGGACTTAGGATCAGGCTGATAGTGCAGGGCCATGGAGAATCAGTCCCCAGGTCCATTCCTTTTCTGGTTTTCACTTACAGTGGGTGTACTCTGTAAAGCAAATTCAGCCTGCAGAACAGTCACTTCGAAACAGTTTTGTTTCAAGCTACTTATGAAAACAGGGAAGGTATGCTGTGTACCTCAACGGGAAGCTAGACTGAGCCATCTTGTGGCAATAAAATGCATTTCAGTTACTGAATCAGCTATGCATGACAAAAACAAGTGATTGTTTGGAAGATATTTGTCGAATGGATACTGGACTATTGTTGAATGTTTTGTTGCCCACTTGCGTACCAGATCCTATCCATGTTAGGCCTCATTCCATTTGAAATGTTGGAGACTGCAAAAAAAAAAAAAGGGTATTTTTTATATAACCCTTCTGCCTATTGGAGTCATTCAGTAACAAAGGGTGAGTTCAATATCTGGGGGTTCCTTTTCAACAACGCAACACAGAACTGGCTCAAACCCCTACCCAGTAACTTGGGACGTTTATGTATCACCCCTTGGACACCTCTAAGAGGTAATATTTCTCTTCTCAAAAGCATAGAGTCTGAGTGTAGTAAATAAACTTTTATTAAAAGGGGGAAAGTAACCTGGCATTAACTTGGGAAAATGCCATAAGCAGGATTTATAAGCATAAAAGCACGAGTAAAACATGCACCTCCAAATATGTTGGCAGTGTCCTTTTCCCTCAGGTTCTTAATCCAAAACCAAAAGTTCCTTTAATGTGCCCATCACTGCTCCCTTTACCGCATAGTTGTTGTACTTGGTCAGTGAAGACCCAAAGTTTAGAGGTGCACTTGTGTGAGTTCCTCTCCTATCTTGGTTGGAGAGAAGGGATCTTGCTTGTTCTGGTGTTCGGGTGCTCATTCTGGCATTAGCTGCTCTGTGGCTGTCTGCTGCTCCGCCCTGCTGGCCGCTGTGCTCCGCCAGCCACCAACTACTCCATCTCCCCCTTCCCTCTGGGATGTCTTGAGATCCTATCACTTAACACAGCTCTCAGTGAGTTCAGTGGTTAGTGGGAGAGCCTCACTATTAATGCAGCTATTCAGACTCTTGCATCAGAGACACTGTCCCAAAGCGGTTTTAATGTAGACCTAATTGTCAGTGATTTCATCTCTATTAGCCTGCAACAAAACTCTCAGTTGAGTCTTAATGAGCTTTGTTATTGCATGCTGGAGAGAGGAAGGATCAAATGGTCTCTAGGACCATTAGGCAGACCTCCATCACATGGTGCAAGTATCTATCTCCATGCTCTCTCAGCTACACTCAGCTTTGACATGCCTGTCCCCTGCCTAGCAAGTGCAGTTTGGTTGAGAGCGAGCCCTCATTCAGGACACGCAATGCACAGTTCTGCCCCCCCTTGACTCACACAACAAGGATAATGACCCTTTTTATCCCTTCGTCCAACAACAAAGTTATTTGTGATCCAACACCAGCCAAAAGCGATCGGTTGGACAAAGCAGCCCCATCATACTGAATACCCAGGTAGGGTGGGTAGACCCATGCAAACAAAGTCAGCCCCTGACATTCTCTTCCCTAGCTCTTCTCTAGAGGTCAGTGGGAGAGGTCATTCACACCCTGCTTCAGTCTATCATGCACATTTTCAAAAATAGATTGGACAGCATCACACTTTGGGGAGTGGTTCCTGACCATGAGTGTCAACCTTGGGCAGTCTGTCAAAAAGCAGAGCAGGACCCCTGCTCCCTGTGTGTTCTCTAATTAAATTTCACCAAGCCGGTAACAAATATGAACTGTAAAGCACTGTAATTGTCTTACCACAGAGTCACAAACAGTTCCTTTGGGCTTATCAGTCTATTTTGCCACCCAGGAAAACTGGACTTAGTTGGTTGGTATACACTGAAGATCACAAAATATTCAGGTTGCTCCTAGTCCCAAGAGACCAGTCGCTTACCTCAGGTTCATTTGTATCTTAGATCTCTCACCAAAGATAACACTTGTAGCCTATCCTATAAAAACTAGCTAAAAATTTATCAATTAGGAAAAAGAAATGAGAGAGTTATTGCAAGGTTAAAGCTGGCAAATATATATACACAAATGAGTTTCAGTCTCTGCTTTTAAAATGTGACAGAGTAGTGGTAAACTATCAGCTGTGAATGTGTTTTAAAGCTAACCTAGGTTGACCCTGTCAATCTGCTTCAGTTTTGTAGCTCCAGCCCTATCAGAGGCCAAATAGCAAAGAAATGAACAATTTTCTTTCGAGCTATTTTTATTTTTTTTCTTTTAGAATTTAAGCTGATGAGGCCAGTCCTTCAGGAAATACCCTCTTCATTAGTGTGAAGGGGCAATGAACAAAGTCTTTGCATAATACTATATATGTATTTGTTAGTCTCTAAGGGCATGCCTACATTAGGAAATTATTTTGAAATAATTACATTTGAAATAGTAACTCCCAAAATAATAATTTTGAAATAAGCTTATTCCTCAGGGAAGCAGGAGTACAGATTTTGAAATAAGCAGCCTGTTATTTCAAAATAATGGGCTTGGTAGTGTGGACGATCCGCTTATTATTTCAAAATAAGAGTGGCTGTTTCGAAATAATTCCTTGGTGTAGACTAGGGTTAAGGTGTCACAGGACTACTACCTTAAAGCATGTAAAGTCATATTTCTTTATTGGTTTCAAAGGTCTATTTGATATTGGACTGTTTGAAGGGCCAGATTCACTGGTATGCTGGAGCTTTTTAGCATGGCACCAGCAATACAAAGCAACTACACTTGTGTCTTAACCACTTAACCTTAATTGTTCCCAGCATGCTTACCTCTTTAGCAACCAGTGGTGGCAGACAGGTTCTAATCCTCTATGCAGACTGAAGACTATTTGTGACAAGATAAAAGCCCAAGCTTGAAAAGAGTTAAGAGTTCCTCATCAATGACAGGGCTAGGCAGCATACATAAAAAAGAAGCTGGGTCCTATAGAATTATAGGGGAGGGACTTTTTTTTGTTTTTCCTTCACTAGTGTTTTCAATTGAGTGTTATTTTTTCTGTTTGTTATAAATAAGAAAAAAATACTATGGAAAGGAGTTGGGTATAGCAGTCCCATTCCTCCCTGGAGAGTGAAACATTCCACTCACCTACACTGCCCTTTTCCTGACTCAGTCATTGTCTTCAGCCTGGGTGGGCACTTTCCTGCTTTGGTTTCAAGACCTGCCCCAAGTTCACCGATTCACTGTACAGAATCCCAGGCCTTGATATCGTAGAACTGGAAGGAACCAAGTCCAGTCTCCTGCACTCGTGGGAGGACCAGACACCATCAAGACTGTCCTTGATAGATGTCTAATAAGCTCTTAAAAATCTCCAATGACTGAGATTCCACAACCCCCTAGGTAATTTATTCCAGTGTTTAACCATCCTGACAGCTTGGAAGTTTTTCCTAATGTCCAACCTAAACCTCCCTTGCTGCCGTTTAAACCTGTTGCTTCTTGTCCTATCCTCAGAGATTAAGGATAATTAATTTTTCTCCATCTTCCTTGTAACAACTTTTTAGGTACTTGAAAACTGTTTTCACATCCCCTCCCAGACTTCTATTTTCCAGATTAAACAAAGACAATTCTTTCCATCTTACTTCACAGATCATGTTTTCTAGACCTTTAATCATTTTTGTTGCTCTTCTGCAATTTGTCCACAGGTTTCCTGAAATGTGATACTCAGAACTGGATAGAGTAAAATGGAAGAATGACTTCTTGTGTCTTGCTTACAACACTCCTGTGAGTACATCCCTGTCATAATCATGAGGGTTAGCCAGCAGCCTGGGAACTAAGGGGTTAACCTCACCTAAATCAGGTAGATTCAGCCAATAGGAATGTAGATAGGAATTTCAAACTAGGACAAAGGAATGTTTGGTTTCTCCCTCCTTTCTCCTGGGCAGTTTCTCTCTATCTACTGTGGGGAACAGACAGAATGTCTCTCTCCAATAATAGACTCTTCACTCTTCTGTAAGTAGGGTAAAGTTTAGATAAATCCATTAGGTTTTATTGTTTTATGGGTTGGGAAATGGGATCTGATATCTGTGCATTTAAAAATGCTTTTTGCTCTCTTTTGTAACTAAGCTCCTGGCCCATGGTGGGTTTCTCCTCCATGAGTATATTACTTTGTAACTTTTCCATCTAGTCATTATGTTTTCAACAGGAATATTGTGGTGATAATAAAAGTTCTTTCTCTTTTCTTTTATTAACATGACGTTGGTTAATTTTTGTGTCCTGGTTTTTACTTTAGGGGTGAGATTTCCCAAGTGATCTCTCCCCTGATTTTCTTATCAGTACTTGGGCGGTGGCAGCGGGATTTTATCCCCAAAATCTAGGTTTTTAAGATTTTGGGGGGAAGTTTTATATCAAAGCCTGGTAGATAAGGTTTTAGGGTACTTTTACAGGCTCCCACTTCTGCATTTATCGTGCCAGAGTGGAGAAGGAGCCTTGACAATCCCAGAATGAGGTTTGCTTTTTTTTTGGCAACAGTGTCACACTGTTGTCTCATATGCTCTTCACCAGATGCTGTATCTGCAAACCACCAACTTTTCCACAGGTCTAGTTCTGAATGCTAATGTAATCTGTCTCTCAACTGTCTGCCTTCACTGCACAGTATCTAGTCCTTTTCAGAAGTTCAGCACTTCTGAATGCCTGTCTTCTAGCTAAATCTGTTAGTCTTTCATTTACACCATGCTCAAAACCACAGCATGTGGGTTATACATTTCTCCCCCTTCTCCTGATCTGACATGGAAGGAGAACTGTTGCCCACCCTAGGCAGGGCTGCAGGCTATGCTTACAGCATCTATGTAGGTGGAAGTTGGATACAGAGGGGGAGCACGTACAGAAAATACCACATTTCCTCCCTAACAAGGAGGGTTTTTTTCTCCTGGTCCAGATTTGTTCATGGATCCTGAGGCAGAGTAGCATTCAACCATAATGTACAGTACTTAGTGGCCTACAGTTTGATCTGTTTACCTTTGTGAATTAACTCATAGGGAGATTAGATACAGATGTATCTCATTATCCTCCCTTAAATCAATAACATTTAGACTGAAATCTTCCTGCAGCAAAGATATGCCATTTTATTTATCTGTTAAGCATTATACACCACTGTGAAAGTACATGAATAAATGAAAACGATTTGTAATTATTAATAATGCTGTTTAGAAGTAACAGTAATATAGAAGCACTATGATTAATAACATATCTTAATTCTTACAGCAAAAATAGTGGTAGATATTGCCAAGCGGAGAGACTTCTTTTGTATCTATTTATCCTTCTTGGAAAGGGAAAAGGTAAACAAGTCTTTCTGGCAATTGGCGGATTCCTTTTCAATATTCTCTCGGTATCCCAGTTTCACTAGATAGCATTTAGTACACTAGCCATGTAGGGTTTTGCATTTGTGAATTATAACTGCACTATGGTACTGCATCACCACTATCCTGCTATTACAGAATGACAAGATATAGCCTCCATTTCTATTTTATTTGAAGATTTGCTGCTTTAAAGAAAAGAGAGGGAGGAAAATAGAATTTGTTTTGTCTCTTCATACAAATTCAGAAGAAAAAAATTCAACTTGTTGCAAATTGATATGCAACCTTTGAAATTCTGAATATGATTATTTTTATCTGTAATAAATATTAAAGAAAAAGAGAACTGGGAGGGGAAGTGGGGAATGGAGAAAAAAGAATCACTGTTAATTGAAAAGTAGGCTAGGGTTGTTTCTTTTCAATCTGAATCAAATTATTATGGCAGTGGTTGCAAGCAATTTGATTGTGGACTAATATTCATGTGTAATGATGTCATATACACTTGAGGATGCGAGTTTGAACATTTCCAAGCTAAGTTTGCTGTTAGATAGAAGTGATTTGAAATGTTCTTTGTTTTAAAAGCACTGATGCATCCACTCAACTTTCCTTTTCAGGTCATTGTGAAGTGTGCAGAGAACAAGCTGTTCATTTTCAGGAGTAGGCTCTGGACAGAGTGATGCCCTGAGGGGTATATTCATTTAACAAAGATTTTGATTTCAAAATAGTATGATAGGACTATTGTTTTTCTTTGTGCTATTTGGCAGCTTGGCATTTCTTATGACAAAATTATTTATATAATTGACGTGCAAGAATTATAAAAGCCTCTCCGCCATCTCAGGAGACTTACTAAAAAGAATAATCTTATAGTTAAAAAACATGTATGGGAATCAGAGAATCTGGGCTCTCATGCCAGCTGTCCATAGGCTTCCTGCATGACCTTAGTAAAGTAATTTGATTTCTCCGTGACTTAGTTTGCCAATGTTTAAAATGGGAATAATATTACTAGTCTACGTTACATGGGTATTGTGTGAGTAGTTTGCAAAATGATTTAAGATCCGGATGGCAGATATCACAGTTGCAAAGTATTACTGCAAAGAATTATTTTTCAAGGCTATTTGTTATGAATCTGTATAGTAGTACTAGGGAAGTAAGCAACTAGTGAACTAACTGATAAGCTGTAGTGGGGCAGAGTGGCCACCCACTGAGCCGGAGGAGGAGGAACACCTCTGGAAGCCATTTTGGGCCCTGACTGAGCTCCCTGATGAGTTCTTATAGTCCTAGCCACGCCCCTTGGCTTCCTGTCAGGTGAGGGGGCGGGGCTAGACTGTGCCCAAAATGGCTCCCAGAGGGGTTCCTCTGCCTCTGGCTCAGTGGGCAGCCACTCTACCCTACTACATAAGCAAATGCTTATCAGATAGTCGAGTAGTGACTTGACTAGTTGCCACCCCCCTTGCTGCCTCTACCGGAGAGAGGCAGCAAGGAGAAGGGGAGCAGGAGCCGGTGCTGGGGGAAACTAGTAAAGCTGGTTTCCCCCCCACAACATCCACTCTGCAGGGACAGGGAAGGCAGAGGCACAGCAGGAGACAACACGGGTGAAGACTGCTTCAGTCCCCACTTGCACCCATTCCCACTGTGAGTGCTTCCCCTTTTGAAATGTGCAGGAGACCTGCGGGGCTCTTGTACATTTCAAAATCAGAAGTGCTGCAGGGAGAACAGGGTGAGCAGGGACTGCTTAAGTGCCCCCAAAGCCAGTTCTCCCCAGCACCGTTTTCTGGGTGCTGCCTGCCCCCCCACTGCCAATATCAGAGGCGGGGGAGGGAGGGGAAAGGAATGCTGCTGCAAAGCTGGGCTCCCCCCGTGGACGGGGCTGTTGCTGCCAAGCAACCCCAGTTCATGGTGTTCGGGGCTGGGTGCAGGCAGGGGATGCTCAGGCAGCAGCCCCTGTCCGCTGCCAGTCCTGGCTGCCATAAATGGGCTGCTCTGGCACCAGCCCCTGTTTGTAGTGGACAGGGCTGTCCACCACAAACAGGGGCTGCTGGATTCAAGGCAAGCCGGGACTGAGCAGTCCCGACTCGCACTGATTGCTGCGCCTCTGCATTTAAAATTAAGAGCTGCAGCGCAGGTGGCTGCGGAGCCGGCACGAGCCAGGACTGATCAGTCCCGGCTCGAGTTGGGTCCTGGAATTATCTCCGCTGTGGGCTGATGCGGTGCTTGTAGACTGCAGAGTGGCGCTTATTGACTGTATAGTCGATACAAATTGTATTGACTATATGATTAGCTACATAATTGCATTTTAACATTCTTAAGCAGCACCAAACTTAGCTGTGTTATACATAAGCTCAACCTTAATGTTTGATAACTGCTTTAGAATTAGTAAGTCCTACGTGCCCTTACCAATGCAGTCCTATAAATAGTAACATGCAAATTATCCGAGTTTCATTGTTTTTAACAATACCCAAACCTTTGAATTTGTTTCCAAAGCTCAGACGCCAACACTGCGAAACAGCTCTGCCCTGGATGAGTATGCTGCATATTGATATGCAAATAAGCACATCTTGTGCTTCACTTAGCTCCAGAATTGTATGCTGCCATAACAAGTAACTTTTACATTGGAGTTGGCTTGTAGGTACACTGAGTTCTTTCCTTTGTGTTTAATGAGCCAGAATGGCAGCAGTTTTCACTTCTTTTAGCCTCTATAATATATTAAGAACAGTTTAGAATCTTGTTACACTTGAAATGCATAACTATACATCTGTCTATGTAGCCTCCCAGAGGGTCCTCTGCATTCTAAGTGGCCTAACATTTCATTTTTGGGATGATTTGACCAACCTTTGGATAACATATACAATCTTATGCAAAAGCACACCAAATGGTTTAAAAGGCCCTTAATCGATGGGAGCTCCCTAACAGATGGCTGCATGCGCCTGCAGAATTCCATATGTATCTTTCTATGTTTATCCAGGTTTTTACATTTCACTCTTTCCTGTTATATCTGGGTGGCTAATTGTGGGTGCATGTGGGCATGCCAGTTCAGAATAGAAACCTACAAGTTAGTGTGGGGCTGGATGATACTACTCATCATTATTATTATCTTTTATTTTGAAGACCCTAAAGCAGTGGTGAAGAACCTGTGGCCCATAGACCCCCTATCTGCCTCCCTCCCCCACATGCCTCTTGTGTACTGGGGCATTGGAGACTTACTTCCTACTCCTCTCCTCCCTCCCAGCGCTTTCGGAGCATGTGAATCCACTGATACGTGCTCCGTCCTTGCTCTTCCCCCTTCCTCCCAGAGCTGAAACACTGCAAATCAGCTGTTTGAAGCTATTCAAGCACTGGGAGGAAGAGGAAGGAGCAGGGATGGAGTGAGAATCAGGCAATATGTGGTGCTCTGAAAGTGTTGGGAGGGACGGGGAAGAGTAGGAATTGTGGGGCCTAATACACAAGAGGCACGGGGAGCAGGGGAGCAGACAGGGAGTCCACAGGGTTGCAGGTGGAACCCCAGTGGGTGATGACCAATCCTGCAGTCCACTCCGTATTCTTGGTTTCCCATTGTTGCACTGAAGTGTGCGACACACTTTGCAGAAGTCATAGAAAAACACGGTCAGTCTTGCAATTTCCTTTTAGTTGTGATGAGAAAGAGCATAACAGAACATGCTGAGGGAGGATACGGCTTACCTCTGGAAGATCAAACAATTACTCAGTGTAGGGACTTGCATGTTTTAACTGTACAGAATATGACAATGACTACATTGCACAAAAATTCTCTTCTCTTTTAACCAGCTCCACCCTGAGCATATCCATTGATCTCAGCCATGACAGTTTTGCCTGCAGAGAGAGAGTCTCTCAGGTAGGGAAGTCCCAGCTCAGTTTGGGGTTTTTTAGTCAAAACCAGAAACTCCACCTAAAAACTCAAAGAGCAGGCTGAGAAGCACTACTGTGTTGTTCATGTTGCAAAATAACTTTTCGGTAATTTCAATCATCCTGTGAAGAGTAGACACTAACCAGAATGAGTAACTTTAAGAGCACTGAAGAATAAATTAGTTTTAAAGGAGGATATTATTGAATAAAGTGGCTTGGCAGACTGAAAACAGGAGGACATATCAATTATGTGCGTGGGATAGTCAGGCATGGAGATGGGAATGAAAGAAGTGGACAAATGGGACTTTGACATGATGTCACTATAGAAAAACTTGAGTTTTTTATCATCAAATCTGTCATATTGCATAAGTAGGCATAGAACATGTCACTAAGACAATATGGAAATAAGATAAAAAAAAACAGTAATGAAACACAAAGAACCTAGTTCTTCACACTAGGCATGAGTACACACACACATGCACTACAGTTAGATAGCTTTAAAACACAGATGGCCCAATCCTGCTTCTGCCCGTGCCTAAAACTTCCATTGTCTTCAATGGAACAAGAAAGGTTGCTCAGTATATGAACCCTCCATGCTTACCCTCTTCTGGCATTAAACAAAATGGCATTTCTTTGGAGTTAAATGAATCTAACATTGCAATTTAAATGGTAACAATCTGACTTATATGCAAGAAAATGGTTGAGAGGAAGCATAAATAATTCTTTTTGGATTCCTTCTGATCATCAAATCCAATTCACATTTCATGTTGAACAATGAAGGTTTTCCAGCCTCTCAATACTCTACGTTCTTACAACAAATTATTATACATCAAAGAAATGAGCTCTGTGTCAAAATTATACTAAAGGTGATGAGCTAGAAAATAATGACGAGAACTAGCACCTATGAAATTACTGCAAAGATCTGAAGAAATGAGGTAAAGGTTATTGCTCACAAATTTGTTCAAATGACTTAAGCTGCTGCTTGAGCAATAAATAATTTGGGAGTATGAATGTTAGATGCAAAATGTGGTTAAAACTGTACTTTTACAAAATATTGCAGTCCTCTTTGATGAGAAATAAAATTACTGTACCAAGAGCCATCTTTTTTTGTCACGAACCCTCTTCTTTGTTAGAGGTGTTAAAATGTTCAGGTGTAGGGGAGTGAAGGGCACAAGGGATTAGCAATGTCATAAGAGTCTCTCATTAGGTTATGATTCTCTTCCAGCCCGTATCAATAGTCACAGACCATCTAAAAACTCTTCAGTGGCCTTTGTGAAATAATTGGCTGTCTCATTCTGGTTCTTCATAGACAGATGTTTCCGTGGTAAAAAACAATACTAGAACTGACACATTTGGGGACGCACAGAGCGCTTCAGCTGCTAATCCAACTATCAGGAAGTCTCATGAGCAAAATGCCTCAGACACCCAAGCTCTCCCAGTGCCACAATCAGCCGTGGGCTGAGGTGAGGTGAGGGGTTACAGAATCCAATCTCACCAACTCCAAACAGATCCTCCCAGTCCCAAAGAACCAGCCACAGTCCTTGATCAATTTATACTTTAGAACTTACCCACAAGAGCACGCTGTGCCAATCCTTTAGAATCTAAAATCTAAAGGTTATTAATAAAAGAAAGAAAAGGTTGAGAGTAAGATTGTTAAGGAGAATACATTACATACATCAATCACCAACTTCTTGATGCAGGTTCTTAGCAGAGATGTTACAAACTGCTATCTTAGAAGTCTCTGGTGTACATCCTATGTCAGGATGGGTCAGCAATCCTTCCCGGCTCTCTGTCCCTAGCAAGTCTTCATCTGGGATTAGTAGCAAGATTGAAGACAAAATGGAGACAGCCTTATAGCACCTTTATATCTCTGGTGTCTCCCATACTGGAGCTGGTCACATGATCAAGTGACTTGTCTCTGTTTCACATGCAAGTAGCCATTATGCACTGGCCAGTCTGCAGGTTTCCAGATGCATCCCTCAGGTGTGTATTGGCCACTTTGAGAGCCATTGTCCATGAAACAGTGCTAATTAACACAGCCATTCACTGAACAATCCTTCTTTACAATAGGCAGTCCAGGCCCATTGCTCTTTCCCAGACAGAGAACATTTAGGGTACGTCTACACTGCATGGCTATTTCAAAATAAACTATTCCGGCATAGTTATTCAGAAATAGCTTATTTTGGAATAGCACGTCTACACTGCAGACTAATTTTGAGGCTTCCCTAATGTAGATGTGCTATCTTGATTTAGAGCCCCAGGAAGGACTGGGGAGGAATAACTTAGGGCGTATCTAGACTACATGGAACAGTTGAAAGAGGAAAAGCAAATTCTGCAAATTCCTCAAAAAATGAGGTTTACGTGGCTTTTCGACAAGGGAGGGGGGACTCACCAAAAAAGCCGCATCTTAATTACTTTCACTTTCGAAAGCTCTGCTTTTGAAAGTGCAATTGGAAGAAGATATGCAAATTCCCGCAGAATTTGCATA
>CM057846.1:43998389-44013542 GCA_030068395.1 Apalone spinifera | reverse complement strand
GGCTTCCCTAATGTAGACATGCTATCTTGATTTAGAGCCCCAGGAAGAATAACTAAGAGGAATGGCCCTGGTGAGGGGCTATTTTGAAATAGTGGAAGTAAAGCCTTATTTCGAATTAGCTATTTTGGAATAGGCATTATTCTTCGTAGAATGAGGTTTACAGAAGTTGGAATAAGCCTTCCATTATTTTGAAATAATTTTGAAATAATGAAATTGCTGTGTAGATGCTCACATAGTTATTTTGGAATAACAGCTATTATTCTGAAATAACTTTGCTGTGTAGACACACGCATAGTGTGCATATATAAAGGGCCCGATTTTTATATTGCTCTGTAATTACATTTGCACCCACTTTAAGACCCCTTATATTTCCAGAACAATGCAAGGGAGGTGTATGCTATATTAGAATCAGGTCCTCTGCATATATATAGGGCTCAATTTTGTGACCCACACTCAGGTTAAGTAAGATCTTACTATACAAACAGTGCAATTTACTTCAGTGGGACTGCTCGTGTGGTAAAGTGCTACTTGACTTGAGGAAGGGTGGTTGAGTTGGACTTCTAGTAGTCTAACGCAATGGGAAATAAGAGATGGACTGATGACATGCGGGGACAGCAGGGGGGAGAAGATCTATAGCGAGAGAAACATTTGATAATGTGAGAAAGGGAATAGGTCAGCAGGATAACTCATTGAAAATATCAAACAGTAATTATGTGACATTATTGTCCACTACTTCTCTTCTGTAGAATAGATTTATGGGTGAAAAAATTAGATGAAAAGCTGTGGATTAACTTTAATGGGATGCTGGCATAGCTGAATAGTTTAAGTAATGTGGACTGATCAGTGACTGTCTTTTTTATCATTAGTTTGCAGACAGGCAAACAGAAAGGTAAATTGACCAGAATTCCCTATATTGTAGTTTCAAGGATGGCCTCTGTAGAGGAAAACATTGTTTCAAAACTTTTATTTGATTTGCAGCACTTATTTCCACAAGGCTTAAATTACTGCTGAGCACTCAAGAATAAAAGGTTTGAGAAGAACTGATGAAACCTCTGTGAACAACAACCACTATACTTAAGAACTAGGTTTTTTCCCCAACATTCACAGTTCTCAATATTGTATGTTGGCAGTTACTACAGGTATTCTAAGAGGGGGTTGTTGAGGGATGTTTTCACATTACATTAGCTACAGAAACAAGCTGCTGACTTTAGAATGATGAGGTGAGAATCAAACAGTTTCAAAATTGCAGATTAGGCGTTGGGAGAATTAAGCAGGGAGACAGCACAGCGTCAATGAAAGATACGTCTGAGAGGCAGGTAAGTGCTGCTTTAATGCATAACTAATTTAGGGCTCAATGATTTTTCCTTTAGAATCAATAGCATAGCTCATGTTAATTTCCATAGGATCAAGTCCATACTGAAAGGAATTGTCCGTTACTATATTACTGTGAACACTAATAATCTTAGGTTAAATAAGGGATAGGTTGTGAATTCAATAAGTTGCAAAATACATCAAATCTAAGGGTTCTTGAAGAGAATTTTAGCACTGTCAAATATCATGCATATAGAAAAATTTCTGTAGTCAAATAGATAAAGGAGGAAAAAATGCTTTTTCATGAGTTCAGGAGTAAATTCTGCACTGTTATGCATTTGTAATGTATAGCCCCTTCAATTGACCTTGCACTGTGAGTTAATTATATTCATGTTTCTTACATGCAGCTAATACATTGACTACTTTATGTCACATGCTTGGCTCCTGTTTTCTAATTTATATATATAACATTTCAGAGTGTGTCTGTCTGCATGTGTGTCTGTCTGAAAGTCCATTTATTCAAGAACTTGTCCTAAACAGTAAGAGCTAGGGCTACCAAATTTGGTATGCAGCTTCCTTTTATCCTAGCTTAAAGCAAGGGCAGGGTTTGGATGTGCCAGGAGAACCAGAGGCCCTGGGAAAGAACAGTTTCCCATAACATGCAAAGGCAGGGACTGCTGCTTGAGGGATGCGATATGAAAGTGGAGCAGTGAGCCCATAGGGGAGAGCAATCCTGCAGAGTCTTTACTGGGGGCAGCTGTACCACCAAGTGAGTGGCCAGAAGGTCTGGAGCACTGCCATCTTGTCTGCCAGCACATTGGGGTATGTCTACACTATGGAGAAGATCGACCCTCTGGACTTTGATCTTCTAGAGTTTATTTAGCAGGCCTAATGTAGACCCCCAAAACAAATGCTCAGGGTAGCTCCGCCAGCATCCTGTACTCCTCATTCTGTGAGGAGTAAGGATGTTGGCCTCCCGCAGTGTAAATGCTGTGGTGGCTCAGTTTAAGGTAAGCCAAATCCAGCTACACATTTTGCATAGTTGAATGGTGTACCTTAAGCCGACTTGCCTGGTCTAGTGTAGACCAGGCTCAAGTGAGTAGCCCTCCTGACCCAAACCCTTTCTCCCCACGCCTGGCCCTTGGTCACAGCACTGAGGGTGGGGGAGAGAACAGTCCCCTGGAGGCTCGGGGGCAGGAGGAGAGAACAGCCTCTTGGTGGCTGTCAGAGAAGGGGGAGGGAGAGAACAAACCACAGGCAGCATGGGGGGAAGGAAAGAACAGGCCCCCGGTGGGATAAGGTGACAGGGAGGGAACAGGCCCTTGGCGGGCTGAGGGGACCACCTTCCCTGAGACTCTCCTTAAACCAGCCCTCATTCTCGCACCGTTCCTTGCCCCCATCCTCCTGCACCTCCCCTCCCAAGCTACAAGGTCCTGCCCTGAAGGATGCTGGGTAAGTCTGCTAGTCTTTGATATTTGCCTAGAATCGTAAGACATCTGTACTTACTGCTCCTAAAGGGTTTCTGCTAGGAACCGCTAACAAAGCGCAAATAAACAATAAGGAAAATATCAGCTTGCAGGGTATGTAAAAATGAAAGCATGTTCCCATGGGTGACAATAAAGATTTGTGTCATATCTTGTGTCTTTGGTATTTTCAGATCTCAGCAGCATTGCTCCTTTGATTATACAGAAGCATCACTGAGCATGACAAAATCTTGTATATCGATCTCCTTATTTAGTTTCATAAACTGTGTCTAGTTGGCTGTGGGATAGCCAGCTGTTGTGGTGAGCCTGGCATCACTTAAGATGTGTCTACACAGCAGTGTTGTTTCAGAATAATGGCTGGTATTCCAAAATAACAATGCGGGCATCTATACAGCAATTCCGTTATTTAGAAATAAATTTGAAATAACAGACTGCTTATAACGACTTCCATAAACCTCATTCAATGAGGAATAATGCCAATTCTTAAATAGCTATTTCAGAATAGCAGTAGTGTGAACACTAGGGATGTTAAAATTAATCAACTAATTGAATAGTCAATGGATTTTCCACCGACTAGTCAATTAGTCAATAAGGGTGCTTCCACTTTGAAATGTAGCAAGAGCCTGCCCGGAGAAAGACTGAAATGCCACATGGAGCCTGGGGCCAGCGGGGGAACTTGAATCCCCTGTTGGCCCCGGGTTCCACGCAGTGCTTCTGCTTTGAAATGTATAAGAGTCCCAGCAGGGGCTCTTGTGCATTTCAAAGACTGAATTGCGGCAGGGGCCTGGGACCAATGGGGGACTCAGAATCCCTTGCTAGCCCCAGGCTTCATGCAACACTTCTACTTCGAAATGTACAAGAGCCCCATCGGGTACCCTTGTACATTTCAAAGACGGAACACTACCGCTGCACTCCTGCCCTCTCCACGGAGCTGGAGCTGGGGGAACTGGCTTTTAAGCATTCCTTCCTCTTCTCACCCCCACTTGCTGCCTCTTTCTAATAGAGGCAGCAAGTGAGGGGACGGGAGAAGTGACTGGTCGACTAGTGTATCGATTATCTGATAAGCTTTTGATATCGGATAGTCAACTAGTCGATTAGTTGATTACATCCCTACTGGACTCTCCACTGCTGCTATTTTGAAATAGCTCCTCCCCAAGGCCATTCAAAGTAATTACTCCTCAGTGCTTCCTGGGGCTCTAAATCAAGGTAGAGCATCCACATTAAGGAAGCCTGCCTTGGACTGATTTTTGAGGCTTCCTGCAATGTAGATGTGCTATTTTGAAATAAGCTATTTCGGAGTATTTCTTCCAGAATAGTTTATTTCAAAATAAGCATGCAGCGTAGATGTACCCCTAGGAGGTTCAGGTGTTACACTACACTTCCTTTCTCAGGTAACACTTTTGGAATAGAAATGGGGGTTTTCTTGTCCAATGCTGGCAAGGTAGCATTAATTATTTGAGGAGTGGAGCAGGATTTCTGTCTCCTCCATTTCTTAAATGCTAGCAATAAATAAATGATGCAGTAATAAATACTGCAGATACTCTCCTTTTGTTTAAATTTTTAGTGACAAACATAATGAGGCTGCTGGTCCTTCAGATTTCTACCTCCTGGTGTATCACACAGAATTACTGTGTTTGTCTAGATCTTTTTCAAAAGCCTTTGTTTGCACAGGTTTGCTCTCAAAACCCAGCACTGGATACCTTTGCTTTTCTACATCCTTGAACCCATGTTTTTCTTGAGAAATTCAGGTGAACACGTACACTCTATTTAGAATATTGCCACCAATGTTTTAAGAAAAACTGTGAAGTGTTATTCTGTAGTCAGTTAAGCAAAATTTATTGTAGTAAGTATTTTACTCATTACATTCTTCGATAATCAAATTTTTACATTCTGTTTGTTTGTAGGAGCTAATGAGAATGGGGAACAGAAGTAGACTATATTTGAGAACACGAATTCAAAGTTATTAAACACATGTCTAACTTTATTCAGAGGAGTAGCCCCAATTGACTTCAATTATCACGGGCATGCTTAAACACTTTGCTACTTCTGGGTCTTAGTCTTTTGTATAAACCTGCTGTTAGTTACCCTATTATATTTTAAGCAAAGTTATAGTACTGTGACATAGGCACAGAGAAAAATGGATGGGAATATACAAGTAATATTCTACCCTAGTGTATTACAAAATATTTGCTGATAAGGTGTTGCTTTTGTTTAAAAAATACAAAACAAAACAAAACCAACCAACCAACCAAAAACATCACCCCATAAACCTTCCTGCAAATGTCATGTATTCAGTAATCAGGATTTAACAATTTAACAGTGTTCACAAACAGCTTCCATGGAAATAGGTGGGGACTGTTAAAAATCTTGCTAAATTTCATAGAGCTCTTAATGTGTAGTTCCCTATTTATTGATGTAAGGATGAATTTGTGCATGCTTCAAATGATATAAAGTCCGAACTTCAGTTTTGTAGTATTTAAACATATCCCCTCTCCCTTGTATGTCAGAGTGTTAGCTTAGTGATATAACATCAGGGAAGCAGAATTTACTGGTAGCTGAACAGTAAAGAGAGTGATGAATAAAAAATGATGACCATATTATCCCTCTCTATGCATAAAGGGATATAGAGAAGAGGTACATTAAAATCATTTGGCTTATTTAAGAAGCATAATATCCTTAGAAGTATCACTTACAAGTTTTATTTGTTGCAGTGGTAACTTTATGTTTGGACATAAACATAGAGACTTAGGTTAGTCTCCTTTCCAAAAGTCAGGTTCCCAAAGTGTGATAAATGTGATGAATTTGAATACATTTGGAAAAACTGTCTACTTCTAAATTTTATGGTACTATGTCATTTTAAAGGACTGAAAAATAATGTACAGTTACTCTAGAAAATACAGTCTGTGACACTCAGAAACATTTGTAATAACAGTAGTTATAAGAAAGTTAGCAGAGGCAATCCAAGCCTGTAAACTTGAACAAATAGGTATGAGTTGTTGTCTTCATCTATGTCAAGCATGTATGTCTGATGGAGCATGTACACCCAATATAAACACCAAGATCAATCAGATCTGTATTTTTTTATCTCACTCAGGGAGTTATCTGGTTCTTTGGTCTGCTTAACTATAAAACAGAGAGGCAAGGTGGGTGAAGTAATATATTTTATTGGATCAACTTCTGTTGGAGAGAGAGAGAGAGACACGTTTTCAAGCTTTTCCCTACAAATCAATACAATTGTGGGGTTTTAAAAGTGAAATTAATGTTCATGAAATGTGCTGGATTCTCAACCCTGAAGATTCAGCACATACAGGCTTCATTGCTCTGCCTCATCAATATGCTGAATCCTGACATAAGGAGAGGTAGTGATCACTTTGGAGTGAAGGGATTTCCATGCACAGTTTCAACCTGTCTCCTGAGGCTACGTCTAGACTGCAGGCTTCTTTTGGAAGCAGCTTTTTTTGGAAGAGATCTTCGGGAAAAACAACTTCTGAAAGAGCATGTCCACACACAAAAGTGCATTGGAAAAGCGATGTGCTTTTTTGAAAGAGAGCGTACAGACTGATTGGACGCTCTCTCACATAAAAGGCCACCCAGAACCACTTCAGCCAGGGCTTTAGGTCACCAGTTGCTTCCGAGTGCTGGTGCCAGAGCCTTGCAGAGACACTCACTTAAAGGGACCCCCCTGGACAGCCGTTTCTCTGCTTCTGCTGCATGCTTGCCCACCTCTTCGAGGGACAGCAAAGCCCTCACAATGAATTCTGTGGTTGCCCTGCTGTTATGGATGCCACAGCTTTTTCCTTTGTGCCATGGATCTGGAGCTGCTCCTGGGCAGGCGATAGCCCCACATGGCCATGCTGCAGTTTTTGCAGCACTTTGTGCTGGCTGCCTTCCTGGTCCTGCATAAGCTCGACTCCGAGTTTATTCTGGGACCCTCTCCCTGCGGGAGCTACAATCTGGCAACCATACCCCACTGTGGAGAGGTGTTTTTGGAGTCTGGACACCAGTTTGGACTGGTGGGATTGGCTGGTCATTGAGCGATGGGATGACCAGCAGTGGCTCCAAAACTTTTGCATGCGGAAGGCTACCTTTTTGGAGCTCTATGCCCGGCTCGCTCCCACCTTCTGGAGTTGCGATACCCACCTGTGGCCCGCCACCCCCCTAAAGAAGTGGGTCACCATTGCCATCTGAAAGCTCGCCACCCCTGACCGCTACTGGTCAGCTGGCAACCAGTTTGGCATGGGGAAGTCCACCGTTGGGGCCCTCCTCATGGAGGTAAGGCATTCTGGGGCTGCAGTCCCTGCATGGAGGGGGAGTCCTGGAAAAGGGGGACCCTAGGGAAAGGAAGTTAGGGGCTATGGGGGATGGAATGGGGGTGGGGGGTTGCCCCATCCCTGGGGGGTTGTGCCATCCCACCCTCACACAGCCTTGCTGCTGATGGGGGACGGCCTCACAGGGGGTGTATCCTGGGGGGTTTGAAGGCTGGGTGGGAGTTGGAGGGGGACAGGCACCTCCCAAGGGCTCAGGCACTCCCTCTCTCATTCTTCTTCTGGTGGCGAGGGCCATGAACTCCATCCTGCTGCGCAGAGTCATCTGCCTGGGAGATCCAGCCATGATAGTGATTGGATCTGCTGTCCTGGGGTTCCCAAATTGTGGGGGAGCAATTGATGGGACCCACATCACGATCCATGCACCAGAGCATCGAGCAGCCCAATACATCAATTGCAAGGGCTACTTCTCCATGGTGCTGAAGGCCCTGGTCGATGATCATGGACAATTCAAGGACATTTTTGTTGGGTGGTCAGGCAGGGCTCACAATGCCTGAGTCTTCAGGAACTCTAACCTGTGCGGGAAGCTGGAGGTGGGCACATTCTTCCCCCGCCATGACTTTGCGGTTGGGGATGTGCAGATGCCATTGGGCTCCATGGGGGGACGCAGCTTACCCCCTGCTGCCATGGCTAATGAAGCTGTACACAGGCCACCTGGATCCCAGCAGGGACCAATTTAATGTTCATCTCAGCTGGGCCTGAATCCAAGTGGAGTGTGCCTTTGGGCATCTGAAGGCGTGGTTCAGTGCTTGCTGAGTTGCCTGGATGTGGGGAGCACAACATCCCTGAGGTGGTCACAGCATGTTGTGTCCTCCACAACATTGTGGAGAGGCCTACCTCCCGGGGTGGGGAGCAGACTCCAGCAACCAGGGTGAGTATTTCAGCAGCTGCATTTCGCCAGGCCCATCAGGCTGGAATGCACATCCAGGAGGCCCTGAGGGAGAGGTTCTTTCAAGCACCCCAGTAACTCTCCCCAGGACCTTCCCAATAGAGGCCTCTGGCTTCCTGCCCTATCCCTTCCCCACCACAACTCCTCCCTTTGCCAAAAAACAACTAAGAGTTAAACTTGGCTTGCAAAATCTTATTGTCAGTGTTGGTGTGAACTGGAAACAGCTTGACTTTCCAGTTCCCTGAATGAATTCATAGGACTGACATTTGGAAGAAAAACTTATTTTGTATGCATATCAAACAAGTTTTATCTGGAAATCTTTGGGAGAAGACAAATATGCATCCTTCACTCTGCCTTGTTAACAGGACCCGTTTTAAAAAATAATAATAAGGCTGGATGCTAACTAGAGGAATTAAGGAGACAGATTGCCCTTTTCATCTGGTTTATCTGCTATAATCTTTTATATACAAAAGGACACCTTATTGGTTTCTGAATCAGAAACAAGACTCTAGTGGGAGCTTTGTACTTTTTGGAGGATGTGTGTGATTTAAGCCAACTCACTGCAGTAGCACTGGGCAGTGAGAAATAATCTGAAAAATTCAGAGCTAAACCTGGACAATTTAACTCACTCCCTTCTTTGGGGCTCTGTTCCTTTAAAACGCATGCATGATATAGTGAATAGCCATGGGCTTTGGTGGATGGATTCTAGTACAGTTCATATCTCTGTAAGGCACAGAGGAAGAAGAGGCATGAAGCAAGTCGTTATGCTTAGTCTCTTACAAGAACTCCTTCTCCAATGCGTTTCAAACAAGGTGTCACTTTTTGGTTTATGGCAGACAAACTAAGAGGATGATCACTTTGTCTGCTTCTACAGCCATATGACATAACAGTAATGCATGTAAACCGTTCCTATTTGTCATTGTTAATACAACTGCCTACTGAATGCTTTCCTGTCAAGGTGATTTTAAAAAGAAGTGATTTTTGAGTTAGTATAGCCTTCATAATGTTATTTACTTCTTTTTTTTTTTTTTTTTTTTTTTAAAGGAAATGATTACTTGAAAGAGTCGTCGATTAGGATTTAAGGATCAAACTGAAAGTGAAGAGAGAAAAATATTGTTTTACCCTGATGCACAGTGTGATGTCTTCTGGTAGCAACTATCATCAGAAATACCCTTACTTGGGCTTTTGGGGGAGGCTGAAAGATCTGCTTTTTTCTTACCAGTTTGCTGAATGTACTTTCTTTCGCCCTTCTTCATCTTCCTCTCTTGTCTGCCCCTCCTCTCCTGTCCCCCATTGATTCATGTAGGCTGTTAATTAAAAGAAAGCTATCATCAGTAGAATGTGTCTCATCTACAGTAAGATCCTGTCTTGCCACTCCAAGGAAGTGTTGATTGGAAGCAATTTACACTTAGCATTTGGGGACTATCACTGCAGGAAGTAACTTGCAACCGGCAGATACTTTATCTGCTTATTATCTTAAGGATTTCTGAAGTGTATGTTCACAAAATGAACATGTTTACCAATTTCATGATTGTTCTCAATAGTTTCCCAATACAATTGCAACCCTCGCCACTTTTTTGCCATCTTTGACTTATTCCAGAAACCCTCCCTTCTCTTAGCTCTACTCTCTGTAGAGAATCTTACCAAATTTTTCCAAGAGAAAAATGACATATGATATTACCTTCTCCCTCCCATAAGGGTTTCCTACCCTCAACTCTTGTGTCCTTCTCCCCAGTTACAGATGCAGAAGTTTCTCATTTAATCTCCTCTTCTAATCCCCACACTTGTCCTAGGAACCCCATCCCATCGCCTCATATCATCTCCTTCCTTAAAACCATGGGTTAGTCACTCCTGTCTTAAAATATGCAACCCTTCACCCCACCTGCCCATCCTCCCTTTCATCTCTCAAATCATTGAGTATGCTGTTCACAGTCACTGTCTGGAGTTCCTTTCCTTCAATTCCATTTGGGAACCTCTAATCTCACTTCTGCCCCTTGCATTCCACTGAAACCATCTTCACCATAGTCTCCAATGATCTTTTCCAAAAGCTCAGAACTAGTACTTCATCCTTACCTTCCTTGATTTTCAGCCATCTTTGACATCATCCAACCAAACTCCTTTGCGTGAAAGCTTGTCTTCCCTTGGCTTCTATAATTCTCTCTTGATTCTCGTCCTACCTTCAGAGAGTTCTCCTCATCCTTTCTCCAGCTTCTAGTTGATGCTTGTGATGGAGAATTTTAATCCAAGGGTTCGGATGGGGGCCCAAAACCCCTACCAAATCAATTCCAGATACCCTTCTTAAGCAACCAGCTTTATTCAGGAATGCATTCCAGGGCAAAAATCTCCAGGATACTCAGGAAAAGTTTCTGCAACTTCCCAAACAAAAGGCAAGGCCTTTTGTACTGCCTTACATGGTAATTACCTTTTTCTCACTGACCACTTACAGTTGCATGCATATACAGGTCATGCCCCTTTGCACCAAATTCCCTCCAATCATTATATGTCCCCTCACAGTCCCTTTGCAGGCCTTACAACAAGTTCAAACCAGTTTTACCTACCCCCCTCTTTTGTCTACCTGTGTTCAAGCACGTATCTCTTTACAAAGACCAGACTTAACATCCAGGTCACACAGGGGTCATACTGACAACAAATTAAGTTTATCCTTCACTTGTTATAAGGTCCTGTTTCAGAAAGAGTCCCACATTCACAGAAGTGACTCACTGGCCAGTACCTCCTTGATGTAAGGCTTGCTGGGGCTTTCTCTTGTTGCCTCCATCTGTGTCTGCCATTGTTACCTGGGGTTATCTGAACTCAAAGCAATCTCTGAGTAGTCTCTGTTTTCCAGGTGGTATCAGGACACAAATAAATGGGGGACACAACAGCTTTTTTGGATAAATGATTGGTACACACAAGAGTGCTTCCACCCTAAAATCCTTGTTTTTGTTAAGCAGAAAGCATAGAACACGCTAAAATATAGTTCCCCAAAGTCTGAGATCATGTCAAGTGGCAGCAACAGGTTTCTGGTTGCCAGCCTCTCCCCTAGCTTTTTCTCAGTGACTCCTTGATCATAAAAAACCCAGAGTACATTCTCTAGCTAAACTCTGTATAGGTTTTCTTTGGACAAAGCATATAAATCATAATGGCCCCTAGTCAGCTAGCAATCTCGCTAGCAAAAGCGAATAATAATTGATTATTGTACTTATCAATACTAGCAACGTCAGTAAGAAATGTACAGACACAGACATCCAGACCAATATCAGCTATTCCCATTCCTTTCCTTTTCATTGATCTGTTTTGCTAGTGACACTGCAATTATGTCTGCCTAAGCTAAGCCCACATATTTTCTGAGTCTGTGGTGTCCTAGTTTCCATTTTATGGGAGCTAAATGCAAAAGATGGCTGTGGATTATATCAATTCAGTTCTCTTGTAACACAATGGTTTAGCCCTACAGCCAGGTCACTTAAAAATTCAAGTACCCTTCTAGGGTATTCAAATTCCTAAAAACAAACACTACCTTCAACAGTAATCTCAAGTTAACAGAAAGAAAAGGCTCTACTACATGTTCTTCCCACTCTTATCTGAGCACTAACTGCTCAGACTTTTCTTTGCTTGGAACCCAAATGACGAAATACGTTATAATAAGGAATTTGGTGGCACTTTAAAGACTAACACATTTATTAGTGTATTAGAACATAAGCTTTTGTGAACTACAACTCCCTTCCTCAGATGCTGAAGAGAAAAAAGTTAGGCAGTAGCATCCCCACTTATCAAAAACTTATTTGCTATACCTTTCACATTTAACATTCCTTTTCCTCTTTTAATTTCTTTATACAATTCCATATCTAGCTCAGGAGGTATAATTTTCCTTTTACAATGTCCTTTCCCAAAACTATTGATATTAACCTCTTCTGGGGTTTCCTTTTACTATGCTTTTTCCATTCTTTAACTCTCTTGTTCTGCCCTGTACATCAATTAGCTTTGAGTATTCATCATACTATTTCTATTTTCACTAGTTCCAATGACTTTTGCCCAAAAGGTTAGGTTTAAAAGCTTCATTCTTTAAGTTGTATGCATTGTACTAGCAGCTGTCTACTATACACCCAACAGCATCAATGAAGGCACTGCACACAATTTCCTACACCTGAGCTTAGAGTGAGACATAGCTTTCTTAAATTATTTTTCAATGCCAAACTAAAAGTCTAGCACCCATACTCAGTAGTTGGTCTTCTTAGCATGCTGGGTAGCATTATCACTGCCTTATAGCCACACCCAGGAACTGTCAGAACCACTTTTAAGCAACTCCAAACTGCCAGACTTTTTCTGTTTTAAAGTCCTCCACAGGTGTGGCAGATTGGGGATAATTAAACAGGACTGAGTAGTCTCTGCCCTTTTGTCTCTTAAAGCCACTGCATTATGTGCCACAAAGCTTTGTGCTTGTGCCCCATTTCTTCTGTCTCTACACCTCTTCTAAGGGTAATATCGTCCACAAACATAAAATGAATCTCTATTCAGATGGTTCACAGATCTAACTTTGAATCTGTTGTATGTGATCCATAAACCTACCTCTGTACTCCAGAACTGTTTCCTTTTGTCCAAACTAGAATCTTTCGCTTGTCTTTCTGGCATCTTCTTACAAATGTCTGGATCATCTGCTCAAGCTAAACATGGCTGAAACAGAACTCCCAATTTCTCTCTCCTTCCCCCCTCCTCTTTTTTGCCTTTCCTACTCATGGTTGCCAAACATTACTATCCTTCATGTCACCTGGGTCCATAACCTGGGCATCATCTTCAACTTGCACCTCAATCTAGGTCTTCATATTTAAGTTATAGCTAAATCTTGCTGATTCTTTCTGTATAATATCTCTAAGGCTATGTCTACACAGAGGAGCTATTTTGGGATACCTTCAGTATCCTGAAATAGCTATTCCGCATCTTAAGTGCAAGCCTGTTATATCGAAATATAACAGGCTTGCTAGTCTGATGTCCCTGTAAACCTCATTGCACGAGGGTTATGGGGCATTTCTGCATAGTGCCTTATTTTGAAATAACATAGAAATAAACTACACAAATTGTGTAGTGCAAATTGCATAGCTTATTTTGAGGTAAGGGTACTGTGTAGATGCACCCTAAGATACAGCCTTTCTTATCCATCAACACAGGCATTTAGGCTCTCTTCCCATGTCTTGATTACTGCAACATCCTTCTCTCTGGCCTGGAAAAAGGCTATTTTGCTCTGCTCATATCCACTGAGAATGCTCTGCAAAGATCATTTGAGTGAAGATTGAAAAAAATGGATTTGTTTAGTCTGGAAAAGAGAAATCCAAGAGGGAATATGATACGTTTTCAAGTACATAAAAGGTTGTTACAAGGAGGAGGGAGAAAAATTATTCTCTTTAATCTGATGAAGAAACAAGAAGCAATGGGCTTAAATTGCCGCAAAGGAGATTTAGGTTGGACATTAGAAAAAACTTCCTGTCAGGGTTAGGAATAAATTGGAATAGGAAAATTGTGAAATCTCCATCACTAGAGATTTTTAAGAGCAGGTTAGACAAGTACTGTTAGGGATGGTCTAGATAATATTTCAGAGGACTGAACTAGATGCTGTCTCAAGGTCCCTTTGGGCATGCCTACACTAGGAAATTATTTCAAAATAGCTAAATTTGAAATAACAACTCCCAAATAACAAAATCAAAATAGTGTATTCCCACTATGTAGGAGCCTCAAAATTAGTTGAAGGCAGGCTCTGTTATTGTGGATGTGCTACCTTATCCTAGAGCCCCAGGAAGCATTGGGGAGCATTAGTTTGAATTACTTTGGGGAGTAGTTTTTTTGAAATAGCAGTTCCACACGAATGCTATTTTGAAATAACTATTTTGAAATAAGTGTTATTCCTTGAGGAAAGCAGGAGTACAGATTTTGAAATAACCAGCCCCTTATTTCAAAATAATGGGCTTAGTAGTGTGGACACTGCTTTTCAGGGGCAGACTGGCAATCAAAATAGGCCTGGGAAATGAGTTGAGAATGGCCCACTTTTTCACATCAAAGAATTTTTTTTCAATTTACTCTTTGACCCCCATTAGCCACACCCCTGACCCCTATTAACCACTCCCATGACCCCCATTAGCCACACCCCCAACTCCCATTAGTCAGGCCTCTGAGGTAACACTCTCGGGGCAAGATGGACACATGACCAGAAGTAAAAGGTGTCATGTGACCCCTTTAAGGACTTTTCCCACCATCCTCCTACCAATAGGGATTAGTTTGGCCCCCACCAAACCCGCCTCATGCAATTATCCTGCAATTGCATTAACCCAATGTGTGTGACATTAACTCGGGGGCGGAGAGGCTGGGGGAAGTGTTCCCTCTAAGAGTTTCCTCCCATGAGCAGAATGAATTTTGTGTTGTGCACCAGTACTGAGTGGTTTGCCCTCCCTCGGCCCCACCGTGCCCCGTACATGGCTGCAGCATCCCATCACAATCCCTCTCCTCCTCCAGCAGTCTCCAGCGAGCCCTTCAATGGATGGCCCACTGGGAAATTCTCGGTGGCCCACCGGGCCAGTCTGCCCCTGCTACTTACTATTTCGAAATAAGGGGGGTTATTTCAAAATAACTCTCTAGTGTTCATGAAGGCTTCCAGTCTTATGATTCTAATAAATTATTTTAAAATGGAATCTTTAATACCAGTATGACCACTTGGGACTTTACTTTACCTTCGTTGGAAGTGTACCAACCTACAAGCTTGTGGCAAGTTATTGCTGTGGGCATAAAGTGGAATAAGTATAATTATGCTTTTAGGCTGGGGTAACTCAAGTCATCAGTGATTTTTATGCAAGAAAAAAATTCAAATGGGTCTTCCTGAAACTCTAGAGTAGTGGTCACCAACCAGTAGATCGGGATCTACTGGTAGATCTTGGAACCATTGGCAGGTGATCCTGACAGGTTTGGCCAGAAGGCTATCAAGTGCCGGCCCTTCATCTGCCCCTCAGCACTGCCATGCTCCTCCTGCTTTCTGCCTTGGTGCTGCCTCTCGCCCCCAGGAGCCTCTTGCTTGCTGTGCAGGGCATGGGAGAAAGGCAGGGGTTGGTATCATGGTTCCCCTCCTCCCATCCTGTACCCCATCTCCACAGAGCGGGGGGGGGGGGGG
>CM057846.1:43987910-43998289 GCA_030068395.1 Apalone spinifera | reverse complement strand
CAAAGGTGTTTGGGTTTGAGGTAGATCCTGGATTGCACTTAAATTCAAAAAGTGCTTAAAAAGGTTGGAGAATACTGCTCTAGAGAATGACTGAGGTTTTGAAACTGAGCAATTTGTCTGAACATTGAGGATTTGGAGAAAGAGATGCTTGGGAAGAGTAAAATGCTTTACCCACTACAAAGAGAGAACAAAGGGTGAAGGAAAGGACCACTGCATATTATGGAAGATAAGTGATCACTCAGAATGACAGTGTAAAGGAGAGCACCAGGCATCAGATTATATCACAACAGCAATTCTCTTTGTAGCATATCACAATGTATAGGCCTGTCCAATCTTGAAATAAGGAGAAGCAAATCTAGCATTTGTTGTCAGCATTAATTATGACCTAATGTCCCATTAATTGGATTTATTATTTGTATTCAGGGATCTTGGAACACAGAATACAAATATTGACTGCAACTGTCATTTTCTCCGTTCTGCAAAAGGTCTGTCTTTCCTCTTTCTTATTAGTCTTTGGTGATATACCAGGGAGGGGCTGGGGAGAAAAGTAGACACACACACCTCTCTCCCCCTCCCTCATCCCTTTCCTTCTCTGAGGACCTCTTAATACCGATAGTCAAAATCCTCTCTTTATTCAGAGGATACTTGACAATAGTTGCTACCTGTTGTGTAGCTATCACTTTACTATAACAGAAATTGACTGCAGAATGAGAATGGAGGGATTAGGAGTAATCCTGGGAAATAAAATGAGGTTCACAAATTGTGTATGGGTGAACCTGGCCTGGCCAGCTATGCAGTTACAGTATATGTAGTCTGTTTAAATTTCACAGATAGAAATGATTTTATTGTTCATCACCATAACACAGTCTCTGTGTTGGTAGACACTACTAATGTATCTCAGTAACATGAGCTAGCAGGAGCAGTTTGGGGTGAAAAGGTAGTTTTCTCTTCATATATTTCAGTGTTTGTTTTCTCTGATGAGATTACCAATAAAATGGGCTGTTACTGCCAATTTTGATTCTCTTTTTTTGTCATGTAGAGACAACAAGTAGAAACTGGCATGAGACTACCATTTAATTCAAGCACATACAATGGCTGTAGAATTATGTTGTATCAAAAAGTCTCAGTATTCTATTCCAATTCCCCTTAGCCATTTCTGGTTCTCGTGGTGTAACCCTTCTAAAGTTTGGTGGCTGGGTCAGGGAAGCACACCAGATAATTACTAAATGCTGCATAGCCCAGAAATAGCTTCCAATCATGACCTAATGTGGATGGAGACTAACCTCTGGTTAAATACCATTGTCAAAGTGTACTTTGTTAGTGGGACTAGTAATCATGTATGAAGTAGAAAGTGATGACAGAAAGTGAAAGGTTGCAGAGAAGGTCTGGTGGTTGTTGCATAAAAGCCTCTACCTGAGCTATTATTTAATTTTACACATGGATTTTCTGGAAATACTGCCAACACATGACTTAGAGACTGACAAACACCTCCTGCTGACTACATTGCTGGGGGAGAGGGGAAAAGTTGTCTTCTAAATCACTTGCCAATCTAGACGCTCTTTTCTGCAAATGCTTTTAATGGAAAAACTTTTCCATTAAAAGCATTTGTGGAAAATCATGCCAGTCTAGATGTAGCCACCGTGTGGAATGGAGCAATCTATCTTCTACTCTAACCCAAGAAGTCACTTTTGATTATCTGTCACTGATGACCACACTTTGCCCTTATGTTACAGAGAGATCTTTTGATTCACTCTGAGGCTATGTCTACTGTGTAGACGGCTCCTTTTTGCGCAAAAAACCCCTCTTGCGCAAGAACCGTTCTTTCTCATTTTTTCAAGAACGGCTCTTGTGCAAGATTGGATTTTTGCACAAAAAGGAGTTGCATACCCAGCTCCTTTTTGCTCAAAAACCTCTTTTGCAAAAACACCCCCTAATTAATTATGCAAATGAAGTGTGGCAATATGCTAATCCACTCTTCATTTGCATAAGCTTTTGAAGAAGAAGGGTGCAATATAGACATAGTCTGAGTGTATTGCCTAGGTAGAGTGGTTTGAGTTAGTAATTTGTCAGGCTATTGAAAACTAGATGATTTCACTTCATTATACACCCCCTAGTTCATGCAAGCTGGTGATGGTGCCAGGCAGGCACCTTCAGTGCTTTCTCGAGTTAAGTGACTGTGTTTTATATTTGCTGTGTTAGATGTTGTCAGGAAGGATTTATCTTCTTTCTTATTTTGCTTATCCCCAGAATGCTCTTTCCACTAACTACTAGTTTTCTCTTTGTATATTCATTGGAAAAACTTAGCAGCTAGCTGAGTTAGGTCCAAAGCAAGACAGTATCAAATTTAACTTCATTTTTCCATGAATAAGTAATTGATAGAATACAGCAAGTGTTATCTCTTCCAAGACAAAGTATATTCAAGGAAGGAAGGAAAGGAATTTTTTTTAGTTACACATTTAGAGGTCTGATAAATTACTCCATGGTAGATAAGCTTAGAACTGAGATAGGTAACAAAGCTTTGGAAAACAAGTCTATAACAAAAAGACCACGTATTTACTCTGCTGAAAGTTTGCTTAAAGGCAATAGCAAAGTTTACAATACTACTGAATCACAGTGTGATGCGTCTTCCCTATTATCACCCTAAAACTGAACAGGGCTCTTAAAACATGAAAGAAAACTTTTAAAAAGCATGAACCTACATTGACACTATAAAAGTGTGCTTAGCTACCCTGAATAACTGCATGACTGCAAACGGTTTGCCCTCTCTTCTACCCATCACCTTTCCATTATTGTTTTGTCTTGTCTTCATTTATAATACATAAGGAGAGAAGATGTTTCAGCTTCTAAGAATAAAACTACAATTACGTAAGACTAAATCAGCAGCTGTGCCTCACTCCAGATCCAGAAAATAATGTACAGGTGAGCAAATCAAAACCCAGCCAATATTCCTGTCACCAGAAACATCCACTCCTTCCCCTTGCTCAGAGTCTGGGTAAATAGGTTTTAGAGGTGGTCCTGAAGGTCAGCTGTCAGGCCTAATTTGGACTGGGCATGGGGAAGGAGTTTATAAACCTGAGCTGTCCCTCATGGGGAGTGTCTTGCTGGGAGCAGCTGTGGCACCATTGCACAGGAGAAAAACGGACTTCCAAACAGACAAGTCCTAAGCCATTCTTCATGTTATCATTCAAAACTAATCCTTAACTTCACTCAGAAACCAAAGCTCAGCCACTAGCAGGCACAGAGCACTGGTGACAAATTCTGTATGATACTCTACATGCCTAGAAGACTGCTGCAATTTCTGAGTTGATTCAAGGTGTATTCCCATGTACGGCACACTGCAGTAATCTAATTTGCATGCCACAAAGGCATGGAGCACAGTATCAAGATCTGCATGCAAGAGAGACTGTTGCACTCTCCTGGAGCTAAGCATGTCAGACAAAGATGAAAAAAGGCCGTCCCAGATATAGCTGCTAGTCAACTGCTTACCAGCAGCTGGAGATGCCACTTGATACAGTAATAAGTCCAGATTGGTAACTTTAGTGATGGTCACAAACCCTTGACAAGAGGGACAGATCTTCTAGAAGTTTCCCTCAACCTGCTAGCTTCACTTGTTTTACCTGGATTGAGCATCAGCCACCTAGCCCTGATCCATGCTACAGTATCAACTGACCCTGGGATGAGGAATTTGACAGCACTTGCTGGGTCAGTGCGAAGGAGGGGGAGGCTCTTGAATAGGTTGGCCTGACTTTCAGACATGTTCAGCTCCCAGCAGTTCATTCTTTTAATTATGCTGCAATGTTTACAACTTTCAACTGCTGTGACACTGGGAATGCTTTTGTGTTCCTCTCTGCTAGTATCTGTATGGAAAGCATGTTTTTAAAATGAAAATTGTAACAGAAGAACAAGATGAACATGTAGGTTCATCAGTACAGAGAGCCAGATGCTACCTCACTTTTCCAGATTAATGGTTTATAAATGACCTCAGAGGGTGAATCAAATAGCTTGAGTCTTGTTGCCATTCATTAAACAGTCTGAGATAAAAGGATGGGCTAAATGTCTGGTTTTCTTGGCAGCCAGAAAGAAAAAAAAATCCTGAGTTTGCTTCTCTTCAGTTTAAAACATTGTTTTTGCCCCTTTTCATTCACTCTAATCATTTTTTCCAGGCTGGCTTTTCACTGCAACGTGCTATTGTTTCTCTGGTCCTCTTGCCCAGTTCTGTGAAGCTGCTAAGTGCCCTCCACTCCCATTGACTTTTAAGCGTGTTCAGTGCCTCAGAAGAGTGGGCCTTATATCAGTGCGAGGTGAGAGCAGTTAGGATTGGTCCCTGTGTTTTATGATGAGCAGCTCCTCTGAATTGGGGAAAATAAATTGAGCTAGCAGATCGATTCATTGTTTTGCTCTACGAGGCTCCGGTTCAGGAACACATTTAAGCACGTGGATGTCTATGACACTTCCCAAAGTCAGGGCCTTAAACGTGCAACTGTGGAAACTCTCATTTAAGGCTGTCAGAGAATATGAATTCCTGTGAACATAACATTAGGGGCTGGTCACAGTCAATTAAACTTCCTTTAGTGATGAGTTGACCTTGTACTGGACCTCTGCACAGAAGTCCCACTTAAGCCTTAATTAGACTATGAGAGGCTTTGCTGGCCTCCACAGAGGTGGCAATGTCACTCAGTGGAAACAGACTTAGTGGGAATTTTGGCTCTTCTAATAAAATGAAGGTAGGGATCCTTAATTGTAAATTTTGTAATAAAGTGAAAGTGAAATTCTGTTTCCATTGACATCAATAGCAAAACTCCCATTGAGTTTTCTTTAATTCTTAATAAAATTACTCATATCCTACCAAGTACCGTGATCCCTTTCAAGTGCAGTGTAACTTAAAATGCACCTTATGTACATTCATATCCAAAATAATGCAACTTAGAAATACTCCAGCTTTGTAGCTCAATTATAAGCCACCATCAGAAAAGCCCAATTTTCCAAACTTTGATACTTAGAAAGGATTTAAATCCAAATGTATGCATAAAAATAAAAGGCCCCAAACTCGTAGGGTAAGTACTCCCAACTCCTGCTATATCAGGGAAACTTGAGGGCCTTTCACAATTCACAAAAGCATTGAGGGAAGGGAGGGATAGCTTAGTGGTTTGAGCATTGGCTTTCTAAACCTAGGCTTGTGAGTTCAATCCTTAAGGGCGGGGACCATTTAGGAATATGGGGGAAATCTATCAGGGATGAGTCTTGGCTCTCTTATGAGAGCAGGGGACTGGACTCAATGACCTCTCAAGGTCCTTTCCAATACTATGAGATAGGAGAATAGATCCATATAAAACATATTGATCCCTCTGTCCTCCCATTCACTTCAGTTCTCCTAGCCCTTAGAGCAGCTTTCTGTCATGTGAATCACATTTAGGTACCCCAGTTAGAATAATCTCCTAGGCATGCCAAGTCCAGTCTGTATCTACAATCTTGCATATTGTAGAACCTAAAACTTGATTTTAGCATATGCATTTGTCAGTTATCTTAAGGAATCGTACTGACTTCATCTTTGACAATGGTATCCTTTCATATCTTGCAATTTCTACTAATGTTATCAATGCATAATGAGCCCCTTCCAATTCCCACTGAAACTAGACTTTCCATCAGAATCAGGACCCATATCCACATTTTCCAGGTTAAATAAATTCATTGTATAGCACCAATTATACTGCAAATTTTTAGCCTGTTTAGCACTTAGAAGAAAAAACAGAATTTTAATTACTCTGTTTGAAATTAGGGATTTTTTAAAAAAATTTCATTTTCATTAGCTGAAGGAGATGTTATATTACTGAACATATAACACAATATTGGTACTGGTATGGTCGTTGTCTATTTCACTTGAAGGGGAAGAACTGAGGCAAATTATGAAGCCATTTCTTCTATGGTCAAGAGGTTGCAACCTAACTATAAATGAGTAAAAAGGGTAAAAACGAATATTGAGTGACTAAATTAGAAGTTTCACACAGCAGAAGATCCTTCTGCAGTGATTTGCTGGGAATTTCAGCTGATTCAAGGATGCAAAGTGATTCAAACTGCTGACACTACAATTTGGACATTCAATAGCAAAACTTTCCATAGATTCTGACACATTTTGATTTCCTTTAATTTCTATGCTGAATAAAATGCTTATGTAAAAATAATGGCTGTGTGCTCAGTGATTTGAATATTGTGGAATAGAAAAACACAATGGCTATGTCTACACTGCAGGCTTCTTGCACAAGAACTTTTTGCAGAAGAGATCTTCTGCAAAAAGTTCTTGTGCAAGAGAGCATCCACACTGCCATGGATGCTCTTGTGCAAGAAAGCTCTGATGGCCATTCATAGAATGGCCATCAGAGCACCTGTGCTTTTTCCAATAGGGGTTTCTTGCACAAGAAACCCCTGTTGTCCGTCCATACACACCTTTTTGCGCAAGAGCTTTTGCACAAAAAGGCTTATTCCTCATAGAAAGAGGAATAACTCTTGCACAAAACCCTGTCTTCTGAAAATCTACTGTACTTTTTCTTGTGCAAAAATGCACTTCTAGCATGGACGCTGCATGAGTTTTTGCACAAAACAGCTGTTTTTGAGCAAAAACTTTACAGTGTAGACATAGCCAATCTGATTGTCTTCCATCTTTGTTCATGAAATGTAACAGCACTGGGAGTGAGGTAGAGTGGTTGGACTGCTTTCATTTTAGATCCGTACCTCATGGCTGCCACCTTGTATTGCCTCAACCGCTAAATATTTATGAAGGTAATGGGAGTAGCCAGACTGCAGTATTTATTAGCTGTTTTACTCGAAAGGAATGTCTTAATTAATGCACTGAACTAGGACTCAGGTGATCTAATTTCAGTTCCTAGATCAGCTCAGGAACTGTGGTAGTTTTTGGCAAGTCACTTCATCTTTCTGTGACTCAGTTTCCCAACTGTAAAGTGAGGATAATACTACTTCCTTTCTCCACCCTTTGATTGTCTCATCAGTTTAGACCAGCGGTCACCAACCAGCAGATCAGGATCTACTGGTAGAGCTTGGAGCCTCTGACAGGCGATCCTGACTGGTTTGGCCAAGAAGCTATCAAGTACCAGCACTTCAGTTGCTCCTCCTCCCACTGCTGCGCATCTCCAGTCCTTTGCCTTGGAGCTGTTCCCCTAGGAGCCTCCTGCTTGCTGTGCAGGGCAGGGGAGAGAGAGAGAGGAGGGGTGCTGATGTCAAGGTGTCCTCTTCTCCCATCCTGTATCCTATGTCCACAGAGCAGAGATAGGGCACAACAGGACTAAGTATGGAGCAAGTTTATTGACTGCTTTGGGGAGTGGTGCAGGGCTAGGACAGTGGTGAGCTTGCCTTAGTCCCATTGCACCACCACTCAGGAGCCACGTGAGGTAAGCAGTGCTCAGCTGGAGTCCATATCCTGAACCCCTACCCAAGTCATGAACCACCTCCTACACCTCAAGCCCCTGCCCGAGCCTCCCTGAATCCAAAAACATTTTCCCTAGGGCCTGCACCAGAACCCCCTCCTGCAGCTTAACTGCCTGCCCCACACTCAGCTCAGAGCCCCTCACTCTAAATCCCTTAACCCACACGCAGAACCTGCATACCCATCCTGCCCCACCCTGATGATAGTAAGGATGGGAGAGGGAGGGAGGATGGAGTGAGCAGGGGCAGAGCCTCAGAGAGCTGGGGCGAGGATATTTGGGTTTGAGGTAGATCTTGGCTTGCACTTAAATTCAAAAAGTGATCTCATGCTTAAAAAAGTTGGAAACCCCCTGGGCTAGACTCTGTTTCAAAGAAATCATTCCCCTCTGTAACTGTGTGTGCACTCACTGCCTCAGCACCTCCTACTGGTCACCCAGGAATAGTTCCTTCAGCCAGTGTCACCTATATTCTCCACCTCCAGGTACTGCCCTACCACAGTGCCCTTGCTCCAGGTCCAAGAATCCTTAACCCCTTTCTGCCTACCTTGTCTCAGCAATCCACTGCCAGTTATCATCTAGGCCCTTCAGGAGCAAATTGCAGTCTGAAATGGCCACTTATCATTGGCAAGGGGATGTGGACCTTTTCTGGTTGCCTCTCTGCAGCCCCTAGTAGCCTTAGGTCTTGCTTACCTGGCCAGAGCTTCCCCAGCTCACCTGTCTCCTCCCAGCCCTGCTCTAATTTCAGCCTTAGTATTTTCAGGTCTTGTCTTAGGCCCTGAAGCCTGGGAGTAAGGTCAGGCCAGAGCTCCCAAACAGAGTCCTATCTCAGGAAACCGCTAAGTTTCCTTAGCAGCTAATCCTTTCTACTCCCTAGCTAGAGCAAGGTAGTCTTCCTCCCTTATTTATATAGCCCCAGGTGGGCCTTTACTGGCTAATTCCTGCCACAGCTGTGGAGCTTTGCTCTCAGCCCACTCTGGGGGCTGGGTTTTACCCTTACAGAGCCAGTGCAGGGCAGATGCCCAGTCACACCCTCCAAGAAAGCACATAAGTGATTGCTAAAATGCTATTGACTTCAGTGACACGTAACTGCACATTTACACATATACTTAAAGTATTTTCCTGAATAGGCATAGATTAGATCTACTGAGGTTCTAAACTTTCTGGGGAACATGTTCCTTTATATCTGCATGGCAGGAAACTGCCATGCAGCTGAGGATCACAAGGGCTCTGGACACACCACACTTTGGAATTCTACATGTTGGAAATGCATCAGTTGTGCTGTGAAGGGGCATCTGGAGGAAGAGGCAGGAATTGCTGCTGTACACTAAAGGTCCTGGGCTACAGTTATTCTTGGTATAGCTTCTTTGATATCAGTTACATACCAGGAGACTGTAATAGTAAACCTGAAATGCTGCTGAAGCCAGAAGAGTTACAGCGGGGTGAATTTGGCTCACTGTGTTGTAATAGAAGGGTCTATGGCAATACTTGCAGATTCAACCTTAGTGTTACAGGGTTGATATGCCTGTCCCCCTTCAGAGTCAAGTCACATGCTCTAAGGACATGAGAGTGGGGCTCAACCCCAAGTGACTCACTAGTTCAGGTCTTCTCCTTGCAGTCTCAATTTCCCGGACGATCTGGTCAGACAGCCTGTCAATGACAATGCCCTCCCCTCACCCCACTGGCTTTGGAACCAATCCTGAAAGGTGCTAATTGACCGGCAAGCACACTGAAGTAATTGGGAGTTCAGATGCTTGACATTTTGCAGAACTGGGTCCTTTGTGTAGACCTTTGGTGGTATTGAGGCTGAATGTATTTTTTACTGAATTCATTCCTGTGAATTTTAGTAAACTTTAAACTCAATCTCTTAATCTTTTTCATTATTTTAACTACCAGTGGCAATGGCTTACATCAAAGTCCTATAGCCTATACAACCCCATTTTAAAAATTGGATGGAACTCTTTTGCATTAAAGAAAAGCAAATGTATAAAAAGGGACTTGTGATATCAGATTAATTTCAGCTTTCCTGTCACATGGAAGCAATTGCATTCTTTTTAGTTTTAACCAAATATTGTATAAACAAGAATACTTGCTCTCAGGCTTAATTCCTGAATGTCAAATTGAAAACTGGAGCTATAATTCTTATGGCTTTATAATAGAAATGCTGATAAACCCTGAATCAATAAGTAATCTGCCCCAAAATAAATGATCAGTAGGAGGCACATGATAATAGCTAGGATTAGAATTTTTCACATAGACTACTCCAAATATAATACCAGCAGAATATTTACTAATGTATTAGTTATACATGAGAGACTATAACAAACCATCTATCCTATCTAAAAATCTTATTAATATTTGCATTTTAAAAAAGTTGAATAACTGGTGCAGCTGAGCATTTGCTTCAGGGTCTTCTATGCGGAATCTGATTTGGAGAGGTTCTTTCTCCAGCTAGGCATTTTTCTGTTAAAAGATAATGCAAAAGCCTACATTATCTATCTTGTAGATAAATACAAATAAAACATTTTATTAAACTGGTTGGAAAAGTATTGAAGTTGCCTTCCTTTTTATTTGTAGCATCTGTTGCCTGTATTGTTTGTTGGTTTTTCTTTCTTTTCGTGAGTGAGCTGTGTACTATTGATTCTTTCTTGTTACTAAAAATTATGGCATAATGTAAGTCCTCAAATTGAACTTCCATTTGTACATCAAGCTGTTCTTTCCTTATGTCCCACGAGATTAAGCTATGGCATCAGCAACTGTGAAGTATGTTTCTATCAGCCATTAAAAACAAGGCAGAGTGATTACAGTATGTGTATACACATTTTAATGAAGGGGCTGTGCACAGACTGGATTTTTGGTTTTTTTGCTCCTTGTCTCATGTACCTTCTCAGCCACATAGAAAAATATTGTGTCAGAGGAGTGGGGGGACGGGGGCGAGGGAGGGGGGGA
>CM057846.1:43936032-43949435 GCA_030068395.1 Apalone spinifera | reverse complement strand
GAGTCACTTCCACTTGGGGAATCATTTTAAATATTTTAATATGTTATCCCTACAATCCATAATTTATCTAATCCTTTTTTAAAACTCATTTATTCTTTTGGTTTTCACAGCATCCCACAAGCAATGCATTCCACGGGTTGATTCTGCAAAGTGTGAGTGTTGTTTGTTTTAAACCTGCTGCCTACTACTTTCATAAGGGGATCCCTAGTTCCTGTGTTATGTGAAGGTGCAAATAACACCTTCTTATTGTCTTTCTCCACACAATCCATGAATTATAGAACTCTATCACAGTGTTTCTCAACCAGTGGTATGCGAGAGAAGTCTGGGGGGTACATCAACACAAGTGAAGTTTGGCAAAAACTTCTGGGATTTTCCCCTGCAAAGGGGATTGGGGAGGGGGTGGCGGCATGTGCCTGTCAGGTTGAATGTTCAAAGCCATGTGCCCAGACTTTAACAGCCACTCTGCACATTTACCCCAGCGCTGGTGGGAAAAGTGCATGGCTGTGGTGTCAGTGGCGACTCAGGTGAGATCCAGGGCAGTTCCAAGTTGGGGGATGGGTTTGGGTGGGGAGAAAAAAAATCACTTCCATGGCCACCTCTCCTAGCTCATTTCCTTTCCGTCAGCCTCCCTGGGGTGCTCCAGCAGGGAGGGCAGCTGAATCTGGAGACACGCAATGCCCCCACCCCTGCCAGCAGTTCAGTACAATGCATCCCCATTGCCCCTTCCCCATGGTGCTGCGGAGAGGAGCTAAAAGGTGGTGAAGTGGCACAATAAGCTTTGCTCCAAAGGACCCTCCTGCATCAGTGGTCCAGTGAGAGGGGGCAATTTCCCCCGGGTGCCATCTAGAAGGGTGCTGGGCAGGGGTGGGAGCGCACAGCCCCATGCATCAAGCCTGGTAGTGGTGGGCCACTTGCTCCCTGCAGTCAAGCCGCTGAGGCAGGGCCAGGTGGCAGTTGCGGGCACTTCAAAGGTAGGGTTACCATACGTCCAGTGCCTGGCTCTGGGGGAGGGAAGGGGAATTGGGTTAGAGTGGAGGAGCTGGGGGGTGCCTGGCTCTGGGGGAAGGGTGGGTGCACTGGGGGTACTTTTAAAAAGGAGTACTTTATAAAAAAAAAAGTTGAGAAATACTGCTCTATCATACCCTTCCTTAGTCATTACTTTTCTGAGATGAACAGTTCCTGTCTTTTTAATCTCTGTTCATGTTGAAGCTCTTCCATACCCCTCATCATTTTTGTTGCCTTTCTCTGTGTCTTTTCCAATTATAATATATCTTTATAGAGATGGGATGGCCAGAACTGCACAAAGTATTCAGGTTATGGGAATGGATTCATATAGTTACATTATGATATTTTTGTTTTATTATCTATTCTTTTCATAACATTGTTATCATTTTCACTGCTGCTGCACATTGAGCTGGTGTTTACAGAGACTCGAAGATCTCTTTCTTGAGTGGTAACAGCTAATTTAGACCTGATTATTTTGTATAAATAGTTAGGATTATTTTTTCCAAAGTGTATTATTTTTCATTTATCAACATTGAATTTCATCTGCCACTTTGTTGTCTAGTCACCAGTTTTGTAAGATTCCTTTGTCGATGCAGCCTTGTCACTAAAAGCTGTAGCGTGTAACCATAGCCATTGTAATAGTAAATTCTTGCAAAGCAAACAAATCACATGTCCTTAATTCTAAACAGAAACAAACCAAAAGATACCCTTTGCTAAAATATATCTGTGGATTGTGAGAGACATACCCAGGAGCAAAGACATAATTTTATATCCTTATTCAGGAACAATATCTTAGAGCACATACATTACATCTAAAAAAATTATTTACAACACTGTTTTTTATAAAGTATTTTTTTAATCAAAGACTTATTTTTAAGGAGGCAATTGGGAGAAGGGAAACAATATGATGTTCTAGCTTTTTTGGGACCTTATTAAAATTGGTATGTATACAACAAACTCAGCAGCTTTATATAGCTTGAAATCAGGACTTATAATCAGTATTAAAATCATTATCCAATGTAGGACATCAGAGTCTGTCCTGAGTAAAAGGCAGTGTATCGCTGTGCTGCTCCAGAATCCAGGATTACTGGCTTATACGTGTAGCAGATTCTCCCTTTCAGAGTCACAATTCTTTCTGGTTTACATCTCCCCTGGAGCAAGGAGGAATTTGTTGTTGGTCTGTACCAGTAATGGATTACTTTCCCCTTCCATGCTAGCTGAGTTGATCCAGGTTTCAGATGTTTGGATGGAGTCTATTGCTCATGCCTAGCCGCTCTCCCCTGGGTGCATGTTGGGGAGCCGGGAAGCATCTCTAATGAGGCTATTTTCCTTTTTCCCTTATGCTGTGACTTTGATGTGGGAAGCTACAAAGGAGCAGGGGTGAACAGGACATCCACTTCCTCCTTGGCATGCTGTTATAAGGATAACTCACACCCTGCCCTTTCTAATTTAATTGCAATAATTTATTTCTCATTTTCAAAAGTATGTTCAATCATTTGGATTTCACAAGTGTGAAGTTAGGGGTAAAGCTAAGATTATGTCATGGTGGTTACAGAAGTAATGGAATTTCTGATTTTCAGAGATCTCTGGGACATTTTCCCACTTCAACTTCAGAGTAGCAGGGTGGCAGCTGTCAGTCGGGGGCCCCTGCTGCTCCTAGCTACCATGGGCAGACCTTGCACCCCTCAGCCGCAATGGGTGGCAGGGAACTCTGCAGTTCCCAGCCACTGCAGGTAGATCCCCCCAGCTGTGGGCCCTGCAGCTCTGAGCTGCCAGAGGTGATGAGGGTACCCTGGCATTCTTAGTCACTGTGGGCATCTGAGAGGGATGCTGGAGCTGCAGCAATGGTGAGTGCTGGACTCCACTGATTCCACATTTTTAGTAAAAATCAGGGACAGGTGGGTAGCCAACAGCCACTCCAGGCTCCTGGGAAAGGTGGTGGTGGTGGTGATGGGGGGCATCTCCATGCTCCTGGAAGGAGCTTTCAATACAAATGTGTAATCTCACAGTCCTTCACTTTTGCACTCCTTAACTGTGTGGATAAAAAAAAAAGTCTACAGCACTAATAATCATTCTCCTTATTCTCTAACCCTTATTCAAAGTTCATCTCTTCTGCATGCTTAATCCATGAAAAACTTTCAACCAGTGGCAAAGGTAGGGTATAATTCAGTTTTGTCTTAAAAATATATATGAAAAGTATATATCTAAAGCAAATTCACATGGTTGTAACTGCCTATTGTCTCATTGTTTTGGACTCAGACAGTGTGCTCAGCTTTTTTTTAAATAACCACAAAAAAAGCTGTTTGATCAGTGAATGACTTTGTAAATATTTTCCTCAAATGGGTTAAATCTAATTTCTAAGGACCAGATTCTGATATCTTACTTATATGAATAGTATTGTATTCCACAATAGTCTCACAGTGGGAATGTCTGTGAACTAAGCTGCAACTAAACAACAGAATTTGAACCTAAATATTTTATTACTTTTGAATTACTATTCTATTAAAAACAAACAAACAAGCAGACAAACAAACCCTTTCTCACAACAATGACTGATGGCAAAGGCACTTCAGTTTGTTTGATGAAGAAAAATTCTGGACCAAAATACTCAAAAATGCTTGACAGATGTCAGTTAGTACCTTAATTTAGTCTTAGTTAACTAAGTCTTAGATTCTATACAGATATCTCTGATTTCATTAAACGGATTCTGATAAATGCAATCATATGACGTGGGACACCTCTCAGAGGGGGTCTTCTGGGAGAACAATGCACTGATCTGTGTAAATTCCAAGCAGAGTTTCAGCTCACAGAACAGCATGGGGAGGCAACCCTAACTTGGAAGTCCAGAATACAGTTGCCAGGTGTTTGGTTTGTCACTGGAATGCCTGGTCAAAAAGGGATCCTGGCAGCTCCAGTCTGCACCACCGACTAGACTGTTAAAAGTCCAGACAGCAGTGCAGCAGGATTAAGGCTGGCTCCTTGCTTGCCTTGGTCTCATGAGGCTCTTGGAAGCAGTGGCATATCCCCACTCCTAGGTGTAGGGTTAGTCAGGGAACTCTGCATACTGCCCTTGCTTCAAGTGCTGGCTCTGCAGTTTCCATTGGCTGGGAACTGCGGCCAATGGGAACTGTGAGGGCAGCACCTATGGACAGCACATCATCTAGAGCTTCCTGGCTACGCCTCTGCATAGAAGCCATAGAATGGACATGACACTGCTTTCAGGAGCTTCTTGAAATATGTGCTGCCTGGATCCTGCACCCCCTGAGTCCTCCACCCATGTCCCAACCCGCTGGCCTACCCTTGATCCACCTCCCACCTCAAATCACTGCCCCAACCTTGATCTTCTTCCTGCCCTCTGAACTCCTTGATCCTAGGCATGAGCATCCTCCTGCACCCCAAACCTCTCACTCCCATCCCAGAGATCACACTTCCAGCTGAAGCCCTCACCTGCCCTGTGTCTCAACACCCTACTCCAGCCCTGATCCCCCTTCCACCCTCAGAACTTGTCAGCCCAGCCCAGAGCACCCCCCTGAACTCTGAACCCCTCATTTCTGGCCCTAGACCATAACCCACATTCCTAGCCCAGAGCCTGTATTCCCTCCCACACCCCAACTCCCTGCCTCATCCTGGTGCCTCCTTCCATACTCTGAATCCCTCAGCCCAGAGCCCCCTCCTGAACTCCAAACCCCTCATCCCAGGCCCCAGCCCAGAGTCCCTGCTGGAACCCTCACCTCTCTCAGTCCACTGAGTCAGCCTGATGAAACTGAGCGAGTGATTGTGGTGGAGAGAGAAAAACAAGAGAGGGATGGGGAATGGAGTGAGTGGGGTCTTAGAGAAGAGGAGGGGCAGGGACAGGGCTTTGGGAAGGGGTGGGGACTTGGGAAAGAGGCAGGGTGTTTGGTTTTGTATGAGTCAAAAGTTGGAAATTCTAGGCCAGAATAGAATGTCATCCTGCATCCAAACACCTCAGATTTTTGGCTAAGGGTTCAGAATGTGACATTTAGTGGTGTATCTCTATAATGAGTGGATCCACAACCCTCGATCTGAACACTCCTGGAATTGAGGTTGTGTGTACATAAAAATCAGGACAGAAATCTGAAGGTCAAGCTTACCTCTGCCTAAAGTTATATTGTGTAAGGTATTTATTAAGCCTGACAACATGCTTAGCACTATACAAAATGAGAGCGTGAGTCCCAGCCCCAAACTGCATATAGTGTAAATAAGACAGAGAAAGGAGGGAATTGCTAGGATTTTTTTTTCACGTGATGTGTCCTTTGCAGCAACGAAATGGGTTTCATTGCTTTATAATATTATCTAAAGTTATAGCTCTGATTTTCTTATTAGCTGTGCATGGTTTTTTTTGTGTGCAGTGTGTGCCACTGGCAAGGTAAATGTGACCAACACTAAGCATTACTGAAAGCTGCAGCTGGCTGACAGTTGCAACTTTACACAAACATATTTTTTTACATGTGGATATGGGTTTCAGCAGTACTTGCCTGCAGCCTCTTTCAACTATTCCATTTAATTAAAAAGCTTAATTGGGAGTAATAAAAACTTCCAATTAAGCTTTTTAAATAAAAACTAAAAGCTCAAAGTGTCTGTGGTTGTAGATAACTGTTACTGAAATCCATAATTGGCAATTTCACTTATAGAAGGCTTCTCTTTTACTACAATCAATGTTGTAGTTGACTATGACTTTGTACCTGTGAATTAGAAGACTTGGACTTTCTAAGTCTCACAGAAGCAACAGCAACTGTGAAATAAACGGACAGTTTTGTTAAGTGGTGAACAGGCATTTGTTTCCTTATACTGTACTCTTCAGGCACAAACCCCCAGTAATAAATAATAATAGAAGTAATAATATTATTACTGAATACTATAATAATAATAATAGTAGTAGTAGTAGTAGTAATAATATTACTACTGAGTAATGCCTCTGAATTTTCTTATTTTCTTTTGAATCCAGGCAATTTTTAAGAGCACTGCTAAGGACAAGACAAAAGGAGCCTGCTAGAGAAGAAAGGAAAACTTTTCTGGTCTAGACCATTATGTTTAACACATCAGCATGGTGACTTAGTGCAACATGACATCATATGAGCAGAAAAAATTTGTGAAATATACCTTCAAAATCCATGACAGAGCCTATGAAGTTGAGATCCTCCATTTTGCCATCAAATCCATAGGTAGAACACCTTCATGGGAACATCCATTGGTGTGATTAGAAAGAAATGGAACAGATAGAAAAGATACCTAATATTTGTTTCTGATCCCTGGAAGGATGGGCATAACTTTTGCCATCAAAATTCTGGTGTGGCTGTTTGGGGAAGAGCAAGTAAAATTTGCTTCCTGAGAGCATGTCTGGTTGCAACGTTCAGTTGTATGAATGGGGGGGGGGGGGGGGGGGTGAATGTAGTCATAGTCGATTCATTTTAAATATTAACAAGTGTTTTTGGAAATGTTTTGCCTTATTTGCCTAGCTCTATTTAAAATTCATTGCTGTGTAGCAGAAGATTCTGCAGAGCTGTAGAAGTTATTAAATCACAATAAATGAGAGAGAAAATAAAGAAGCAGCTGGTGAGAGCGAAGCCATTCCAAGAAAGAGATAGGGAACAAAGCTTCAAATGTGTATTGGAATTCACTGCTACTGCATGCCAATTCCAAAGGAAGTAGAAGATAAAAAACAATGTTAGAAGGGAATGAAAATTCTGCCTGAGATAGATTGATTTAAAATATCAAGTCCATATACTACAAGAGAGTCATGGATAAGTGTCCTCCTCCACTGACACATAAGTACATAAGAAGGGACATACTGGACCAGACTAAAGGTCATTCTAGCTCACTATCCTTTGGGATGTTTGGCCATGCTGATTATGTCTCTCTTGCCCTGGGCTGCTCTACCGTCTGCTTGTTGTCTGCCTCCTGACTTTGGTGGTGGTTTTCTTTTCATGTATTGTTGACTAATTCCTAGTTCTGCTCTATTTTTTAAAGTATACTATTGTTGGTTCCAGCTGCTGTTGACACTGGCTTCACAGACCTTTATCATCAGCTTGCTGGACCCCAGAGCCCTTGTCTTTCATTACTGTTGTTGCTTTTGTTTCCTCTTCCATCTGTTTGACAGGAACAAGTTCCTGAAAAGGACATTGATAATGGCAATTCATTCTAGTTGATCAGTGGTTGAATAATAGTGTTCCTTTGCAAAGTATATTTACACAGGAAATATAAAGTAGCTGTAAATGTGTGTAACTTGTTAGCAATTATTTTCTGTTTTACCTATTAATATTGTCTAATTATTCTTATTTATTACTTGACTCATGAAGTGGGTTGTGTTAAAATATTTAAACTTTTTGTGGACCCTAATTTCCTCTCTTCTCCCCCAAACCTCCCAACCTAAAACTTTTTTCAATTTCAGCTAAAACCTTTCCAGTTTTTGACTTAAAACTGGAAAGGCATGTCTACGCTAGGAAATTATTTCAAAATAACTAAATTCATCAATAGCTCCTGATTTAACAAAATAAAAATAGCATGTCCACATTATGAGGGAGCATTGAAATTAGTCAGAATTATTTTGAAATAGTGTGTCCACATTGATTGGAGCTTGCCTCGGACTTAGATCCCCAGAATCATTCTAGGGAGGGCACCAGGAGGGCAGATACTTCCTGTGGCTGCTTGGTCAGGCAAGCTGCGATGCATCTTTCCAGAAGCTCCTCTTTATGGCTGCGTCTCACATGCTACTCCTCCACTGCCTGCCCCTTTGTGGGACAACAAATGGACACAGTGTGCTCTGATTGCCCTTGAGGATGGATGTCACAGCACTCACAATATGGAGCTGGAGCTGCTGCAAAGCGGTGCTAGGCTCATGGGCCTCATGTTGCACCTCTTGGCATAGTTCGTCCAGACCACCCACTTGCTGCTTCAGCAAGATGAGGAGCAACCCGAATCGCAGTCCCTGATCACCCAGATCCTGGTGCTCCTGTTTCTGCGAATGCCGCTCAATCTCCTGGAAACTGTGAGGATGCTGCTTCTGGTGGCAGGAGATGCTCCCTGGACTTGTGGTATGCCTGCCGGAGTTCCTTGATCTTCATCCAGACCTGGTTCAGGGTCTGGTTGTAGCCTTTGTCAGCCAGGCTGGTGGCAATCTGGCCATTCACCTATGTATTTCTCTTCCTGGTGCAGAGATCCTGGAGGTTGTTCGCCTCTCCCAGGCCTTGATGAGGTCCAGGATCTCTGCACCAGTCCAGGTCAGAGCTGTCCTGCATCACTGGCCAGTGGCAGCTGAAGGAGCAGCAGGAGTGCTGGCAGCCATGGGAGGTGCTGAGGAAACTCTGCAGTCATTCAGGGCTCCCTCACTTGCCTGCTGTCTCACATATGGCTCTCACTGCTCTCCAATGTGTGAGAAGCCCTTCTCCTGCTGCCTGGAGTTTTAAGTTCTGCAGGAGAAGGGGAGCAGTGGAGATGCCAGGTGTGGCTAGAGTGGCCACAAGTGCAGCTGTGAGAGGCCTCTGGAGGCTGTTTATTTCAAATTAGCAGCAGTGGAGCGTCCATACTAATGCTATTTTGAAATAACTATTTCTAAATTTGTGTTATTCCCTGAGAAAAGCAGGAGTACAGATTTTGCAATAACCAGCCTGTTATTTCGCAATAACGGGCTTGGTAGTGTGGACACTCTGCTTATTAATTTGACCTAATGAGGGGTATTTTGAAATAACTCCCTAGTGTAGACCAGGGCAAAGTGTTTTCCACAAATATTAACAAAAATTCCGTTTTTGGATGAACATTTCATTTTTTAGACCTTCCAATAAAATATCCCTAATTTTCTAGGAAATCAGAGGTTTCTGGTGAAAATTTCCATTGATTCACACATCCCAATTTGCTACCAAAAAAAGTTTCAGTGTAAATTTTTCAGCCAACTCAACTGTCTAATGAAATACCTGGTAGCTTATGCCAACAATTTATTTGCTCCTGACTATGTACTCTCCTTTTTCACTAGGTTGTGCTTCTGTCCTGCAATTCTTTTCATAATATGGCATCTGGTAGAAATTTGGGACTTAAAGGGATTTAATGGTATGCTGGAATTGGTTGGCTAGTTTAAGTCACTTGGAGACACAGACATGGAATTTATATGGTTGTGACAATTCTCTTCCACTATTTGATCTGAGGAAGTGGGTCTGGCCCACGAAAGCTCATCACCTATTAAACCATCTTGTTAGTCTTTAAAGTGCTACATAGTCCTGTATTTTCTTAATCAACAGGATTTCTGTGAGTCTTTGCTGTATCTGTTGTATCCTGGTTCTGGCCAAAAGTTGCGTTCGTGGAGTACTGGCAGCTTGAATTACAAAGACGGAAGGAAAATATATTTGAATAGTAGAACTCTCTCTCTTTTTTCTTATTTGTTTTATTTTTCTGGCTCCTTTTGGAAGCATTTCCCAGAGTAACTCACCATATCTAATAACTCAGTGAGGTGTTTTAAGAGGAATTTTAAGCATGTATCAAGCACATATTGAATTGTGTTATCTACCATTTCAAATCCTCTTGAAGTTAGATACAAAGAATAATAGCTATATATTCAGTCTGAAGACCCTGAAGATTTTACTGACTTTGGATTAACAGAAAGATTTTCAACTATCAGTGTTTAAGCTTCACTTCTTCCTCCATCATTCCCGATGAGGCCAAAATAAGGCACTAATGCCAGTGACTGCAGAGAGGGTGGTTTTTCATTAGTTTAGGCAGAATGTCAATTAAAAAGGTACAGAGATAAAGAAACAGCAACTAGATTAACTTCATGCTTTTCACAGATAAGAAAATCCATTTATAGGTTCTATTTCACTCTGAATACACTACTGAGGGTAAAGGCTTCTTATTTTACAGCCTTTAAGTGATTACTGTCAATTTCTGTAAAAGATTTAATAATTGTTATGTCATAAACTTGAATGATCAGTTTTTATTTTAAGAAAGAACTATTATTTTCCCCTAAAATTAATTTAAATCTCATTTCAAGGACTTTCTTAGGTTCTTGCACCTTTTCCATCCCTGTCTCTTGACTGAATATTGTTTGCCATCTCTAAAAATTAACGTGGGACAATTAAAATTAAAAAATGCCGTTTTAGATTTCTCCCTGCAAGTTGCAAGCTCTGTGTGATTTCCAGCTAATGTATGTGCTTACTAAGGGGAGTTTTATCTGCTATTTCTTAATATTCCTGATTTTTTTGGTATAAGGTACTGTGCACCTTTTGGCCTTGTCTTAGGTATACATTTAATTTGAGGTAAATTAAGTGTATGAGCTATCCTGAGTTAAAAGCACAATGAAGATGAGGTATTTCAGTCAGTTTATCTTGAGATGAAAAATCAAAATGCCTTGTCTTCATTGTGTTTTTACCTTAGGATAGCTCATGCATGCTAGTTATTCTTAGTTAAAGCATCCCCTTTCTTAGCAGCAAAGACAAAGCCTTAATATGATTTCATGAGGTCTCAGAACATCACAAATTGCATCAATGAGTCTGAGGTAAAAACAAGTGAGGTTTTAATTAAGGCAGGCCAGGTCCCTATAATCCCCCCCGCCCCCATATCTACACTGCAGCATGGGGTATTGGAGGATTCTCTCAGCATGAGTAGATGGACTCACTTGTGGGGCTTGAGCTAATGCATTATCATAGCAATGTGGATGCCTTGGCTTGGGCTGGAGTTCAGGCTATTAAGCCAATGGGTTTGGGGGAGGGGTTCAAGCTCCAGCCCAAGCCTACACATAGCATGAATCTGTCTATGTGGGCTGGGGTGCTCACGCTTTGTTACAATATAACATACCCATAGTAGCTCACCACTGTGATGTCTCCTTGCCCTTTCCTTGAAGGGAATAGTAGCCATTAGAAGTAAGATGAATGAAACAGCGGACCCTCCTTGGAAGTATTGTACAGGCTGTCTGCAAACTAAAATAGGGCTAATTACACTGGACTCACATTTTAAAGCTTTTCTTTGCATCCATGAAGCCTAAAGATGTTCTTTGCAATGAAAGTTGGGATTTCATTTCATCATCTGACTCAGGGAACTATGGCCTTAGGGATACATCTAGGGTCCATGTGATTTAATCCTCCTTAGCCTTGACCATTTAAAATAACTGATCAGTCTGGTTATTCTGTATTTCCACTATAATCTGAACATACTACAATTTCAGTAGAGTGATGTATAAAAAAGACCCTCTTCTGAAGATGTGCAAATCATTCATTGTGAATGAGTTATCTAAGGAATTTAGCCCTTTATTAAATGCTTCAAGAATCATATGTACTAATCCTGGACAGACAAATCAGATTTTCCTGTTGTCGTACTGCCAGTGTTGTACTATTAGTGTTCAGTGTTGTCTGGTCAGGGTTCTCAGGGTTGTCCCAGTGCGCTCTTGACAGGACCTCTACTCCATTGGTGGTGATAAAATTTCAGCTGCGTGTGTCAATATCAGTGCTCCCTTTATCTAAAATAAACTTAAAAAACAAAAACTGGTCTCATAGCACTATATAGACTAACAAACATGCATCATGGGCTTTAGTGGGAACTGCCCACTGCTTCAGATGACCAGAGTTTTGAGTTTAGGCTGTGCAGACTCAAAATAAATAGAGAAGGGAAAAGGGTGAAGAAAAAAAAAGGGGGGGCGGGAAATAAGGAGCAGAGTTTATGAAAAAATCAAAGGGAAAAACAGGAAGGCAGAAGGGTCATCAGTAAGCACCTGAAGATTGGCTAGTTAAAATGAAGCAGATAAGGATCAAAGTCAATAGATAGGGGGGGTTACTAACACAGGAATCTACACAAAGAGCTGTTTGCACCTTCATTGAATGTAGGTTGGTAATGGCCCAGCCACTCCTCATCCTGATTCAGTCCATTAGCATGAGAATTAAACTTGCAGATGAACTATAATTCCAACACTTCTTTGTGTATTTGTCTGGTAGAGCTGACCCCTGGAGTTTTTTATCTACAGTGTTAAGACCCCATGCACTTGGATCAACACAGGAGATTTCTGAGAGCCCCCAAAAATGACAGATTCAGGCAAGGTTTGAAATCAGTTGAGCAGGTTTATTGTCAAATGTGATGCTGTAACAGTTGGTAGCAGAAATTCTCAATGCTACACGACTGTGCATTTGTCCTGAGTTGACAATGTACCAACACATAGCAGGCCTATTGCTGTATAACAGATATTAACAGTGGTTAGTCAGAGATAAGCCACTGTGCATTCTATAAGTCTAGGCAATGACACCTGCTGTTTCAGGCGCCTAGTGCACCTTCCCCCCCACAGGTCGGTTGGAGAGCACCCTTTGCAGTGTCCTTTTATAGACAGGTACAAACAACTTACATCACTTCTTTACGTGCCAGGTTGCCACCCTCTGTTGCCTAGTTACCATTCCTCACCTTATGGAAGGGGGGCTTATCTTCTGTCCTTCATCCTGTCAATTTTGACCCGGTTCTGAACCCAGATTGGTATGTGCATAGTTTCTAGGGAGTCTTTGTACTGAAACATTCCTTACTAAGATGTTCTACTACTCGCTTTTGGCTTACAGTCTGTATCTGGTGCCTCTCTATGTCCTAACTTAACCCAATCGCACAGTTATCACTAGGGCCTCTTTCTCGGCTCCTGTGTTACTGTGTTGCTGAATCAAAGTCTTGCTCACTAGATTGCAGGCCTGTTGCTGTTTTCATGTTTAGGGCTCTGTTCAGGCCTGCTTACTCCATGTTACTGACCCTCAGCTTACTACACCTGTGTGGAAATGCCTTTTGATTTGGGGTCTTCCTGCTGATCAGTGTTACAATACAATAAACATCAAATCATTGCTCCTAGAGGTAAATAAGTGAACAGGTAATAGAATATTCAGCTGCACACATCATGGTGGCAACTGTCATCCAAAACTGCATAAGAGACCAGTGAATTCCATGCTTCTCTTGCGCTCTTTATAATTATTGACAGAATGAATCATGTTATGCTACTTTTTAATAACTTTCTCACTTCCTGGAATGAATTACATGCTTGCAGAACAGTGATGGTAAACTAGAATTCATAGCTATCATTATTAGCTTAGCAACATTGTTAACACAGGCATGACTCTTAGTATTCAGTATCAATTAATCAATGCTAATATATTTTGATAAATAATCTCCTCAGAGGGACATTAGCACTGCAGCTGAAGAATAGCTAATACTAATTCTTCAGTACAGAACTTGGAAGTTGGCATTGCATGTGACTATCTGAAGAAGAGATGCAGTATTATAAGTTAGCTTTTCTAAATAAACAAGTTACAGAGTACAATGTTCAAAAGCAGCTAAGTGATTTAGAAATCCCTATTTGGACTTATGGACTTTGGATAATTACAATTATAGCATCATCAATGAAGTTAGGATAGTAAATGAAGCTTGTGATGGGGGGGGGG
>CM057846.1:43915448-43930483 GCA_030068395.1 Apalone spinifera | reverse complement strand
TGTATAAAACTATGGTACGTCCACATCTTGAATACTGTGTACAGATGTGGTCTCGTCACCTCAAAAATGATATTTTGGCCTTGGAAAGGGTTCAGAAAAGGCCAACTAAAATGATTAGGGGTTTGGAACAGGTCCCATATGAAGAGAGGTTAAAGCGACTGGGACTTTTCAGTTTAGAAAAGAGGAGTCTGAGGGGGATAAGATAGAGGTACATAAAATCATGAGTGGTGTGGAGATGGCGGATAAAGAAAAGTTATTTATTAGTTCCCATAATAGAAGAACTAGAGGACACCAAATGAAATTAATGGGTAGCAGGTTTAAAACTAAAAAGAAAGTTCTTCTTCATACCACGTGTAGTCAACCTGTGGAACTTCTTGCCAGAGGAGGCTGTGAAGGCTAGGACTATAATAGAGTTTAAAGAGAAGCTAGATAATTTCATGGAGGTTAGGTCCATAAAAGGCTATTAGCCAGGGTATAGAAAAGGTGTCGATGGCCTCTGTTTGTCAGAGGCTGGAGAGGGATGACAGGAGACAAATCGCTTGATCATTGTCTTCTGTCCACCCTCTCTGGGGCACCTGGTGCTGGCCACTGTCAGCAGACAGGCTACTGGGCTAGATGGACCTTTGGTCTGACCCAGTATGGCCGTTCTTATGTTCTTATGACCTAACCTCCATGAATCTATGTAGCTCTTTTTTTAACCCTGTTAAGGTCCTAGTCTTCACAACATCCTCTGGCAAGGAGTTCCACAGGTTACCTGTACGCTTAGTGATGAAAAACTTCCTTTTGTTTGTTTTAAACCTTCTGCCTATCAATTTCATTTGGTGACCCCTAGTTCTTATATTGTGGGAATAAGTAAATAACTTTTCCTTATTCACTTTTTCCACACCAGCCGTGATTTTATAGACCTCTATCATATCCTCCCTTAGTCTCCTCTTTTCTATGCTGAAAAGTCCAAGTCTTTTTAATCTCTCTTCATATGGGACCATTCCAAACCCCTAATTATTTTAGTTGTCCTTTCAACCTTTTCCAATGCCAATGTATTTTTTTAAGATGAGGTGACCACATTTGTATGCAGTATTCAAGATGTGGGTGTACCATGGTTTATATAGAGGCAATAAGATATTCTTTGTCTTATTCTCTATCCCTTTTTTTAAATTATTCCTGACATTCTGTTTGCTTTTTTGACTGCCACTGCACACTGAGTGGATGTTTTCAAAGAACTATCCACAATGACTCCAAGACCTCTCTCTGAAGTAGTTGTAGCTAATTTAGTTCCCATCATATTGTGTGTATAGCCGGGATTATTTTTTCCAATGTGCATTACTTTACATTTATCGACATTACATTTCATTTGCCATTTTCTTGCCCAATGACTTAGTTTGGTGAACACTTTTTGAAGCACTTCACAGTTTGCTTTGATTTTAACTATCTTGAGCAGTTTGGTATCATCTGCAAATTTTGCCACCTCACTGTTTATACCTTTCTCTAGATCATTTATAAATAAGTTGAATAGGATTGGTCTCAGGACAGACCCTTGCGGGACCCCACTAGTTACCTTTCTCCACTCAGAAAACTTATCATTTATTCCTACCCTTTGTTTCCTGTCTTTTAACCAGTTATCAATCCACGAAAGGACCTTCCCTCTTATCCCACAACAACTTACTTTACTTAAGAGCTTTTGGTGAGGGACCTTGTCAAAGGCTTTCTGGAAATCTGAGTATACTATATCCCCTGGATCCCCCTTGGCCATATGTTTGTTGACCCCTTCAAAGAACTCAGTAGATTAGTAAAGCATGATTTCCCTTTACAGAAACCATGTTGACTTTCCCCCAACAAATTATGTTGTTCTATGTGTCTGACAGTTTTATTCTTTCTTATAGTTTCAACCAATTTGCCTGGGACTGACATTAGACTTACTATCGAAGCCCTTCTTAAATACTGGTGTCATGTTAGCTGTCTTCCAGTCATTGAGTATGGAAGCTGAATTAAAGGATAAGTTACAAACCATCATTAATAGTTCTGCAATTTCCCATTTGAATTCATTCGGAACTTTTGGATGAATGCCATCTGGTCCCAGTGACTTGTTACTTTTAAGTTTATCAATTTGTTCCAAAACCTCCTTTAATGACACCTGAATCTGGGAGAATTCCTCACATTTGTCTCCTAAAAAGAATGGCTCAGGTTTGGGAATCTCCCCAATATCCTCAGCAGTGAAGATTGAAGCAAAGAATTAATTTAGCTTCTCTGCCATGACTTTATCATCTTTGAGTACTCCTTTAGCATCTCGACGGTCAAAGGGCCCCACTGGTTGTTTAGCCGGCTTCCTGCTTCTGATGTACTTTAAAACATTTTACTATTACTTTTTGAGTTTTTGGATAGCTCAAACTCCTTTTTTGCTTTTCTTAATATATTTTTACACTTAATTTGACAACATTTATGCTCCTTACTATTTTTCTTATTAGGATTTGACTTCCACTTTTTACAAAAGTCCCCTTATCTCTCACTGCTTCTTTTAGTTGGTTGTTAAGCCATGGTGGCACTTTTTTGGTACTCTTACTGTGTTTTTTAATTTGGGGTATACATTTAAGTTGGGCCTCTATTATAGTTTCTTTGAAAAGTTTCATGCTGCTTGCAGAGATTTTACTTTTGTCACTGTACCTTTTAATTTCTGTTTAACTAACCTTCTTATTTTCTTGTAGCTCCTTCCTCTTTCTAAAATTAAATGCCACAGCATTGGGGCAGCATGCACTTTCGAGAAGGTGCGGTGAGGCAGAGGACTTTAAAGGCTTTAAATATGATTGAGATTCCAGTCAATGTAGACGCTCGCTTTTGAAATAGCTCAGCACTATTTCGATGGATATTTGTACTGTAGACACGCTATTTCAAAATAAGCTTTTTTGGAGTTTTTATTCCAAAATAGCTTATTTCAAAATAATGCTGCTGTGTAGACATACCCACAGAGGCCAGGATCCTACAAAAGTCAGGAAACTGAATCCTCACCCTGACACCTCCATGTCCATGCGCTGGGATGCCCCTTTCCCTGGCTAACAGCCGCACCCTTAGCACTAGGATCCCAGACTGCCCTGCCCCCGCTAACATCCACATCCTCATGCTGGGATCCCTGGCCCACTCCCATGGTAACCAAAAGTGAAATCCACCAGCCCCATCCCGCTGGCTGTGGAAGCACATCAGCTCGGGTGGTTCCCTGGCTCACATCGCACCACAGGCAGCTAGCGTGGCTTCCTAGACTGAGCAGTGGCCCGAACTACATGGGTGCTGGTGGCTTGGGTGCTGCTGGAAGCTGTGTGTGAGGATGAGTCTCTGTGCAGCACTCTGGGGAGCAGCCATGCAGGCCTGATTAAATAACATTTTTAAAATATTGCCTGGTCCTGATTGGGAAAGTGTGGGGTCTGCAGGCCAGGAGTTTGAGACTCCTGATTTAGATGGTAAGCCCTCTGGAACACAGCCTCATCCTCTATGTCTGGACAGTGCCAAGCATACTAAGTGTCTCCGTGCTCTCGGTAATATTAAGACATGAGATGAATAATATTAAAATACACGTCTCATTTAGATCTCAGATAGTACATGGGATAAAATCTTCTGGCCTTTTCAGTGAAGAGACTGATGAATGAAAAAGCTTATAGACTAAAATAAGGAACCCTCAGTCAAATATGTGAATTCATAAAATAAATAGCTTTTAAATGCACAGGATGCATTTATCTTGTAGAAATAGCAAAAATAATAATATGATATGATGGTCCATTAGCAGAATAGCATTCCATTTCTTCCAAGTCAGAGCAATTTGTGTCCTCTCTCTCATTGGGGTGGCAACAGCAGCCTTGTATATATATTTCCCAGTAAATGTAGTTATTTTGCATCAGAGAAATGATAGATTTTTCAAATTTTAGAATTATGCTTTATTTCTGATTTGTATAGCTTTAAATGTTCTCCTTTTGCCAATATCTGCTGATTATGACAATACTTACTATGGGAAAATGACATCTGTACATGTCAAACACAGATGTGCAACTGACAGAAAATACATTCCCCAATAAGAGACTAACTTAGTATGTTTTCTATGATTTTTTTAAAATGGCTTAATTTGTTTTATGCAGAAAGATCAGTTGTGTTTCTTCAATTCCTCTTTAAATATTAATGATTGACTTCAGTGGTTCTTTGATTGTACAGTCTTAATGAACTCATTCATATTAGACCAAAAAAATGGAATACACCACTGCAAATACTAGCACCTCTCTAATGAGCCATGCAATACAGATATAACTCCATCTGCATTCCACCAATGGACCATTAATTGGGAAAAGGGTGAAAATATAGCAATAAGACCCACCACCCAATCCCATATTATACATTGGAAAGTATGTGCCTTGAGGGTTTAGGAACAATTGGGCATCTTAGATCAAACACATCTGTGGCATAACTCCATTGAAATCAGTAGTGTCCCCAGGGCTGTAGAAACAATTGGTATAAAATATGTTTTCCGTTTTTGGCAAAATGGCCCGCCATGGAGCACACCAACATGCAGGAGGAGAGTGTCCTAAAGATGTGGGCTACGTCTACACAGGCACCCTTTTCCGGAAAAGGGATGCAAATGAAGAAAGTCGGAATTGCAAATGCAGCGGGGATTTGCATTTTCCCCGCTGCATTTGCATTAACATGGCTGCCGCTTTTTTCCGTTTCGGAGCTTTGACGGAAAAAAGCGGCTGTCTAGACAGGGATTTTGCGGAAAAAAAAGCCTTTTCCGCAAGATCTCTTATTCCCTTTAGAGATCTCACAAAACTGGGTGATTGAGCAACACAAAGGCAGATGGAATTCAGTGTTGAGAAATGCAAAATAATGCACATGGAAACACATAATCCCAACTATACACATAAAAATGATGGGGTCTAAAATAGCTGTTGCCACTCAAGAAAGAAATTGGAATCATTGTGCATAGTTCCCTGAAAACATCTGCTCAATGTGCAGTGGCATTCGAAAAACTAAAAAACTAACAGAATATCGGGAATCATTAGGATATCAGGATATTAAGATATTAGGATTAGGAATCATAGATAATAAAACAGAAAATAACATATTGCCTCTATATAAAGTCATGGTATGCCCACATTGTGATTACTGTATGCAAATTTGGTCACCCCATGTAAAAATAGATATATTTGATTTGGAAAAGGTACAGAAAGGGCAATAGAAATTATCAGGGGCAAGGAACAGCTTCCATATGAGGAGAGGTTAACAAGACTAAGACTACGTCTATACTACTTCCTTCTTGTGCAAATCTTATGCAAATGAAGCACAGATTAGCATATTGCCATACTTCATTTACATAATTAATTAGGGGATGTTTTTGTGCAAGAAGCTTTGGTGCAAAAAGGAGCTGTGTAGACGGCTTCTTTTTGCGCAAAACCCTCCTCTTGAACAAGAGCCGTTCTTCCTGAAAAAAATGAAAATATGATAATGAGGGATTCATTAGCATAAGTCACAATATCATTAGCATATTTTCTGCTGTTTCTTTTTGCGCAGGGGGTTTTTGTGCAAAAAGAACCAGTGTAGCTGCTTCTGTTTTGCGCAAAAACCCCATTTTGCGCAAGATCCTTATGCCTCTCTGGGAGAAAATATGCTAATGATATCACTACTTATGCTAATGCGTTCCTCATTAGCATATTTTCTGCCACAAACACTCTCAGTGTAGACATAACCAGAGTGTCTCTTCTCCCTCTCTCTCTCCAGTTAGAAAGAAAGACTATATGTTACAATTTTAAGGCTAACCAGTGTCCCTTAAGTGACTTGCCATAAGATGTCAGAATATGTTAATATTAGAGCGGAGTGGATCTAATATTTACTTAAAATTTCTTTCTTTTATATAGGAATTAGATACAGTGTTCCTGTCAACCAATTGCTAAGTTATCTGCCCAAAAAACCCCTAGATTTTTCCAGTGCCTTAGTAGCCTTAGAAAGAGGTGATATGTGTGTGTGGGGAGAGAGAATGGAATTGGTTCCCTTCCCAATTTGCTGCTTGGCTTGTATTGAGCATGCTTAGTAACACTGCTGAAGCCTTTGTCCTCATCTGCTCCCGTGCCATGCTCTCACTCTTCCCCTCCCCATGAGGGCATGCACAGGTCACCTCCCCGCCCCCCAAAAAATCTGAAATGGCGCCCCTGGTTTGGGTGAAATCCAGAATTCATGGGGGTTCTTGAGAAGTCAGACTGATGATAGGTGAAGGGTGGATGGGTTTGCATTCAGGACTGTTTGTTGTGTCCATTGATCTGTAACAATCTTGTGCTTTTTAAAAAAGAGTAAACTATGTATGTAGAAGAAATATCTTTGGTTGTAAGCCTGTGTTTCCTTGATTCACTGCCACATTATCCCTGAAGTGTATAATTAGGAATCCAATGTTCCCAAAGCCAGGTGAACCCCAGAAAAAACATATAAAAGGAAATGAAGGCTCAGGAGGGCTGTGGATCTGGTTCTGGTTTCTAGGAAACAGGAGTGCAAAGTCCCAATGATCAACAAGAATGTCAGACAAGGGGTCCAACCTGGAATAGTGCTTATGAGGGCCACAAATAGAAACAAAGACTAGTCACTACCCAGAGCCATAGGGCTCAGAAGCATGTGCGATACAACTGTGGAATCCAATTGCAATAGATGGGTGTCCATCCAGACAATATAACTAGTGTGGCAGTATCACTGGAGCTTATCACATATGAACTGATACAATACGTAGTTCTCAGTCCTTACACTACTACACGTGGCACTGTTGTCAGGGTCAGGCCCGAAGACTGATTGAATCAATTTCCGTATACAATTTTGGGGAAAGATTCTGCCACCCTCACTCAAGGTGAATACCATGTTCCAGTCAAGTAGTCCTAAGACAGAATTTGGACCATAGTGAGGTTAACTGTTTGCCAATAAACAAATAGAAAGGAACTGTGACACTGTACATAGTTTCTTAAGTGTAGTCAGTCACTTCTCCTTTCCCTTTTAGAAATTAATGATAGGACTATCAAAAGCATTCAGTGTTGGTCTAACTCTGCTCCCATTTAATTTCAATGATCAACTCCCATTAGCTTCAATGGGAACACAGTTAGGCCAACACAGAGCACCTTTGAAAATTCTGCTCTACATTTACAATATGCACCCCCATACTCTCATTGAAGCCTGTTTCAGATGACCTAAAGAATAATCTCATTTTCAATCTACATTTAAAAGTAAATTATTTAAATGAAGTACTAATTAATTTAATAGTCATGTATGAAATTTGTAATTTGCCACATTTCATGCGTTTTTAGAAACTAGAGGGACTAGAGCAGCGTTCTGTCAATTTCAGTACCCTGCTGGCTCAGAAGAATTGTGTTGATAGGCAAAGTAGCAAAATAATGAGACATGATTACTCCTGCCAACAAAGCAGGTATGCTTAATTTTAAACCCACCAGCATTGACAAGAGTTCCTTTAATTTATCCTAAAGTATCTAATACATCTTAATTATCCTTCATAGTCTTATAGGATAGATTTGATAAAGGTAAATAGGAACTATTAATTTTCAACCTTATGGTGTTAAAATAATGGGTGAAGCATGGAATGAAACAAAATACAATGCTCACTGTCTGATGGGCTTTCAATTTAGGTGTTGTACTCTCTAGCAACCTTCAGATTTTTTAATCAGTAGGAAACTGACCTTTACTGGAGCTCAGGATATATGAAAATGCCTGGGAGAATTGACCTGCATTCAAGCAGCTTGCTCAGAACTTTTTTCCAATGTGTGTTTAAGATAAGTTCTTGTTCTATAAAATTATGTAATTTAGAGATAAACACACAATATGTTATTCAGAAAGAACAGAAGGTGTTTTAACCAGTTAGCCCATGTGCAATGACTTTATATCCTGAAAAAATATACTTATCTTTCATCTTACTATGCTGCAGAAAAGCAGTTTGAACAAAAGCTATAAGGTAAAATGGGCCGTTTTCTCAAAATGTTCTTGAGTTATGGCAAAAAAGAAGAATTTATATCTGTAAAAAGTGAGATATTATGATCCATTACAGTTCTTTTGCCTTATGGGCAAATTATAATTAGGCTTGGGAGGGTTAGATTTCATCTATGTCATCTATTCATCTAGATTTCATACAAAATAGATGAAAAAATATGTCCATCGATAATAATCAAAATTTACAATAGGAAAAGTAGGAAAAATGCTGCTTGAGGACTTACTTGAGCCTGATTTAAGTATATTTACTTTGAATATCACTTTGAAATGTGATGTTGACAATTTGTGTTTTAATGGTTATAAAGCTTTTTCATTTAATTTAATTTAATTTAACTACTAAGCCTGACATATGCTGTCATTAAATATTTGTCTGATTCCTCCCATTGTCTGATGTCTATCCTGCCTTGCCTTGAATGAGGGCTCTGGGGCAACCCATAGCCCAACAAACAGAAAAAACCCAACCTACCCCTGATGTCACTTGGCCTGCAAGCCAGAACAACAGAACAGAACTGATTGCTGCCCTGCCCTGACTGGGGGCCAAACAAGTAAACTCCTGTCTGTTTTACCTAACTGACAGTGGTTCAGAACTTCACTTAGTTATTGCCCTGCCCTAAGGCTATGTCTACACTGAAGGCTTCTTGTGCAAGAAGCCTTTTGGGCAAGAGTTTTTGTGCAAAAACTTATTGCGCAAGAGCACGTCCACAGCTCAAAGCACATGGCAAAAGCGATGTGCTTTTGCTCAAGAGAGCGTCCACATTGCATGGATGCTCTTGCGCAAGAAAGCTCTGATGGCCATTTATAGAATAACCATCAGAGCATCTGTGCTTTTTCCCATAGGGGTTTCTTGCTCAAGAAACCCCACTGGAGCGTCCACACTTGCCTTTTTGTGCAAAAACTCTTGGGCAAAAAGGAGTTATGCCTCAGAAAAGGGGAAAAGCCCTCTGTTCTGCGATTTTACTCTTGATTTCCTTGCGCAAAAGCTCAATTGAGGTGTGGACGCTCCACAGGTTTTTGCGCAAAAACCTTGCAGTGTAGACATAGCCTGAATGAGGGTTTTGTGCCTAGAGACTTATCACTCCCTAGCCTGACTGTAGGCCTGAGACATTAATTGTGTGGTTTCCCCTGAACTGAAGGACTGTGGAAGTGTTGTAGCAAGGGAATACACAGGGAGAGAACTGCAGCTACCATACACTCCTACTCTTTTTTCATGTATGTGTGCTAACCAAAATCATTTTGGTGTGTGAATCAAAGTGTTTTTGTATCTCCAAATTGAGTTCAGTGCACCTATCAAACTAAAATGTTAATTTTCTATAGGCTTCACCATAGCGGGTGACCAAATAAATGTATATATGTAATCAGTAATGGAATGTGCATAACCTTTTACTCTGACCCTGTTGACCTATGGGAGAATTGTGTCCACATGTCTGGAGAATGCCCCCTCGTGACTAACAAAGGACATCAATTATCACAGCTGAGTGTGTTTGGGTGAACAAACACCCAAACACACTGTTTTGTAATTGATAAGAGATATTTGTTATTGGAGATGTTTTCTGTGATTTATGAAATAATGACTCATTGAAAGATGTTTTTAACTTATTAGGGCTGGGGGAGGACTTGAAGTAGGGGGCTACTTACCCAGTCTGGTGGCAGGCTATATGGAGGAGTCCCAACCCTGCTGGCCATTCTCTGGTGGCGCGGTTGCCCCTACTGGCCACTCTAGCTCACCTCTGCGGGCTAGCTGCCCCCCATGGCCACTTTCAGTTTCACAGCCCTCCTCTCTGTGCCCCTCCTTTTTGCATCCCTCCTCTTTCTGCTCCTTCCCTTTCCAAGTTATGGAAAACAGTCCTATTCCCAGCACGTCCCATTTTCTTAGCACAACCAAACTCTAACTTTGCTTTAAGTTAGGAGAAGAGGAATCTGCATACCAAATTTGGTGGTCCTAGCTCTTATCGTTTAGAGGTACTTCTTGAACAAACCGGCTAACAGATAGACAGACAGACAGATGGTACATTTCTAAAATATATAAATAGATTGTTTGTTGCCATAAATGTTTTTGCTAATGACTGTGTTCAAAATCTCTCTAGCTTATCTGTCATGAAAACTTGTGATACCATAAAAGAGGTTCCATAAATAATTAGGTAAATTAATATATCAAAAACAGAACACAGAGAGATCCAGACCCACCAATGAGGAGAGGGGGGAAAGGGACAGTTGTCTTGAGGCCCAGCAATTCAAAAGGTCCTGGGACTCTTGGCTGCCACTGTTACTGCAGCAGTGGTGGCATCTGGAGCCCTAAGCCATTTAAGTTGCTGCTGAAGTGCCATGTAGCGTGCTCTGGGTAGCTCTGAGGGCAGGCGGGGGTGTGGGTGTGGCGTAACATGTTCTAGGCAGCTCTGAGGACTGGCTGCTCTAGCTCTATCCTTTCTGTCCAAGCCCCACCCCTCCCAGGAATGCAGAAGCCTCTGCACCCTGCAGCACCCTCTCCACCCTGCCCAGGAACCTGGCAGTTCTGTCAGCTCCTCTAGTGAGATAAATTGTGGGAAAGTAGTTTATCTGTCTCTCACAACAATTTCTTTGTCCCACACCTTATAAAAGGGAAAAATTTTGGCAGGGTTAAATTGGTGACAGACAAGCTGCTTTTGCTTCATCAGTGAGAGAGAGTTTAGTATCCTGAATAGTGCTGTGGTTATCTTTGATTAAATAACTCCAGCAGAACCTATTATCTGATGTATCAGGCCACTAATATTATTGTTATTAAATATGAACAGCATAATGTTTACCTATTCATTGTCACTGAAAAGGAGAGAGTAGTGCTGGGACACGAATTCCAATGTCAAGAAATGGTTACTTAAACACAGGTGGGTTGCCATATGATCTGTACCTTTATAGGTACAAGGAATAGCACTTCAGGCACACTACTTTCTTTAAGCAACCAAGATGGACAGGGATGAGAGGTGACATTCAGTTTCAGGGAAAATTACAGGTTGACCAGGGGTTACTTAATTAGTGATTGGAAGCGAGGGGCTTGCAGGTTTGTTTGAAACTACTTCTATAGAATGATTTGAGTCGTACCCAGGAGTCAAATCATAAGTGATAGACACCAGTGTGTGTCAATGAGGAATATGCAGTGTGGCTTTTCTCCAGCATCTAGCCTATCCCCTTCTTGTGAGGATAATTTCTGAATACATGGTACAGTATCATCAGTACAAATTTATATCTCTTGTGTGAACTCTGAACACTCAGCCTCTGCCCTGGAGGAATGCTGATTAATACCACCAGCTGGGTTTGTCAGAATGACCTAATTTTCCATTTTGGGGATATAGAAGTATTGTCTCTGGGCAGAGATCATTGTTAGGAAGATGCTTTCTCTTCAGGTCCCTGCTTACTGAGAGGAGTTAAGGTAAACTTCAGATGATGATTTGTCTCTGCAAATGTATTTGATTTACACCACTTCCCTGAAAATAGAGGAACAACTATTTCAGAAGCTTCTGAGGGGTTAGTCTGTACAGGATAAACTTAAAAAACAACAAATAATATGATAGCACTTTAAAGACTAACAAAACATGTAGATGCTATCATGAGCTTTCGTGGGCACAGCCCACTTCTTTAGGTGATGATAGTGTTGTATGTCCAGAACCAAAATTAATAGGAGAGAAGGAAGGATGGGGGAGGAAAAAAATGGGAGGAGAGGGAGAACAAAAGGAGGCAGTGGGTATATAAATATCAAAGGGAAAACCGACCTTGTACGTAACAGGCAAAACTGATAGTCTATAAGCACCTAAAAACAGGATAGTTAAAAGAAGCATATAAGGACTATTAGTTAGCAATTAGAGAGGAAAAGTACTAACACCAGAATCTACACAGACAAAGAACCATTGGCACCTTCATTTTTTGGTTGGTTGATAATGTCCCAGACCTCCGGTATCTTGATTCATACCATTGGCATGAATATTAAACTTGCGAATGAATTGTAGTTTCAACCCTTCCCTGTGTATTTGACTTGTGGAATTGGTCTGTAACAAAACAGCAACTTGAAGATCTCTTAATGAATGACCAGGCAAATTAAAGTGGTCACCAACAGGTTTATGTATGTTCTCTTTACGGATATCTGATTTGTGTCTATTGATTCTTTCCCGTAGGGACTGTACAGTTTGTCCAATATATGTTGCAGTGAGGCATTGCTGGCATTTGATGGCATAGATCACAATACAGGATGTGCAGAGTCTTTACTTGTAGATATGCAATTTTTTATCTATACTATATTTTTCCCTTTGCTATGATTGCTAAAAAATATTGGTGGCAGTTTCAGGAGTGTATTGCAATGATTTGGATATCTTTGGAGTACTCCTGTTGTTAAGATGTTTGCAAAGGTCTACAATTTACTATAAGCATTCTTCAAGAGGCATTCACTTACTGATGCAGTGTGATGTGAATGTGGCAGTACAGTCTTGATTGCCTCTGTGGCAATGTCTACACTACCAGGTTATTATTTAGAAATAACTCCCTAAATAACTATTTCAAAATAAGCTTATTCCTCTTCACAAGCAGGAGTTATTATTTCACAATAACAAGCCCTTTATTTTGAAATAACAAGCTTGGTAGTGTGGATGCTTGCCTTGTTATTTCAAAATAACAGTGTAGACCTGCCCTAAGTTATGAAATGCACTTGAAATTTACTCAGCAAGGTGAAATGTTTGATGAAATGTGACATATCTAATTGTTTTCAGCTATAAATGTAGTCTCATTGACTTATTTTCTTAAGGACAATATAATACAATTCCAATTAACCTTCCTTCACCAAACTTCACCTGAAAAATAAGCTTCAATGTTAATATGACCCAAAGAGACTTTCATCTAGACATTTTGGGCTACTTGTAAAGTCTTAAGTTGGAGTAGGTGATTTACCTGAAGAAAAATGAAAAGAAGGCTTTGGGAAACATCAATAAATTTGAGGCTCATGGGGGAAAACCTAACTTTAGAAGTTAGTTATTTTTTTCTGTTCCTAAAAGAGATCTGAAAGGAATACCTACAGGTTGGACCTCACTAGTCTGGCACCCTCGGCACCTGACTGGTCCTGAATGAGGGAATTTGCAGGACCAGGGAAAGTCTCTCCCCTCGTGGCCCATGCTGCCACTGGGCCAGCACTCCAGCCTGCCCCCGCTGCTGCCTCAGCCCCTCCCGGGGCTCTCCCCAGCTCCGTTACTGCCAGGGACGGAGCATCATGGCTAGAGCTGTGCAACCAGGGCAGAGCTCTGCAGCCACTTGGCTCTGCAGCTAGCATAGAGCTCCGCAGCCACTTGGCTCCACAGCTGGGGGCAGAGCTCCTCAGCTGCTTGGCTCCATGGCTCGGGCCAGAACTCTGTGGCCGGGGAAGAAGGATGGGGCCAGAGCTCCACGGCCCAGGCTAGAGTTCCCTGGCTGCCACTGAGGCTGGGGCTGGAGCTTTTACAGCCTCTGGATCTAGGACGTGGCCCAAGCTCCATGGTCAGGATGGAGCCAGAGCTCCCTGGCTGTCCCTGGGGTCGGAGCTCCCTGGCCAGGGCCTGAGGTCCGCAGCTGTGGCCAGTCTAGAGCTCCCCAGATGCTGGGGCCAGAACCCCTGTCATGTCACCCGTACCCCCCCTCCTCCCACACAGGGCTCCTGGCTGAGCTGCCAGTGCCCCTTACTGCACTCCTGCCCCTCCGCCAGACCTCCCTCTTCCTGGGCTTTGGGATCCAGGAATATATGTGGTCCATGTGGGACTATAGATATTGCTGGACCAGGGAGTCCCAGTTAAGGGAGGTACAACCTATAGTGTGAATTTTAAGTGATGCTCTGAAAATGACTTGCAGAAAATCTCTGTGCAAGTTCAAAAGCTTGGCTCTTTCACCAATAGAAGTAGGTCCAATAAAATATATTGCTTCACCTTCTGCATCCTACTGAAAATGTGCATTTAGGGTGTGCTATGTGTGTGTATTTTACACTAAATACTTTTTCCTTCAAAAAACGGAGGTCAGCACTGCTCATTTTCACCAAGGAGAACCAAATAAAATCAGAAAAATGTGGATTAACAATTCCTTATAACAATTCCAGTAGCTTTGGAATAAGACAAGGGGATTTATTTGTACATATAAGAGTGAAAAGGGAGATGATGTGAAACTCCTCGGGGTACAACGTGGACTATTGAACAGTGATGTCTCCTGAACTCTATAGCCCAAGGTGGCTTTTTTACATTGCTTTAGTGCCAGAGCTCCTGGTCTGCTCACACAGCCTTCAGCATGCACATTTACTCCCAGTTAAATACATGAATGCTCTCCCGGCCATTCATGAACTACATACAGCTGCCAATTCTTATATCCAGCCTTGTTCCCCAGAAATGTGCATGTTGCACTGCTCAGTAATCTCCTAGATTCATAGATAGTCCATCATTCCAATACTGGGCAATGATTACTCACTCTCCTTATATTCTCAAGTAGAAACATTGCAATCCAAACACACTGGATTGGATAAAAGAATAAAATATGTTTATTAACTACAGTTAGATTGTAAGTGATTACAATTAATAAAACATACACATCAGCATTGGTTACAAATGCTATAAAAATAAATATACAAGCCAATACCTATATGAGATTAAAAGCAAAATGTGTCTCACCAAAACCTGCAACAGTTCACAAGCTGCAGTTCTTTTTCAGTCAGAGGCTCTTCCCCCTGTTCAAAGTCCTTCTGGTTTTCATTGAAGTCATGAACAGAGAGATGAGAGGGGGGATGGAGGAAACTTTTTGGATACTTATCCCCTTCTTTGAGAATTACCCATGCGGGGGTGCAGACAGTGTCTTGTGTAAATGAGGTCTGAAACATCTCTGGGTATGTCTACACTACAGCACTTAATTCGAACTAAGCTAATTCGAACTAGTGCATCTAGACCTAAAAACTAATTTGAATTAGCGTTTTGCTAATTCGAACTAGCATGTCCACATTGAGTGGACCCTGAACTGGCCGCAACCAGTGCTGGCAGGGCATCAGGTTAGGACTTAGAGTGTGGAGCTGCTGCCTC
>CM057846.1:43886564-43910214 GCA_030068395.1 Apalone spinifera | reverse complement strand
CAGCAGCCACACAAGGTAACTCCTGACCTGATGTCCTGCCAGAACTGGTTCCGGCCAACCTTAAATGCGATTCAGCGTCCTATCAGTGTGGATGTGCTATTTTTAAATAGCAAAACGCTATTTCGAAATGCATTTTGTGTCTAGATGCATTAGTTCGAAATAACTATTTCGAAATAAGCTATTTCGAAATAATACTGTAGTGTAGACATACCATAACAGACTAACTCGGCTATCCCCTGAAGCTTATAATTAGAGTATTTTATACATATTTTAAACTCAGATGTGAGCAGAAAAGTAGAATGCTAAACAGATACTAATGCAAAATTTAAGACTTCTCGAGGCTATCGGATTAATATAAAAGTGCAAGAACTCTAATAAATCTGTAGTTTTTAGTTTTTTAAATTGCTTGATTAATACCCCTTTGTTCCAGGATCAATTGTGTTCTAATTTTCTCAGGAGAGATTCATAATGTCTGTGTAAAAATATATAAAATAGTTTTCCTTATGCTATTCAAGAGAAAGAGAATGAATAGGTAGAAAACAACACAGAGATTACTGTTTAAAAGGAACAGTACAAGGTTTTCATGAAAACTTTTGAAAACTACTGCAAACCTAGGTTGATGATGATGGAAAGGGGAGCTCTCTCACAGTCTCTTTCTCTCTTGTATCTTATGTCCCAGAAAGCAGATAAGAACTTTTATATGGTGAAGTTCAGACCCTGACTAACTGGGATGACAATGCATGCTATACATATACATGTAGATAAATTGCACATAATAGTCTTAACTTTACTGTTTTTCACTCAAAGGAATGTAAGAGAAAATCCAATACTTACAAGGAAGAAGGAAGGAAAGTGTTGTTTTATAGTTAAAATTACCATTGGGATTCAAATTATATCTCAGAACAAATACAGTAGAAACAGAAAAGATCAAAGAAAGCGCAACAAAAAAAGATTAGCAACCAGGCTGGCCTTGCACCATCTCCTCCTCACCCCCATCTGCCTTCCCTCTAAACTGAGTGCTGCCCCACTCTGCCTCCGCCCCATTCCTATGGGTGTGACCTGGCAGTGTGCTGCGGCCTGGCAGCCAGCAATTGGGAACCGCTTCTAAATAGTACTATTATTACTACTAACAATAATTATGTATGTACGTTAGCAAGGTGCCAATTTAATTGATAATAAATTCAGAGATTGGCTTGTTAAAAACCATGGAATGTGAATATACAATCTTCTCCCTCAGATTGGATTGGGTCTATTATTCTGTCTCCAGCATTTGTTTTGCCCTGATGTTTTAGAGGAAGGCAAAACACTACCATAATAAGCTTGCCCACTTGGAAAAAGTTTCTCATATGGAATGAATTTCTTTTCTTATTCCTGTGGATTCAGCTGTTGTCCAGAAGCATGAAGTTAGAATACACCATTTTAGTAGAAAAAAGTATTTTTTTTATTATTGGTGAGGAGATTATCTGCTCCCTTTCAAAGTCTAGTATTGGACCATGATATCCTGTAGTAGCGAATTTCACAGGCTGGCAACACACTGCTTGAAGTTTGTTTTTATGCTTTAAAATAGCTTTTAGAATGTTCTCTTTATGATAACTGGTGGGTTATTTTACATTTGAAACTAAGTATGGAGGCTCACTAGGCCAAATTTTGCTTATAACTACACTAGCATCCATTTGAATTAACTCTAGATTTATACCAGGGTAACAGAGGAATTTGGCCACATGTTCCACATTAGAAAAATTGGTTGAAAATTTTCAAACATCAGGTGAAATTAAAGTGAATGATGGACCTAAAGCGTAATTTACTACAGTAGGCCTTCTTTATAGTAAAACAGCCTCAACTAGGATTAAAGCTGTCTACTCCATAAGAACAAATCACAATGTTGTTTTTAAGAATAGTTAGGGTTTTACTTTTTACTTGCTCGAAATACAAACTGCTGTAGTTTACTGACAGCCTGCAAGACCCTTTAAACATATTATTTACAGATATTAAGTTTAACACAGTTTCATTGATTTGTGCCACTTTATTTAATATCTTCTGTTGTACTGAGGCCTCTTCCTTTAGATAATATTTGAAATTACATTTAACTAGTTTTACAGGTATTTAAAACTGCCAAAAATTAATTATTTATGCAGTTTGTTGTTAAAAGAACATTTTAAACAAGCATAAGAGTACAAGTCATTTTCCCAGCTCCTCTGTCATCAGGAGCGTCACAAAGAAAAACTGTTTCAGAACATCTGTCTTACTGTTCTTTTCAGTGAGAGAAGCCTGACATTTTTATATCATTATAATCAGAAGGCTCCTAAAATATTAAAGAGTGAACATGGGAAACATAAAAGATAGGAGATTGTTCAACTGATAGAAACAAAACTTGAATGAAGGTGAGGCGGTAATTTGAACATTATACCTTTCAAAGGTTTAGCTTCTTTATTGATACTGACAGGATGCCAATTCAAATGGCCAGAGCCAGCCAACTTAGTTGACATAATTCTAACCTGCGGACTAAATTTGATCCAATGCCCTCTTGAGGATATTAACATCATTAATTTTTTAACATAAACAAGGCCATAGTACCATAACAAGTAGCCAGCACTGGGCCTGAGCCTGCATCTTGCAAAGTGCACACACAGTTTTAGTAAGTATAGGATCAGGCCTATGGTTATGTTCCTGTATTAGGGGAATCAGGTTTGTGACTCAATTGCCTTATATTTAGAATTAATTGAAATTAAATTTCAAAGATAAAGAACCATCACAAAAGAGCATTAGAAAGGAGAGTCAAGTGCTAAATACACCCCTTTATATGAAATCCAGTGTTTCCTCTCTTCCCACAGAGAGAATTAAAATTGTGTCCATTCTATCAGGAAGACCTTAATAATACAGAAGAATGATTTATCACAGGATAATTCCCTCACACTAAGAATATCTACTTTTAAAGCTCTTTGCAAGACTGAATCATTTTTTTCTGATCAGTTCATTTAGTCTCACTTCCCTGGCCTTCTCCTCTGTGCCTTCATTTGCTTCTCACTTCAAGCCACTTTCTGGAGGAAGAGAGGGGATGGCCACAGAACCCACTCTACCTGTCTCTGGTGTCTTGTGCCGTGAAGAAAGGAATGTGTCTATTGCATTGAAAAAAGGAAATAGGGAGACACCTATTATATGCCGAGAACCACTTATCTCTTTGTTGGGATTTGCAGCAATAGATCCCTTGAATTTGAGGGCTGCTTGTTTCTGATGCACCAACCTATTGAAACCATTGATGTTCTGGGCTTTCAAATGCACATGAAACACCCCGAGGCATGGGATGCTGATACCTGAATATCCTGTCATTAAAGGTGGAGGGATGATTGAGTTTGTGATCTGTTACCGCAAATGGACCCATTCACATGGAGGATGAAAACACTGAACTATGTTAATGCCAATGGCCGATTGCTTGGAAAGGTTGAGAGATTCAAATAGATATGAAATGCTAAAGTTCAACCATCACTCATTATCATTTGTGGTGACCTATTTGCACTTTAACAAGAAGCTACTGTAACACAGTGCAGTAGTGATATAGAACAGGGAAAGAAAAACATAATAAGAATAACTGTGAAATGAGTAATAGCCTCTCTCTAAATTTATAAACATTATTGGTTTGTTACACACTATCTCTCCTGCCAGTTAAATTCATCTTTTCCACACAAGGAATATAAATTTAAACTATATTTTCCAGATGACTTTGCTTCCTTCTTATCCCCTTTCAGCACGTAATGTACTGTAGCACTAAGAAAATTAATGTTTCCAAGTGTAGATGTTTGTATGAGTCAGCAATGCTAGTACTGAGTTGATGACACCTTGTATGCCCAAGGGAGCTGACATTCACAGCTTAATAAAGTTTTTTTTCCTGATCTTCTGGCAGATTATAGTGCTATAGATAAATGGGCCAATGAGTCTATTTGAAAACATTATTTTGTGCTTGCATAGCAATTTATGTAACTCAGATTGCAAGAAAGAGCAAACATGAACACAACCTTTTAAAGCCACATGTCAGGAATATCCCTAGTAAATTCAGAATGCTGCAGTTTCAGCTAGTATTATCTGAACTACTTTAACCTTTTGCAGCTTTCTGAAACAGCAGGTTTCCTCTTGCTGAACTGGGTTTCCAATTGATCCAGAGGCAGATTGAAATTGTCACTGTGAATTCATAAAGAAGCTCTTTGTCTCAATTGTTCTATTTTTGTATCTTAAAGGTTCCTATTATATAGCTAGCACAATATGCCACCTGGCACAATGCTGGGGTATTTTGATTTCTTTAAATATTTTCAGAACTAGCAGACTCCAACATAGAAACTAAAGAATAGTGATAGATGGATGCAGGAATACCTCCTGCTGTAAACCCCAAAGAAACCAAACCAATTTAACAACTCCACCCCCCAAAACAAACAACCTAAACTCCCAAAACTCTTCACTTCAGTGAGAAGAGCAGTAGCAACAACCTTTTCATTATTTGTTGCTGTAAGCTGTGCAGATATTGAAAACGCAATGATTTTAATTCCACTTTTTCTCTGGTATGTATATATATACAATACATATCTTTGTTTTATAATTTTACTACTATGTAGTGTTTGCTCTTATGCTTTAAGTGTTTGATATTTGGATGCCAAAGAAATTAAGTACTAATCTTATTTATCAGATTAAGACATTATTTAGGTCCTAGAAGGTTGACCTGGCATTGCTCAGGTTCTTAACTGAAATTATTTTTGTTTTACTTTCTCAAATATATAGTAGATATATTGTAAGCTTTTGCCATCAGAGGGCTTCCTACTTCACAAAATGAGATCCCTGTTGCTCAGGTCCTTAACTTAATTATTTTTGTTTTTCTTAATTTGAATTATTTCTCTGGGGTAGGGCTAGGAATGAGGGATGCAGTATGACTACCCTGGCCCTCTCTCATCACAGCAGCTTGGGGCCAGGTGAGAAGCACCTCTTGATAACTGCTGCAGCTCAAGTGGGCACAAGGGGAAAGGATGCATGTCCTCTAGCTGGGGCAGATCTAAGTTCATCTCATCTGTCCCCTGTGCTCCCTAGCTAGAGTGAGGAATGTAGCAGACTTTGCATTTCCCCTGTCTCACTGGCAAAGGGGAACAGCCAGCAAAGTTCCTGTATGAATAGGGGGGAGGGGTGCTTCTGTCCCCATGACCTCTCTAAAGGGTGCCTGGAGGTGGGAGGTTTAAGGCTGGAGCAGTCCTCCTGTTTTGGAGGATGAAGTATCAAGATTTCAACATGGTCTGGGTATGTGCGGCAAAGAAGATACATAAATTGCAGATAAGCCCCATGTTTTGGGCTAGAGTGACAAAGCATATCTGGCCATCTCTGCAATTCCATCTATGGATGTCTGAACATTATTGGCAAAAATGTTTTTCAGTGGAAACTTCTGGACTGAATTTTTAGCAAAGAATGTCAGCTTTCCAAAGAAAGTTTGGACTTCTTTTTTCAAAAGAAACAAATGCCCCCCTTTTTCCTTTTTTGGGGGGGCTGAAAACAGACACTTCAGTTAAGAAATATTGAAACTTAATTTTTCCTGCTTCCCATTGTTGATGGAAGTGAAATGCACTGACACTTTCAAATTGAGTACTTAAGTTTGTGTCAGTTCAGCATTAAATCATGACCTCCTGAATTGCTACCGTGTTTTAGGGAGTTGTAGTTTGGGTGCCTCATGTTCCTTCTTCCTCTATGGTCTCCAGTCCTTGCCTGAACAATATAACACCTGGAATGCAGTATAGCTATATAACTCCCATGATGGACCATGATAGATTAGCAGAGGCATAGTAAGAGTGTTATGCACCCGGGGGCAAAGGCAAAATTTGCAGCCTCCTCCCCGCCGTGTGGCAGAGCCCTGAACTTGCACGTGGCTGAGCCTGACCCTGGGGGTGGAGGGGGGAGGAGGAGCTTGTATCACATCTTCCCCTGCCCCCTCCAGTCTGGGGCCAGGGCCCCGCATGCACTCACCTGCCTCTGGGGATGGAGGAGGGTAGGGCTGTGGGCAGAAAGGCGGCTCCAGCCTGCGGAAGTGGGCGGAGAAGGAGCAGATGAGCTGAGGGATGACTGGGGGAGCAAAGGAGGATGAAATTGGCACCCTCCTAGCATTGCACCCGAAGGCAACTGCCTCCCCTGCCCCGCCTCAGTACACCACTGAGGGCACTGTGAAATGTCATACTGTGATGCATCCAGGAAGCTTGGTCAGGAGAGCATGAGGCAAACACATTTCTATAGTAGGACATCATTGCAGTGCAGGTGGATGTAGCTGAATGTTGAACTACCCTAATATGTTTTGATTCAGTTCAATCTACTGAAATATTCCAATTTCGTTCAAACCAATCAGAGAAAAATATTTTTTCTATTTTTCTGTTGCACATTTTTGAATTTTGTATTAAAGTTTTAAATTTTGTCCAAAAGTTTTCAGTTTTGGGGTTTTAGATTAAAAAGTCAAAATTTTGCACAAGGAAAAAAAATCACATTTTTTGATTGGATCAACTACCTTCCCCTTGTGCATGTGTAATGTTGAGAGGCAGAACTGAACCTGGTACTTCTGAAACTAAGTACAGGAGTGTCTATCACAGGAGCTAAAAGCTAGCTAGCTTTCAGCTAAAGTTGTAGAATAGATTCATTAATCATTCTGTAACTGGTCTCAGTGCCACTAGATGGGACAATACATCACACTTAGGTGTGTGGGTTAGTTCTGTTCCTTTCCCTGCTGCTCCTCTCATTGGGAAAGGAGCACAATTCCCAGCCCCTACCCCTCCATGGAGCTGCTGCACCTGTGTACAGGAGCACAGGAAGGAAGGGGGGGATCTGCTCCTTTCCCTGCTGGGGTGGGCAGTGGGGAAAGGAGAAGAATCCTGGCAGCTCCTCCAGCTGCCATACTGTACCCAGCCCCAGTCCCTAGGCTACAGTCTTGCACACAGAGATGCGGCAACTCAGTGGAGGGGACTGGGAGGGCGAGCCAAGAGTCTTTCCCGTTTGTCATACTGGCTAAAAATAACTTGCTGGTACATTTCTCTTCACTGTGTCACTCCCAGCATAGAAAGGTTGCCCTAGCCTACATACCTTCTTGCTTTTCCTTCGAGACTGATAACTTAGGGTATGGCTAGACCACGGGGTTTTTTTGGGATACCAGAGGTATTCCGAAAAAACTCTGCTGCATGCAGGGAACGCATTTGCTTTTCTGCTTTTTTTTGCGGAAGAGCAAACACGCTCTTTCGGAAGCCCCTGTATTCCTCGTTCCATGAGGCAGAAGGGCGCTTTCGAAAGAGGGTTTTTTTCTGCAATTTTGCCCAGTCTAGATGGGCCAAATTTTGGAAAAGCCTCTTCCAACAAAAGTATCAGAAAAAGATGCAGAAAATGCAAAGCACATTTTGCCTATCTTTTTCTAATAGATCCTTGCAGTCTAGCTGTACCCATAGTGATTACTATAGATATGTTACCACAATGCTCTTCTAAACAAGCCGAGTTTATTCTTAACATAAAAACAGAACAGAGAAAATATTAAAAATAATAAAAGAACCTGTACATGTGCTAATATACATACCAGAACTCATCTCAACTCTCACATGGGCTCTAGCAAGAATCATGTTTTAATGCAGTCTTTTAAGGCATCTGTATAGTTACAAGTTCATGCCAGCTTCAGCTCAGAATGAGCACACAGTGTTATGAGACCTCACTAGACCAAGCCCTTCCATTTCTCCCCAAAGAATTGGTGCTTTCTATGGATCGGGGGTCTTGTCCATTTGCTGAAACAGGAAGAAGGCCTGAAACAGGTTAAACCACAAGCATTTAGCTAAAATAATTTTCTTTATCTGTTAGTCTCTAGGGAATCTAGTTTCAACTAAAACAGGAGTGGGCAATAAAAAAAGGCAGCCTGCCAGGGTTAGGCCCTATTAGGCTGCCGCCCCTATATTTACCTACGCTTTCACAAGTATCAGGTGATTGCAGCTCTCATTGGCTGAGGATCTCTGTTCACAGCCAATTGGAGTGGCGGGAAGCAGCGTGGTCCAGGACACTGCTTCCCACTGCCCCCAGTGGGCACAAACAGTGATCTGCAGACAATGAGAGCTGTGATCACCCAATACCTGTGGAAGCGCAAGTTAATATGGAGGTGGAGGCCTGCCAGGGACTAGCCCTGCAGATCAGATCTGGCCTTCAGGCTGGAATTTGCCCACCCTGAACTAGAATATGTGTATCTTCCCAGAGAGGTAGCTTCAAAGGTTGATAGCAGAGGTGGCTTCAAAGGCTATTAATGAAGATATATACTATACTGCAACAACACACACACACACTTGAATTTTTAATGCAATGTATCCCAAAGGTGCTAACCCGAATTCAATAAGGTCTAATTAAGCTCAATAAAGCTCATCTTAATGTCCTAAGGTTTGTGCAATGTTACAGGATATTGTCAGTCTGACACAGTCAGTCTAACTAGCTTTAAGATGGAGTTTTATAAATTAATGAACAGGATGATAGAATGGGGCTGCCTATGATAGCAAGGGTCTGGATTTAATGACCCTGGAGATCCCTTCCATTCCTATGTTCCTAGTCATAGATGAAGTAGACAAAGGGACTGACAAGAATGTAAAGTGTAGGGAGTAAAAATTCATAAAGGAGGCAATAAGGTAAGAGATATATGCTGGGTAAAATGATAGAAATATTCTGAAAGCAAGAAGGAACTTGTACTTAATGTGCAAAAGAGATTAAAAATAAAGACCTTCCAAATAAATATTATATCTCATAGCATCACTCAATTCTGAATTCTCTAAACGTACTTGTCACTGGAAAATATTTATCTTATGGATAAATAATTTTCAGGCTGTGGGTTGTTTGCAAACTGTTTGTTTGACAATTCATAATTATTGTTGTATGGGCTGTCCCCTAAGTCATCTGGTATTTATTCTTCCTGACTGGATGACTGAAACATCTGAAACAGGAAGATAATGATTAGCAGATAAAGAAATGACATACTTTTGTTATGATTTTTTATATTTAATAATCATATATGTAAAAAATTACAAACTTTTGGGGTATTACAAACTTTTTCAATGATTGTCTACAAATATGAGTCCATGAATTATAAGAAAACACAACATGGTGTTTTTACCTATGAAAATGTTTATCCTTCAGGGCTTTTTACTATTTTAACCAGCTTTACTTAGAACATTGTGGGATGGATATATAGATAGCCTTCAAACTACATATTAGATATGCAATCAGATATATACATGTTTATAACTTTAAAAGATCAGAATATACCCCTGACTAGAATCAGTCAAAAAAAGCTATTTACTGAGAATGAGTTTAAATCTGAACCAAAATGCAAACAATATTTATCACATTTTTATCAATTTCAAGACCCAGAGAAAGTAGCTTTTCACAGACAGATACATAACTTTGAAAGACATACAAGGCTAGTCTGTCAAAGGTACAGAGAATTTTAAGTAGCTTGGCATTATCATAACTATATTAAACTATGTTTGGTTTTATCATGTCATGTTCTTTGACATTCTGCTTCGTGTGTGTATGCTGCCTGTCAGTCAGAAAATCAGCATGTCATGAGGGATCTTCGCTACAGAAACAGCGCTACTCAAAGCATTCAAATGAGCGAAAGGGAAGAGAACCAGTAATACATGACAGCTGAGAGAAGGACTGTCTGAGCTGAATCTCAATTCATTAAGTTAAAATGCATATATGAAAGCTGGATACTTTAATAAAAATGGCTCTGAAATGTGCTTGAGATTCCTTGTGTTGAAAACACTTCTTTTCCCCTACAGATTTTGAATAGAGGGAAACATAATGACAGGTAAATAGCCTTTTTGTACATTGAAAAAATTACACCATTAAGCGTTAAGTGTGTGTGCCTGCAAGACACAGTATAAATTTTAAATTAAGTAAAGGTAAACTGAACAGAGCAATGGATTCCCATTCCCAGTCCACATTAGGTAAAATTAGCACATGCTGTGCGTTAGTTTTGGATCAGTGCACCACAGGTAACAGCACATATCTGGTGTTGCATTTTGGATTTGCCAGTGAGCTAGATTCCTTTTTTTTTTTTATTTAAAAGAGAGTGATCCCTACCAATGATGACTGTAGGAGAAGTCCACATCAGCCCATGTCCCCCACTCTGGGAGGAAGGCCTCCCCTTTCCTCTCTACCAGGTTGCGCAGCACACAACAGGCAGCAACCACTTTGGGGATGTTGCATTCCCCCATGTCCAGCCGAGTGAGCAGGCATCTACACCTGCCCTTCAGACGGCCAAAGGTGCACACTACCTGGAAGCAAGCCCGATTCAGGTGGGAGTTAAACAGCTCCCTGCTCGCATCCAGGTGTCCAGTGAATGGCTTCATGAGCGAGGGCATAAGAGGGTAGGCCGTGTTGGCCACGATGCCCATAGGCATCTGCACAATCCCAACGGCAAAGTTTTGCTCCAGAAAGAATGTCCCAGCCTGCAGCCTGCGGTAGAGGTATGAGTTCTGGAAGATGCGGGCATCATGTGGGCCTGACCACCCAACACAAATGTCTGTGAATTGTCCCTGGTGGTTAACCAGGGTCTGCAGCACCATGGAAAAGTAGCCCTTTCTGTTAATATACTGGGCGGCTCGATGGGGTGGTGCACAGATCGGGATATGAGTCCCATTGAGTGCTCCACCGCAGTTCGGAACTCCTAGCCCTGCAAATCCAGCCACAATAGTATCCAGGTCTCTGAGGTGGACAGTCCTGTGAAGCAGCTCTGAATTGATGGCCATCATCACCTGCAGAAAGGGACAAATAGAAACACACATAACAGGAAATTAGAGGAGCTGCCTGAGCTGATGAGAGGTGCTCCCCCATCCCTACCCTCCCAGACCCCAAGAGGCCCCTCAGGCAACACTCCCTCCCCTGCCCCCCCCCCCCACGACAGGGTGAGGCCAGGAGGGCTTCTACCGCTTCCACCCCATCCCCCATTCCCTCTGCCTGGTCCTGACTGTCCCCCTTATAAACTGCCCCCCTCCTCCCCCCATGGACTGTCCCCAGAGAGTGACTTACCTCCATCAATACGGCCCCAGCAGTAGACCTCTCCATGCCAAACTGGTGTCCCACCGAGCGGTAGCTGTCGGGGATAGCCAGCTTCCAGAGGGCAATAGCGACCCTCTTCTCCAGGGGGATGGAGTGCCGCAAGTGGGTGTCCTGGTGTTGTAGGGCAGGGGCGAACCAGGCACACAGCTCCTGGAATGTGGACTTCTGCATACGGAAGTTTTGGAGCCAAGCCTGGTCTCACTGCTCCATAACAAGACGGTCCCACCAGTCTAAACTGGTGTCCAGCCTCCAAACTTGCCTCTCCAGGAATAAGTTAGATGGCAAGGACACTGGGGCTGCAGCTCGAGTGAGGGGCTCAAAGCTGGGCTCTGAATTCAGCTCTGCCATGAACACGATGATGGTCTCATGAAGATGCAGCAGAACTTCCAGCATCACAGTGTGGGGCCATCGCCTGCCTGAGGCAGCTCTGGCTCCATGGCAAAAAAACAATTGAAAGCACAAAAACCAATCAGGAAACAAAATGCTGTGGTGTCCCACTAAGCAGGGCACTCAAAGCAAGCACTGCAGAAGCTTTGCTGTCACTCTAGGACAGTGTTTCCCAATTTTATTTGGCCACGGAACCCTTTTCAGTTTAAAAGAATTTCAAGGAACCCGTAAGGTTGCCAGGGTAAAATTTGTCATGCAAAAACCCCCCCTGCAAAATAGATTCTGTCTGTATAAGATGGGGTGGGTAGTGGGGGGTGCCGCATCCTCGCCGAGCCCTTACTTTTGCTTTACGGAACCCTGGGGTTCCACAGTGTACCAATTGGGAAACACTGCTCTAGGAGGTAGGCAAGCCAGCTACAGGAGCAGAGCAACAGCTGTTCAGGAGGATCCCTTAAAGCACGCATCTCTGCAAAAAGCATGTTGCAGGACCCAGAAGTAAAGGCTGTCCCCATGCCCTGGCAGAAGTGCTTCCAGGCAGTCTGGACGCTCTTTTTCAAAAAAGCGGATCACTTTTCGATCCACTTAATGCAATCTAGACACTCTTTTTTGAAAGAGGCTTTTTTGAAAGATTCTTTCTAAAAAGCCTCTGTCGAAAAAGGCGTGTAGTCTAGACATACCCTATATGTCTGACACTGTGACAGGGTCATTTTCCCTGCACTGGACAAGTATAGGTTAACCACACACTCTGGGCAGAAGAAACCATGCCACATTGTGCCTACTAAGCGTGCGCCAAGTGCTGTCTTGGTATTAAATGGAGCAGCCCAGCTCATGAATGCTGGAGGAGAGGGATGCATGCCAATGGCTCCAGCCTGAGAGCAATCAAAGTCTCACACTGTGGGAACCAGAGACACTGAGACCCAGGCAGATAACTGGATACCTGCAGATGACTTGTGGAAACTGGAGTCACTGTGGGAAAGAAGGTAGCACACTCTGGAGAACCCAGAGCTCCTGAAGCTTCTCAGACCATTTAATATATATTATGTTAATTTTTAGAATCTGGCCATAGAACAACAAGTTGTTCAGAAAAATTAAACCCACACTTAGAATAACCTGGTATAGAATAACATGGTGTTTTAGATTTTCGAAAAGCTTTTGACATGGTACCTTACCAAAGATTCTAAAGTTAAGTAAGCTGTCAAAGTTAAGTAAGGCTATGTCTACACTACAGAGGGTTTTTTTGAAAAATGGCTGTTTTTCCAAAAACACTTCACTTACGTCCACACTGCAATAGCATACTTAAAAAAAAAATTGAAACACAAAGGGTTTTTTTTTACATCAGTAAATCTCTTTCTGCAAGGAAGAAGCCTTTTTGTGAAAGAGCTCTTTCGGAAAAAGGCGTGTGTGATGGGGAAGAGGGAGTTCTTTCGAAAGAAGAGGAAAGAAGAAAAAACACAGGTGCCCTGGTGGCCACTCCATCCATAGTAATCACAGCTTAAATGTGAGATAGCGTCCATTCAGTGTAGATGCTGTCTTTCAAAAAAGAAGATTGCTTTTTCGATGCACTTTGGCAGTGTGGCTCTTTCGGAAGAAGTTTTTTTGGAAGATCTCATCCAGAAAAGCTTCTTCCAAATGAAGCCTGCAGTCTAGACATAGCTTAAGAGACATAAATAGTGTTACCAGATTTGCCCAATACTCTGGGGGATCCTCATTTATTAGGGTTACTCTTATGGGACTGGGGGAGGTTAACAATTCTATCAGTGTGCTGCTTGTGCTTACTTGTGCTCTCATATGGAGCTGAATTCTCCCTGCTGCCAATTCCCCTTCCCACTGGAGCTCTCCTGCAAGAACTAGGTTCTTCAGGATGGGGTTCTTCCCACCTTAGCAACACACACAGACACTCACACCCACTAACAGAGACGGCATGACATCAAACCAGCGCCGGGAGATGAGGGGGGGGAGGGGGGAAGGAAGCAAGAGCAGGGAGAGAGCGGGCATGACGTCACCCACTGGGCGTCAGGGCACCGGTAAAAGGGCGGACACTGGAGACAAGGGAGGAAGCAGGGAACGGGAGGAGGAAACAACCAGGATGGTAAGAGGGCATCCCGCCTCCCAAGGTAAAGGGGGGTAGAACCTAAGATGGTGGGGTAGGAAGCAGCCCAGGGTGGGGTCACGAAGCCCGAGTACAAACGAGTTTAGGGACACATCCCCCGTTTGCTAGGTGAGGGAGCCAGTCTCTCTACCTTAGGGCCCTGGGCTGGGACTCAGGAGAATGGGTGGGCCCGAGTCCCCCTACGTCGCCATCGGTGAGTGGATAGTGGTGTCCCAGTCAGTGTGATTGACCACCAAGAGTGTCTGTCCAGTGAGATTGGACCTGATTATATACTGTTATGGGATGTATGAGGATGATGGATAACTGAATAAAGTAGATATTTGACTGAAACCCGAGCGTGAGTCTCTTACACTGGATTTAACAGCAATGCCACGCTGCACCCTCATGAACCTTTGGACTCAGTGGGCTGGATTAAACAGCACTTTAAGCTGCCAAACTCATAAGCCCCCAGGTTCAGCACTTCCCTATCCCCACTTTCACACCACAATCTTTCACTAGTAAACCACACGATGAGCAAACCCCACAGGATTTTGGGCACCACAGGGATCTTTAGCTTGGGTACAAGAAGCGTTGTTGCAGAGCAAATGTGGAAGCCAAAACAACACCCCTTGAGGAAGAGTGAGCGAAAGAGAAAGAAAGAAAGAAAAGCAACCAGCTTAACAATGAAAGTTATTTATTTCTGGGTAGTGATAGGAAGCCAAACACACAAAATAGTTACAATATTAAATCTAACAGTTACAATATTACATCTAAATTGAAACCAATTACAAATGTTGGGGCGAGATAACCATATAACAGTTTACATAGGGCAGAGTCAGGAGGCTATGCTGGGGGAGAGGGGGGCAGAAGAGAGATAGAGAGAGAGACCTCACTACTCTGTGGAGCTTGCACTGATTGGGGTTCCCAGATGGTGATGGTAGCCGGGGGTCCAGAGGGCGGGAGACAAACAGAGCAGAGCCCCCAGCATGATCAGACAAGACATGAAGAAGTCTCAATGGACCTGATGCAGTTTTAAATCCAGGTATCAGAACAGTTTTTCTTGGGTAAGGGTAGGAGATTTTATAGGGATAGGACAATAGTTCAAAGAGAACACTGGATTTGTTTATGGGTAAACAGAGGCAAGACAATAGAGACTGATCATCCCTGGTTATGGGTGATGTTCCTTGAATGAGTTCACAGTGCAATTAGGCAGTTTCAGTATTTTGGATGTGAATAGGATCCATTGCTAGAATTGGTCTGATAATGACTAATTTGGGTGTGAGGAGGCCTGGGTTCATTAGCATCTGGAACAGAGATTTCCCATCAGGTAGTGCTTCTCTGCTTTTGGTATCCCAATGGAATAGCTGGTCTCCATTCTGTATGCTAATGGAGATGATTCTCTGTGCTATCTTCCATGCAGATGAGGCTGGGATATTTCCTTAATTCTATCACCCTTGTCTGAAGCAGTTTAGGTGTGTCTTCCCTGGCCTTTTCATTGTTTTGTCTTTGATTCTAGCAGAGGCCTGGGGGAGGGAGATGGTTTTCCATGAGTGTCACTCCCTGGCTCCCCAAGAGCACAGGGCTGGTAGGAAACAATAGTGGGGTTCTCCAGGGATCTTTATTGGGGCCAGTACTATTTAATATATTCATAAAAAAGATTAAAAAATGAGTGAATAATGCAGTGGTAAGGTTGGCAAATGATAAAAAATATTACACAAGATAGTTAAAGTCCAAAGCAGTAGGTAAAGAGTTACAATGGGATCTCACAAAACTAGGTGACTGGGCAACAAAATGACAGATGCAGTCCAAGGCTGATAAATGCGAAGTAATACACAATGGAAAATTGTACATATACAGTGAGGGTGTCTAAAGGATCTGTTATCACGCAAGAAATAAGTATTTGGGTAATTGAGGTTAGTTCTCTGAAATCCTTTGTTCAATATGCAGCAGCCAGGTCTGCCAACCCACAAAGTGGGGGGCAGGACTTGGACGGAAGGGGAAGGACTGGGGGCTTGTCTCCCTCAGCCAGCCCTTTAGCAATGCCCGCCCTGTGCCATACCGGGCTCCAGCAGTGATTTAAAGGGCCCATGATTCTGACCGCTGCCATGGTGGCTGCAGTTGGGGCCCCAACCCCTTTTAAATCGCTGAGCCCTGGGGCAGCTGCTCCCTCTCCTGCCCTTCGCCCCCACTGTCAACTACCCTGGCAGCAGCAGTCAAAGATAACAAAATGTTAGGAACCATTAGGACAGGGATAGATAAAAGAAAAAATGTCATGCCACTATATAAAGTCATTGCAAGCCCACCTGTTAAATATTATATGCAGTTTTGGTAGCTCCATCTCAAAAAAGATACATTACAAATGATAGATTAAAAAAGTTTAGGACTGTTCAGCTTTAAAAAGAGACAGCTAAGGGGGAACATGAATGGTGTTAAGAGAATGAATAAGGAAAAGATATTTACCCTTTCACATGGCATAAGAACCCAGGGTTACCCGATGAAATTGTTAGGCAGTAGGTTTAAAACAAAAGGAAATACTTCCTAACATAAGGCCCAGGTTACCTATTGAACTCTTTGTAAGTGGATGTTGTGAAGGCCAAAAGTATAACTGGGTTCAAAAAAGACCATAATAATTTAATGGAGGTTAGTTCCATCAGTGGCTATCTGCCAGCATGATCAGAGACACAGCTCTCTGCTCTGCATGTCTCTAAATTTCTGTCAGACGCTGGGAATAGACAACAGGGGATGGATCACTTGATTATTGTCCTTTTCTGTTAATTCCCTCCTAAGCATCCAGCACTGGCCATTGTTGGAAGACAGCTTACTGGGCAAGATGGACCATTGGTCTGACCCATTATGGTAATTATTTTGTTCTAACAGCCTAGTAATACTAAGGGATATTGACAAAACAATACTGCAAAATTAAGATCTCTGCGCTGAACAAATAATACGTATGTATTTACATGGGTGCCAGATAACAGTATTTAGTCCCCTAATGAATGTCTTGTACTTCAATAAGATTTTTAGTATTTCATCTCTGCATACTTGTTTCACTGATATGATGTTTGAGAACCCTTGCATTTTTAAATAAGTGTTTAAAAATTACCCAGATCTCTAACAGTATTCCTTTATTTTATTTCCACTGCTGAAGTAGAACATACTGCTGAATATATGTTACAGGTCTCCTTGTGTGCTTGATTTGAAGAGTATATGCACATGTTACAGCCTCACTTACAGAGCTTTAGCACAAGCTATAACAGCCCATGCTTTCAGTTTTGAAGGTTTCTGATTTAATCCCTCACTGATGGCCAAGATACTCAGAACTACATTGAAGTCACTGGGTCTCCAATGGTCTATGCTGACAGAGTAGCTTGCAGAATGGGACTTTATAAAGTAGGTAATTTAATTAACTTGGATCTATAAGGGTTAATAGTCAGAGAAATGTATTCAGGTCATCTAGGCCACATAAGTGCCAGGTGGTTGCTAGGCAACAGATATTAGGTCTGTTTGCTTTTTTGTTGCTAGGCAAAAAACATAAACTGTGAGGGCAGAAGCAAATTGTACAGCATCTGGATATTTATCTTTTTTACCTTAAAGTTGCAGCCAGAAAAGAAGCTTTACGTTTAGTATGAAGCTTTGGCCACTGAGGTTATATTCTCATGCGGGTGCAATGACTGGGTAGTAAAAAACAAATGATTTGGCATCTGCCATTTTACTGTGGGTGAACTGACAGTTACAGGCCCTGATCTAGATTAAACTTTTCCCCTAATTTATACAGCTCAGGGAACTCCTCTTCCATACAGTGAGCACCCCAGGACTGTTTTCTGTTCTAGCTTATTCATTTATGCAGTATGGGAAGGGCAAGGTGGACACAACCCACAATCATCTCTGTGTCCCCCGGGAGAACCCATGACTTAGAATTTTCTTAAAAGCTACTGTGTTTTCTATCTCCACTGTTTCAACACCAGAGAGAAAGAAGGAGATATTCTTGGTTTTCTGTCTCATCTGATAGCCTAATCTTCTTGATGAAATGTGAGGGAATTTGTTATCGAGGTAAGGGGGCATTTTTCTCTCTCTCACCTAGCCATTCTCAAATCAAACACATAGTACAGGGAAACAGCTGGCATCGGACCCCCAGAAGGCAGCTCTGCTTGGGTGTCCTCCTGTGCTATAGATTGTACACTGAGGGCAGAGGTATGCCTCTTGCCCAGGAGCTACTGTGAGAATGGAGCAAGAGCTGCTCTGTTAGCTGCAAACTTTCTGCTTTCACAGTACTTGCAAAGGCTATGCTGATGTAAAGAGGCCACAAAGCAAATGTAATCATGACACCTGGGTGGAAAGTATGGCAGGGTAAACTGGGTGTTCCTATGCCCTGGCTATATTGTGTTACCTACCGTCATGATTTTATAGCGTGTCTCTCAATATTTGTTTAAAAGCTCGAGCTCCTGGAATCCTGTTATAATGGCTATGTCTGTACTGTAGAGCTGTTCCAGAATACCAGAGGTATCCTAGAAAAGCTCTGCCACATCCAAGGAACACATTTGCTTTTCCAAAATTTTTTTTGGAAAAGCAGATGCTTTTTTTTTGGCATCCCTGTAAACCTCATTCTACAGGGAAGAAGGGATGTTCTGAAAGAGGGTTTTTTTCTGACATTTGGTCCCATGTAGATGGGCCAAATGTTGGAAAAGCCTTTTTTGGAAGAAAAGCAGAAAAAGATACGCAAATTGCGGTTTGCAATTTGCATATCTTTTTCCGACCTTTCCCTGCAGTGTAGACATGGCCTATGAAAGTATCTCAGCTTTCTTTCTTTCTTTCTTTCTTTCTTTCTTTCTTTCTTTCTTTCTTTCTTTCTTTCTTTCTATGTTTTTAGCCCTTATGGTTTTGGAGAAACACCTGAAAATACAATTCACAAAGGCTCAAAAACCAGAAAGCAAATAAAAAGAACCTTAAATGTATTACTTATAGAACATGATTTAAGTCAGTGTCATGATTTTTTTCAGTCCAAACTCAATTTTTGAAAGCTTAGGTTTGGCAATAATCATTTGTGGTGTAATGGTGATTGGAATTGTTGCAGTTGTGCACAAATTAAACTACTCCTATGATCTATTCCAATGCACTCCAGGGCTTGATTTATCCCCTGGCAGCAAGAGGTTAGGAAAGGTACATTACCTACATCTTAGTCTCTGTATTGGTATACAAGCTCAATATTGGCACAGGAATGACTTGGGAGAAAAAAAAAATCAGTACAGATCCTGGTGTCTAAAGGTGTAAACCTCCCATAATAAAATGGTAAATCAGGGCCATATTTTTCAATTTTTAAGAGAATTCACTATGCTCCAGACAATCTGTGTATGGTGAATTACAACAGAAAATCTGGAAATTTGTGACTTTGAGCTAATAGTGAACTGTCTGCCCACCACATCCGAAATGAAAAAGATGCTAACCTTTCAACAGGATATATGCCTGTTGCCAATACATGGGATATTTTATAGCTAGTGAGGGACTCAATTGATGTAGAAAAGGTTGCCTATCTCCAAATATGAGGTTACTGGTCTACCCACAATATGTGCTACTTTCACAGTATGTAGGTATCAGGTGAGGTAGTAGAATTACTTTAAGATCTCTGCCCCATAAATACTGCTTTTTCACATGTATATAAATCCTATGTGGTTTTGTTGCCAAGTCAGGACAAAGACACATTCCAAAATCAATACAGTGCCCTGCACAAAGGGGTCCTAATTCTGTCTGGGTGCTACTATAATATAGATAACAATAAGACATTCTGATAGTAGTATACAAAGATATAATTATTTCCTAAGCACTAAACACTATATGAAACTGAGTACATAGCTCCTATTGTTCTCAATTTCTTATACCCAAGTATGCAATGTTATACCAAGTATCCAATGGTAAAGTTTGACCAGAAGTTCCCAATCCTACAAATGTTTAGCTATATGCTTACATTTATGTACACAAGTAATTCCAGTGATCTCAGTGGGACTAATCACATAAGTAAAGATAAGTATCTATGTTTACAAGGTCAAGGACTAGATTACCATTTAGGATAGCTGTTTGAAATCTACAAGCATGAAAGGTATGAATAGCTCTTTATGGAGAACAAAAGCCTTTTTTATTTTGGTACAAAAATACTGCTTACTTTAATTTCAATAATGCAAATCAGCAATGAAAGAAGAAAATCTTATCTAGTGTTTCCTTTTCTTTTTCCTCTCTATGTGGTAATCACCTCTTTTGAATCAGAGACCTGTCAATATGTCCATTTCACCCACTGTACAATTACTTTATATTTAGAATCAGTGCCTGAAAATATCTTTTTCAGAGTAGATTCAGAATCTTTTCAGAATTGTGGTGGCACTGATAATTAAAATGAGCTTACACATTATACACAGCACGTATGAAGAGAATTGCTATGTTTTCCAAAAAAAGTTACCACATGATCACTTTATTTACAATCCTTAGAATTTACCGTGTTTTCTAAAATTATATCCCATTACATGGTATATTTTTTCTCTAATGTTAAAGGTGGTACCTAATTACACTATAATTATATGTGATTCATCAGATAGAACTAAAGACAAAACCAGTAATCAGTGATTCTTTCTCCATTCATAGAACTGTAGTGAAGGTGTATCTTGTAATTAGTTTATTGATGTTTACTCTAGAACAAGTAAAACAAAATTGTAATCATATTTCTTCTCATCAGCTGACAGCATATTTTGGAATTAATTTGCATAGTATTACAATGGCACTTATTTCCCTGATCACAGGGCCACTATTAAAAAAACCTACCAACATAGCAACAGGGTTTAAAGAGGAAATAAAATAAATGAAATTAAATTTTAAGACTATAAATGAGGTTAAGCAGAGAACCATTATATTTTGGTTGTTTGTTTACAGTGAACATAAATGAAACACCTCTGTTTATTTCTTGGGCTGGTTTAATGTATTGGTATATTTCCCATTTGAAGAGCAAGAAATGACATGGAAAGTCAAACACTCTGATGCAATACATGCTGAATTTTTAAAAATGCCACTCTGAACAGTATATTTACCAGACTCAGTTTTTTCCCTACATGTACACTGATCTAATATTAGGTTAACTCCACTGATTTCAATGGATTTACTCTGGCATAACAGAGAGAAATGGGTAGTAGTTCCCTCTCATGCACAATGGTGTAAACCCCCAAAAGCTAAGCAGGCATTCCAAGTACAAGGGGAATGATGGGGCGTGGAGGTTTGGGCAAGGACAATGATCAGAATACAGAGCAATCTGGCAGTCCCCAGCTGGTATATAGCCCCTTGGGATCATAGATGATTTGTGAAGATTAGATCTGCTCTGACCTGCACAAAGAGCCAAGGACAGGCAAAGAATCAGGGATCCATAACCAGCTCCCTGACAGCAAACTCCCCTCTTCTGTGCTCAGGGTAAGCTGCAAGCAGATAATCTGTCCCCATACACAAACTGTGGCTTCCCTGCTGATAGCAAGAAAAATAAATAGATAATTCTTTGTTTCATCTTGGCTGCTTGAAATGTGCTCAGCCTAATCACATGCCAAATAAATAACTATGGTTTTCTGAGCCATTCTGTTTATTCATGCAAACTGTCTTCTGATAGAAAAATCCTGGTTTTCCTCTGAATATGGGCCCTTTCCTATTCTACCTTTGCCATTCAAGATGCTGCCCACCAAACATTTATCTACCCACACAATCTAGCTGAGACTGCAGTCATTTTTAGCAGAGTTGATAACTCAAGGACTTTACAAAGCTGACAATCTGAAAACAATATGCTTTGTCATTGTATGTTCTCAGTCTTTGTTCTTTGTTTAAAGGATTTTTGGCTGAAAACTACGTTTTGCTCTTTTATGGATGTTTCTGCCTCTTATCCCTCAACAGAAATTATACCCTTCACTTTTTGTGACAAATTGTTTCCCAAAGAGCCAGTTGTCATGCTATAGAGAATTATGGTTTCAGGTGAGGGAAAGACAGCAGAAGCAGATTATATTTTAAGAAAAAATAAGTCTTTTTTTTTTGGTACCAAACCATATTACTAAACAATGAGGGAGGAGAAAAAATAAATACTATGTATAGTGTGAGCAGAATTATTGCTAAGTGAAATGTATTTTAAAGACCTGGAGCTTGTTTTTTAAGTGAACAGCTCTAGTAGTTCTTCAAGATACCAGACTATGGCTGGGCAAGAGCTTGTCAGTGGGCTGGATCTGGCCCGCCTACCTCTTTTCTCTGGCCTGCGTGGCAGTTCCCAGCCCTGCTCCCTAACGTGTTGATTGGGAGCCAGGGACCTGCGAGCCCTTTCAACTTCTATTTGAAGGGCTTATGGAGAAGGCACGAGCCCTTTAAATACAAGCAGTTGAAATGGCTCGCAGCCCCTGGCCCCTCCATAGCAACACCTGGTTCATGGCCTTGGATACCTGCCGGAGGATGGCCCTGACTGGATTTTCCCATGCTGAACAAGTTCCTGATTGAGTGGTAGCTGTCTGGCATGGTGAGCTTCCACAGGGCGATGGCAATGCACTGCTGCATGGGGATGGCGGCTCGCATGTGGGTCTCCATCACCTGAGGGCAGGGGCGAGCCACTCACTGAGCTTGAGAAAGGTGTTCTTCCGTATGCGGAAGTTCTGCAACCAGGGCTGGTCATCCCATTCCTGCAAGATGATGCGGTCCTACCAGTTCAAATTCATGTCCTGCCGCCGGAAGTGGCATTACGCTGTGTCAGGGGATTGAGGGGCATGAACAGCAGCTGGAGTGCCAGGACCGGAGTAATAAGGGCTGCGGTCGACACTGGGGGTTCTCCTGCAGGTCCTGGTCCTCATCCTGCTGCAGCAGCATGTGCACAGTCTGGATGAACTGCACCATGAGGCTCAACATGAGGCCCATGAGCCTGGCACTGCTTTGCAGCAGCTCTGGATCCATGCTGTGAGTACTATGGCATTTGCAAGGGCAACTAGAGCACAAGAAGGCATGTACCCACTGTGTCTCTTTTGTGTCCTGCAAGGGGGGAGGAAGTGGAAGAGTGGCATGTGAGATGCGGCCGAAGAGAGGAGCCCCTGAAAGCACGCATCGCAGCTTGCTTGACCAAACAGCCACAGGAAGTATTCGCCTTCCTGGTGTGATTCCAGAGTGATTCCAGAGTGGTTCCAGGGGCTCTACATCTGAAGCAAGCTCCAATCAATGTGGACCCACTATTTCAAAATAATTCTGACTAATTTCGATGCTTCTCTGTAGTGGGGACATGCTATTTCAATTTTTGTTAAATTGGGAGTTATGTTGAATTTAGTTATGTCGAAATAGTTTCCTAGTGTAGACATCCCCTTAGTGAATCTCAGCCCCAAAACATTCCTAATTAAACCCTTGTATATTACTCTTAACAGTGCAAATTAAGGTAATGGCCCAGGAGTATCTCTTACATTGTCTCATATTGACTGGGAACATTTGAAATAATGACATTTGTGTGACCTTGTGCTGGACCACATTACTTAAATTTATTTTAGGGGAACTCCGTATAGTATTTCCATTATCTTTGGGTGAGGGCAATTTCCTATTTTATAGCATCTTCCTGCTTTTTTATTGTCTGTAAGAAGAAAGGTGGAGACCTGGTGTCAAGAGGTAAAGAAGTCATTTACTCTCTTTTATAGTTCTGAATCTGGACCACATGCCACTGACTTACTATTGAGCCTACCAGGAAGGCTGCCAAATAGATTGTGCAATGATGGCACACATTAATTTCATAGTTATCCAGTGAAAGTATCCTGAAACATCTGATTTGTAAGTGTTTCCAGTGGTTAGAGCACAGTGCTCCACAGATTTATGCTTTGTTGTACTATTGATGCATATGTTCACAGGTTATATAGCCAGAAAGCCTTATTATGGTCACTAATTTATTACATGGCTATGAACAAGCTCTTTTAAGAGTTTTGAGCGCTCCTTTTTATCCACCTGTAAAATAATGGCAATCAAAGTTAGTTGAAAATGTTTGAATTGTGAAATTTCTGCAGGGGTTTGGGTCTCAGAGCCCTGGCTTTGGCATGAACATCTAGGTGTGTCTATACAGCAGGGCTTAAC
>CM057846.1:43863699-43881983 GCA_030068395.1 Apalone spinifera | reverse complement strand
AGCCTAATCTACATGCCTCTGGTGACAGAGGCATGTAGTCTAGACATACCCTTATTCTTTCTTTGTGCTGCCACTTACAAAGGGCAAAGTGCAAATGTAATGGGTTTGAGGAAGATAGTATGCTAATATCAGGAATTTCTTTTTCTGTGTCCCAACCTATCTTGGTCTATGCTACAGACCAAGGCTTAATCTTTTCAGGACATAGATATAGAGATAGATAATACAGAGTTAAACCTGTGAGAGAAGGAGAGTGACAAAATTTGCTAAAGGAAAACATTTATTACATCTAGCTGAGTGTAATAAATGTCATACATAATAGTTTACTTATAACCCTTGAAACAACTGTGAACAGCTTTTTTGAGCAAAGAAAACCTTTCTAATATTCTGCCACTCTCACTTTTGAACTTATTATCACAAGTCCAATACAAAATATATTTATGCAAACATACACACACTCTTCTCTGGGAGGATATAATCTACTCATTCTCTGTGGAATGGTGTTCCCCTCTCCAGAGCTGTAGAGCACACCAGCCCCTGAAAGTCTTGGGAACAAATGATAGTCTCACAGATTCCTTCGAACTCCCACTGAATTCCTGCAAGGACAGTCTGCAATTGCACAGCTTGCCGCAAGTCTAGTCGTCTTCTTCTCCTCCAAGGGACACAGAGAGCCTGCAGTGTAAATCCAACAAAACTGGCAATATCACTGGAACATAATCCTTACATGAGGCTCCTCTGATCCTTGCCCTGTTCCACTACTGATATACTCAGTATGGTTCCCACTCCTTCTATTTATAACCCTCTGGCCCATTATGTTAATTTTGACCATTATTTACCACAAACGGTCAAAACTGTTTATATGACACTGACATTGTCCAACATTAAATAATTTTAAAATTTAGAGTATTGTTTAGAGAGACTTCTGACTGCTTAGTACCACAGAAAATATGCCATTAAAATCCTTGTATTAAAGATACAGAAGAGAAAGAAAAATCATTAAAAATTTTGAAATGCCAAGTATTAAGTAAAGTTTTCACTTTAATAACTTCCCTTGTTCTCTTTCCCCTTAACTATATTCTACAGAAGAAAAAGGACGCTTGTTTGGTGCCTTGTAGATAGTACCAGAGATAATAATAATTTGTACTTTAGGGGCAGGGAAAAGAGCAGGTAGTTGAGATGGGCTGGAGCTTTTTCTGTTATTTAAGTCCAATCCCATTTCCTGAATACAAAATAAGAGAAACACAAAAGAGGGAAAAGAAAATAACAGCAAAGATAAAAAATGCAGCTTCTGTTTCTGGTGTTTGATGTTTGGTTGCAATCGCACTGCTGAATAAAACACAGGCATGGTATACAGTCTTACCAGCCACTCTGAAATATGGCCTACTTTTACCAGCTTTGTTCAGAGCATTGCTTTTAATTGCCTTTCTAGTCACAAGCTTACATCAGTACTGGAAAATATGCTCTTTTGGCCAACTAAGCTAGACTCTTATTAGATAGCAGGAAGAAGGAGTTTAGAAAAGAAGAGAAAGAAGGTGGTGAAGGAGGAAGTTCACAAAGGGATGTGGGGAATGAAGTCTCATATCTCAGGTAGCATTTGATATTCAGCCTGAACGGGTGCAGGTGACAATGTCATCTCTGTTCTTCTCTTTGGCTGATTTAGGCAGAACATCTCTCAGGATTAGAACAATGAGGACGCAATGGAGTAGATTCTGGGATCTCAAGAGACAGTGTGGGTGCTTGGTGAAGCTCTCTCTCCTTCCCACTCTTTTAGTCAGCAATTGTACTTGCATTCTCTTTCCTCTCCGTCACCAGCTTTCCTCTCAGAGTGGCTTTCTTTAAAGACCCTGAAAGAGAGTTACAGGTGGAATAGCCCCTCCGCTAATTAGTTTGCTCACCACAAGCCTAATTTCCAAAACACATATTTTGTTCAATGATTTCTGATCTCACCCTTCTTAGCAGAGTCCTTGAGTTATGTCAGCAGGCCTTTTTGTCTATCTCGTCATCCTTTCTGCCTACCTTTTTCCATCAACATTTGTTATAAGTTATTGTAACATTTATTGAACTTTCACTCGCTTTTACAGTTGAGCTCACAGTTAGGGTGACTTTATAAGCCTAGTTATCATGGCATCTCCTCTGCTTGAGTTCCCAATGGTTCCCCTCAAAGAGTGATTCTACATGTGTCTCGCCAGCCTGCTTTCACCAAATGGAAATAATCCAAATAACTTCATATAACGAGCATGCCAAGTTTCCACCCAATTTTTGGATGATTCTCCCCCACTGCCCAGCTCCAGCAAGTCTGCAGGAATTGAGAGTCCCCAAGGACACGGACTCTGTAACCTCACACTGTTTCTTCTTTTATTTATACCACTCAGTGTTGCAGTGCAAGCATCTGAGTTACACAGATACGTGATCTAGACCTGAGGCAATATTGCTGTATGTAAAGAAGCAAAACTGTATTTAAGAACTTTGAAAATAAGTTTTAATGATTTAGGATTTGATTTTCAAAAGAACAAATTGCAGTTACGCTACTCAACCCCCAAGGAATTTCAATAGGAATTGAGTGCATCATAATGACTTGTACCCTTGAAAATTCCCACATTAGACAGCTTTCTTTTTGTTACAGAACTGTAGGGAAAGCTGGGAAAACACAGGAGAAATAAACATTTGGTATTTTCTATATCGCTTTGACCTAGAGAATTTTATTAACATTTTAATCAGTCAGAAGCAGGAACCCTTGTCTGCGAGATGTTTGTGGGTGAGGGAAGGACCAATTGTGAAGAAGGATTAAAATGGAAATCAAATTGTTGTGCCTCATTTTGCCTTGACTTTTATAGGAGTTTTTCCTATATTGGGTCTACATGTTAAAACATGAATGGAGTGCCAAATGGCTAGGAAATGCTAAAAATAAAATCCTGGCACTGTTTAAGTTAATGGGAGTTTTGCCTTTGACAATAGTTGGACCATGATTTCACAAATAGAAATAGCTCTCCTAGGGCCCAATCCGATGCTCACAGAAATGAACAGGCTCCCACTGACCTCGCTGAACAATGGATCAAGATAATAAGAAAGTTGTATCTTTAGAAGTAAATTAATGTCTCTGTCTGCCTGGTTATTTCTAATGCACCATTTGCCACAATGTCTTAGACCCGTGGCAAATATATTAAATCTTTAATGTTCTGTAAGGAAGATAATGTTCTCTTTCTGCTTCTTCCTCCTGTGCTGTAAGGAAGATGATGTTCTCATTCTGTTTCTTCCTCCTCCCAATACCAGGTGTTAATATAATTTAAAATATTCCTAATCTTATTCTATATGGGTGGGTTTCATTCTTTTATCTATTTTAAGCCTGAAGACAAACATCTCACATGCTTTTCTCATGGTTTCAAATTGCTCATGGTATAAGCCTGATTAATAATACTTTATGAGACTAATTAATATGCCTTTATCTACAGGAGCTTTTATTTTTATTAGCCCAATAATAACAATAACTCTTCAGAATTATAGACAGCTATTTATTTTTAAAATGCTGATATATGTCATCATGATCTTTTGCCACATGGACAAGTCAAGGATTTGGCCTGTCTGGTACATGTGGTAAAATAGGGTTGATCAGGGTCTCAGTGGAGGCTAAAATTGGTAACTGCTAATAGAGTATGAACTCTCTATCCCCTGATGTATAATATAACTCTCAGTAATATAAATGATGGCAGACTCCAGTCCTCATATAAGAAAAGGAGTGACGCAAATGCTTTTCCAGAGAATAGTTCCTATTTTCGCGTGCTCTCTCTCTCTCTTTTATAACTAATGTCTAGTCTGCATACTATTTAAAAGAAATGACAGACACTAATTGCTGTAGGTTTCTAATATGGAAGGCTCCAACAGAGATTAGTGCTCTGCTGGAGTGGACGCTGTACCATCACACAGAAAAAAAGGGCCCTGGCCCCTGAAAAGCTTATGGTCTAAATAGACAAGATAGATCAAGGGGGAGAGTAAGGCTGGCTGAAAGATAATTCCATTTAGTAGTAACGTTTGAGGTTCTGAAGCTTTTCTTTTGTTCTGCATTGGAACAAAACCAAAACCTTTAGAATGTTTTCACAAAATGGAATTCTGTCAACACATCCATTTTTGGATCAAAAAGGTCTGGGTTTTGATTCGAGTTGTCTCTCTCTCTTTTTCTGTGCAAGTAACTGGAGAGCTGACCTTGGACCTCAGACACCTTCCTGTCAAAAATTCTGTTGAAACCGATACATCTCTGTAAAATGTTTCAGCTTTCACAAAACACATAATTTGACGAAAACATTGGAAAAAGTGTGCTGACTAGCTCTAGTAAGGAGGCCACAGGGACTGCAATGACTTGCTTAGGGTTTCAGAGCAGGCCTTTGTCAGAGCCTGGACAACAGAATCACAGACTCTTTTGTTTCAAGCCAGTGTCTTATCTACTGGACCAAGTTACTTCCCTCACTCCTGGTCTACAGGGCATAAGTTTGAATTAAGATATACAGCTTCAGCTACATTAATTTAACATTTGAGAATCAGATTTCTTTGGTGGCCAGGAATGCTTTTGGGAAGTTTCGTCTGATCTGCCAGCTATGACCCTTCCTGAACAAGCATGACTTGGCCACAGTGATCCATGCTCTTGTTACATCCTGACTGGATTACTGTAGTGCGTTTTACGTGGGGCTGCCTCTAAAGAGTCTTCGGAAACTTCAACTGGTCCAGAATGCGGCTGCTCGAGTTTTAACTAATACTCGTTATATAGAGCACATTATGCCAGTGCTCCAGCAGCTACACTGGCTTCTGGTATATTTCTGGGCACAATTTAAGGTCTTGGTTATGACCAATAAAGCCCTAAATGGGTTGGGTCCGAGGTATCTGAAGGACCGTCTTCTCCCATATGAACCTGCCCAGGGACTGAGGTCAGCGGGGGAGGCTCTGCTCAGTGTTCCCCCACTTATGGAGATAAGATTAACATCTACGCGGAACAGGGCCTTCTCAGCCTTTGCTCCCAGGCTGTGGAATTCTCTTCCTCGGGATATTCACATGGCGCCAACGTTAGCATTGTTTCGGCGTCAGCTAACGCCACCTTTTTTTACTCGTGCTTTTATTGGTGTTTGACTCTGTGTGTGTGTTCTTTCTCTCAAGATGTTTTTAGCAGCTTTTATGTCCCTCTGGGGCCTCGTATTTTAATTTTTTATATATATTTGTATTGTGTTTTAAAAATTTTTAAGTCACCTCAAACACTTTAAATAGAGAGTCAGGGTAAAATACTTAAAATAAATAAATAAAATAACTCGAATTTTGGTGCCATTCACACTGTGGGAACTCTCTCTTAGACTTCCCTTACTCTTCATATAAGCAGGACTATCGACATTGACAGGAGCACCTGTCTTCTCTAGACACACTAATTTGAACCCCAGAAGACCCACTGCAGCTGCTTTAATCTTATTTGTAGTGTAAACATGGCCAAAGAGACATGCTTTTATTTCACTGTGCATAAGTTCAACTTCTAGCAGGTTCATGACTGATTTTGCTTCATGATTTTTTTTTTTGTTTCACTCCCATGAATTTGGGAGATTCTGTTAGTTGATTACAACAGGAACAGTCATTCACTATAAGGAGACCTATGCCTATCCTTGCACCCATAAAGTAGTGCTATTATCAATATCATTCAAGTTACTGTAGTTCCTAGGAACCATACTGGTGGGTTAGGTTCCCATTGCAATAGGTGCTGTACAAAGAAATGTGTATCCTTAAAATATTCATAGCCGTTACTGCAGATAATGTGCAGTTAATATAGGCGAACCTTAAATTACAATAATACTATATCAACAAAAGAGTGTTTTTAAAAAAGATTTGAATTTGGCAAATGCTTTTTTAGTTGAAGCTTGTACTCAAAACCAGATATCATTTAGAACCAGCACTAGAATCAAATTTCCTTCCACTAATGTTACAATATCAAGTTTTGAACCATTACACGAAAGGATTAAGAACTGTAGCGTATCTAGGGGAAAACATTTACAATAGAATGGAAATGAATTTACGTGGTATTTTTGTGACTATTATATGTGCTTTCAAAGGATTTTTATTGTAATTCAAGATTAGTTAAGCATAAATTAATGGACTCTTAAAGTATTACCCAAAGCTTATTATGCTAGACTATAGGAGACTACTTTAGAATGTTTTTAATAACATCCACTACAAGGTCCCTGAAGACATGATATTTCCAGGCTTAGTATTTCTTCATCAAATATTAAAATAGGTCAAGCAATTTTGCTTCAGTTCCTTTTCTGCTCCCTTTACTGCTGTAGTGTTTATTCCAAATAAAAGGAGTATAACATGGATTTACTCACTGTTGATTTTCCTTATTTGTTCCATTATTTATTTATTTTTGTAATCTCTGCTGGGAATGGAAGGATTTCAGTTACATATTGGGGAAATCTGATATTGGCTAATTTAGAAAAGTTAGTCACTTTTTACATCAGAAGAGAAATAAATTAGTTGTTTCAGAATCCAGTCTTGCAAATACAGCTGAGCAGTAGTGACATTACTCACATGAGAACAGATTATAGTGTAAGTGCTTGCATGATTCAGTTCATAATAATGTATGGTGTGAATAACAGATATTCTGGTTTGATGGTGATTCTGAAAAACTGAAAACAATTTTTTTGATTGAATCAAAACCAATTTTTAATTATTTTTTCCAGTACAAAAAGGGGGGAAAAGCTGACAAAATTGAAGTGTTTCATTTTGATTTCAGTCATCTTTTTGACTGAATTATTTTTTATACCTCACATTTTGTTTGAGCCATAATATGGACACATCATTTTGTGGGTTCATTGTTATGGCCTGCTCCAGTTAGATTCTAAATATGATGTATATATTTTAGAACAGTGCAACATTTTATTAGAATTAGTCATTGGCCTACACAAAACCCAGTAATATAAACCCAACATATTACCACAAAGGGCATGAAAACTATGTTTTTACAAGATTATAAGGGAATGTGATGAAACAGATGTATTTTTTTATGATTAGAGGGATCAAGTTATTATGATCTATTTAGTGGATATGTATAGAAGGATGGGAACGGATCTCCATGAGTTTCAGAAAAGATAAAATATTCCGGGGAATTAAAGATATAATCATTGACATGAATAGCTTGTTCTTATCATGTTAACTACAGGGATGACGTGAAAGTGTTTGACTACTCTGAAGCTTATGGTTAGAACTGTGCAAATAATGGATTTATTTGTTCTGATAGCAATTTAGAAAAACAATTGGTTTGGTACAAACCAAAACCAAAATATTTTTGAAAATTTTGGCAAGAAGTGGGAAAAAAAATGGCATCAACCAAAATGTTTTGTTTTGATTTCAAGCATGTTTAAATTAAATATTCTAAACAAAAATAATTTCAAATTAAAATAAAAAAGTTTTTTATTTAGAAAAAAAAGTCAACAAAATATTTAGATTTTTTCAGACTTTTTTTTATTTTGTCCCCTTTTTTCATGACTGAAATAATTTGGAGAATTCTATATAAATTCACAACATGTATTGGTTGATCCAAATCTGGGGAGGCTGAGACCAAACTACCTGGCCTCCTGGATCTTGGGGTTTGGGTGAGCACACTTCCCTGCACTCCAGAATCAAGGGAGAAGGGGGGCGTGAATACTAGCCTGAGGCAGGGACCAGCAGCCACAGTGGGGGTTGGGCTCCAGTGGCCACAGAAAGGGTTGGGACCTCAGGCAGAAGAGGCAGGGTGAAGGGGGGCTAACTTACCCAAACCAGGGGCTCCTGCACCACCTATGCAAACTATAGTCCACAACAGCACTTTTTATAGTGAAATTTATGTTGTTCTGGGGTAGGGTGACCATATTTCCCTCTTCTGAAAATGAGACACCTGGTAAAATTAAATATAGAATCATAGAATGGAAAGGGACCTTAAGGGGTTATCAAGTCCAGTCTCCTGCCCTCATGGTAGGGCCAAGCCTCACCTAGATCAGTGGTTCCCAATCTTTTTGAGCATACGCACCCCTTTTCAATCTATGAAAATTTCATGGACCCCTTCCCTGTAGGAGAAAAAAGAAAAGGAAAAGAAAAGTAAGGAAAGAAAAAGAAAAGTAAATATGGGACCCACCACAATGGGCCTGATCCTTATTTTTAAACTTTCCACGGACCTCCTGCAATACCATTGCAAACCACCTGGGGTCCATGGACCAGAGGGTGGGAATCACTGTTGTAGATCATCCCCAATAGATGTCTATATAACTCGTTCTTAAATATAGAAGCATAGAAAATGGAACATACTCTGCCCAGGTGGGACTTAAACCCACAAGCCCCAGCCCTTATCCATTAGGCCACTGGGTCTGTACTTATGTAGTGAGGTCAGTTCAAGGGCAATCAGTTGGAACTACACAGTACAAAAGTTCAAATTAACATCAAGTTGACTGAGCCCCTGTTAAAAAGAAATATAGCACAGTTGGATTCTTTTTATTTTTCCTATTTTTAAGGCTTTCAGGTTCAGATGGGGAGGGTTGCCCCTCTCCACACATGGGGAGAGATCGCTCTCTCACACACATACACGCTCTCTTTCTCCTGCACACCTCTCTCCCTGCTTCCAGGCACAGAGAGGAGGCAGAGAAAAGGGGTGATGTGGCCTGTGTCTTTGCAGAGCTCATTTGTTCTTTATTCCCCCACCCCTCTCAGTGACTGGAAGCAGCTTGTCCCTTCCTCCCTGCACAGTTTCAAAAGGCAGCTAATGTCTCCAAGATGCTACTGCTAGTCACTGACATGACCCAGGTGCCTCCTGTTCTCCTGAATACAGCACAGATAGGAAGAAGGTTAAGTCTTAAGTATGTATTGAGTTCCAGAGCCCAGGAAACTTGACTTCAGGGACGTCAATGAAGCTGGCTAGAGAGGTGGCTCAGCCGGGAAGGGTGCCTATGGGATGGAGTGGCCCCCTGATCCTTGGTGGCTGGACTCCGGTCTGGGGGAGGGGGAGTGAAGAGGATGTTAAGCCCCTGTCAGGGGGGGTTGCAATAGAGTCTGGAGGTTTGGGATGCAAACAGGATGGACATTGCTTCTCCCCCTGCCTTTCCAGAGCTTTGCTGAGGGGCAGAGAGGTTTCCACATGCCAACACCCTGTGGGGTTTTGGCACATACAAGGCTCAGCTCTTCTTGGCCAGAGCCCAGAACTAGAGGTTTTTCTGGTGCACTGGCCCAGACAGAACAATGGTGGAAGGAAGGAGCCTTTTGGCCGCTCAGTGCTTGGACTAAGTCTGCTCAGAGGTGGGAGAGGGATGTGCCCTGCCTGAGTGGGCGGGGGAGGGAGAGGGAGATATGCAGGAGCAGTACGGTTGGAATGGGGGTGAAGGGGAAAAGAAGGTAGAGGACAAGATGGAGAACATAAAAGGCTGGTGAGTGGGCAGCAGAGGTGACCTGTTACCCAGCTGTTTCCTGGAGCCTGCTTATACTCACCAGCTATCACATCACAGAGTCAGCACCATCTGGAAATGGGACAAGGGTGGGGCCCTGCTGCTTGAAAGCCTGCTTGGAGGAGGGGGGAGGCTGCACTAAGAGATCAGTAGTGGGAGTGGCTGGCCCCATATACTGTATCTTTGCCCCACCATTACTTTGAATACCCACCCCTTCTGTTAGCCCTCTCCCCCCATTGCTGGTGGGTGAGTGGCTGGTAAGCAGGGATCCAGCTAGCAGCAGGACCGATACTGATGGGGGGAAGAAAGAAACAATGGGACAATTTGTCCGTTTGTATGAAAAAGTGGGGACATTGACAGGAGGGTTTAAATATAGGATTGTCCTTTTAAAAATGGGACATCTGGTCACCCTAGTCAGGAGTTGTGGTTTATTTTTCACCCTTGCCCCCAACCAACAAAAGTTTTTTCGACTAGTGCTAGCATAGACCAAGGCTAAGGTACTTACCACCATGATCTCTAAGAATGCATATCGGCAATGATATCTTTCCTAATTAAATGTCTCATATTTTGATTGAAATTTCTAGGGTGCTGCTGTCAACAAGCTAAGGTATATTGTTTAAAATGTCTTTGAGTGAAAACACCCAGTGATTGCCCTCTCTTCATTCTAATAATCCCTAAAATCCATTAACGCACCACAGCCTACAAGAAATGGGTCAGCAAAACTATTTATTTTAAAAGGTCTCGGCTCTATCATAAAGTACACTAGCATTTCTTGAGAAAAGGCCTAGTTAAAAGCTTATGGTAGTTAATAAGATGACTGCACTGAGTTTGGATCAGGTCACAATAGTGTAACTTCACTGATATGACCCCTTGTCTATCATTCTCATCTCCTTACTTTTCGCTTTACTACCTCTTCGTTGCACCTTGACTGATTAAATTGCATATTTTGGGGCATAGGGTCTATATTTCTTGATATTTGATCTGAGAGCAACTAGCACAATCTTTGAATGCTATAAAACAATAATTTTGATAAATGAACATTCAGAACATAAATGCTTGAGAGTGCATGTTTAAATCAGAATTTTAAATCTAACCTGAACTTGACTCTTTATGAATGGCTTTACCAATTCTGGTAAAGTTCAGATGTGCACATTTGTTGAACAGAAAATAAATATGCCTAACTCTTTAAAGGTTGTATGCAATTGCTTTTAAATTTGCCATCCTCTGTACTTGTCTTTGTGATTGTATCTCTGCTTGATACAATTTCATGTTGTAATTGTATGGTAATTGTGATTATATCTGTCAGTTGTGTTTTTTTGTTGCAATTATATGGTAATTGTCTGACTGTTCTTTTATCAGAGATTTTAATGCTACTATGTCCCAGAACATACTTATAAACAAGCAAATTATTTTAAGAAGTTGATTTTGGTTTCTAAATTAAATAAATAAAAATAAGAGCATGTTCACTATGAATTATAAGATAATTTATTTTAACTTCTGGTGAAGTGGTGAACAATCTACATATAAAATCTTCACTGTGGTTATAGACAAGAAATGTATGCTATAGGTTCAACCTGTCTAGTATGGCACTCTTTGTTTGACAACATCCATGATCCAGCATGATTTTAGTTAGCCAGTGTCCACTTATCATGGGTGTGGCTGAGCTTCCTGTGGCCCTGTAAAGTTTTACAGCCACCAGTCCCAGCTTCCAGTGTTCTGTGTTTAGCTCTAATTTACGCCTTAATGTCTTCTAAGAGACAAGCAAGCAGGGAAAGTGTTGGTAATGCTGCTAAAGTAAGCATGGTTTCTATGCTTTATCTACTTATTTCCTTGTGCCAATACAGTAAAATTGTGTAATAGCATGTACACCTTGTTATGAAGAGCGCTGATAAGCTTTGGCTAGGCATAAGCTTATATAGGGTGTATCAGTACAGTCATACATTATTAAGCAGCATTGCAAGCATTGTTCCATTTATTTGCTTCACCAAAATAAAAATAGAAAGAGACCCACTTTCCACAATATTAACCTCCCATAGTTTGGCAAATTCCTCTACCTCTATCCCTCTACCTTGATAGGCTCACATATGGCCAAATTTTCATACAAATGCTGAACCCAAGTAACTAGACTAGGAGCTGGGCAGATGCCCAAGGAATATGGGAGGGCTATATCCACCTTTTCCGATACAGGAGTGGCTACACAGGACTTTGCTCAGAAATTTCAGAAGTAACCTCCATGTCTGTTACATGCTCTCCCTGTTAAGCAGAGGAATGCTCAGTGATGAATTCTTTGGTTTGCATCCATTCAAAAACTAGAATGATGTAAATACAATATGGCACAAAAATGGATTAAAAGCTGGCTAATGGATAAGTCTCAAAATATTACTGTAAAAGGGAAATCATCATGCAGCAGGTGTGTTTCTAGTGGGGTCCTTCAAGGATCATATCTTAGCCCTCTGCATTTAACATTTTTATTCAATAACCTAGAAGAAAACATAAAATAATCACTGATGAATGCAGATGTCAAAAATTGGGAAGTGTCAAATATTAAAGAAGGCAAGACACTGAATCAGAAACAAAGAATGTAGGCTGTACTTAGGTGATGGAGGCTTTATTTTGGGAAGCAGTGACTCTGAAAATAGCTTCTAGGGTCATGATGGATAATCAGTTGAACATGAACTCCCAGACTGATGCTCTGGCCAAAACGGCTAATGTGGTCCTAATAATGTCAGTTATTCCTAAAGAATATAGTGCACGTCTGCCCTACAAGCAGTTATTTTGACAAATTGTCAAAATAATGTCAAGCCGGAGGACTACTCTGAATCCTGTAACCCTCATTTCACAGAGAGTAAGGGAAGTTGGAGGAATGGTGTTCTTCCTTTGACTTCCTGCTGTGTGGAGAGCGCCAAAAGCTGAAATAAGCTATTTTGACTTCAGCTACGCAATTGACCTAGTTCAATTTGTATAGCTTATTTCAGTATTAACCCTGCTGTGTAGATGTGCCCTAAAGGATCTACTCTAGATATAGTCTAGGGATTATTTTGGGGGAAGATCTGTGGCCTATGTTACATAGGTTTCAGACCAGAAGATCATGATGATTCTCTCTGTCCTTGAAATGCATCAGTACAAGGCTCCCCATCAGGCTATCCCTAAGTCTTGTTCTCTCTGACTCCCATATAGTAAAATGACACTAGTTTTGGTGCCATCTGATTTCCTGATGCCCTGGAGATTTCCAGGGTTTTCCCATAGTTTTCAATATAAACATTGTTTAAGAACTGTATTTTGACCATATTTGGAATGGGGATGCATAGTTGTTATTTCTGCGAGAGAGATTGTACATTCACAAATGCTCAGAGCATAGCCAATTGTTTGTACTTACCCAAGAATCTTCTGATGCTCCAGGTGTGGAGGGTTTGTAGCATGTCCCTTGCAGATGGATCTTGTGGGGGAGCCAAAATCAAGGTGTGAAACTTTTAGATTTGATGTTGCGGTTGCTTTTTTTTTTTCTTTCAGGATGTTTAGGTGTTATGATCTGCAAGAATGCAACCCTCAGATTTGATCACTTTACAAGTGAGAATTAGATTTTTTTTTAATTGCTAAAGGGCTAGTACTGCAAACTAATCTTAGTATAAGCAAACCACACTGTGCTTTTAAAAATGTAGAGGAGACATAGTAGGTCCGTGAAGTAATAAAATGCCATCTTTAGTAATTTAATTGTCTATGACTACATTTATAAGGCTGCATCACTAAACTAGGCTATTCAGTCCTTACCTATATGAGCACAAAGAAATTCATTAATCTAAGCTACAAGAAGCTATATGAAATTTTTACTTTTAGTTATGAATTACTTTGCTTTTAGTATTTTCTGTTACATTTAGCATTCTGTATTTTATTAAAAGGTTTATAATTTATAGAAACATTTTCATGTTTGTAAGTATCAAAGTCAAAACCTGACCAGACAGGAAATGTACAAAAATAAAACAAAATACCCAAGCACCCTTGACATGCAAAAGTGTCTTAGATAGGGAACGTGGCTAGATCATCTTATTTGTAATGCTTACAAAAATACTAGTATAATAAAATGCTCCAGTAGTTTTAAATGAACTGAGATAATGTAATGTATTTTGCACTACTAAAAAGGAGCTACAAAAGAATAAAATAGCGAGAACACAATAAAACATATAAAGACAATTGTTGATAAGTTTCCTATTACCCACATTATTCTATTGTCAGACATTGTAGAATCATTTAGGCTGCCTTGATTTGCTGCCATATACAAGAAAGTACTTTTTAATTAAAGCCATTTCTTTTTGAGGGCGAGGAAGGGGAGCTGAAAACCAAACCATATTACTAAACTCCTAACTGATTATCTAATGTAACACTTAACCATAGTATTACAAATGCATTGTCTAATTAAACTTCTTTCAAGATGTATTTAGTGTTCTCATTCTGTGACTTTTGAAAATAAACCTGGTATTAGTGTACTTTTTGAAATTAGCAGAATGAATTGTTTTAATACATTTGTTTTTAAATATAAAGTAGTAATTGATTATGCCATTGGCACACTATGCCAAACTGTTGAAGTAGTACACTGTGATTGTATCTGTATTCACTAAAGGATGGTGTCCCTCCTAGTCATTTTGGAGATTAACTCTGAGGCCAATACCTCTATTGAAGTTGCATGCAGTCTTTTGCTCTTGGTCCATAGCCCCTCTCTTGCTTCAAGAGTTGCTCCTGCCTCTTCATGACTCAGTTTTCAAGCCAGATCACTCAGCATTCTCCTCCCTTCATGGGTATAGTCGAAGACTCTCTCACTCCCACAGTGACTCAAGTAGTCTTCCAGTTCATCACTATGCTGGTGCCATTTCCACTGTGGCAGGTAAAGAAGCGTGGGTCCACCTCAACTACAGGTTCCTGTCCAGGGATCCTCAACCTTGCTGAATATTCCCTTGGCTGCTTCCTTCGCTGCTTCCTTCACTGCAGCCTACAGCCTCCATTCACATTGCACTCTTGAAGACACATCCTTCATATTGGGCTGAGAAGGCCCGCTTTCCAAAAGTTCCCTCCTTCTATCTCTACTAAGCAGATAGCGATGACAGACTGTCTCCCAGCCACCCTTGCTGCAGCTGTTTTCATCATCATCATCATGATGCTCCCATTATGTCTCCAGCATATAGGGCAGCCAAGAAGCGCCTCAACTCCTGTTTGTTTCTGGAAAGTATTTCAATAGTTCCCCAGCTGGATCCAAGTTTTTAAGCTCAGCTTGCACTGCTCTTTGCCATGTTCTTTTTGGGTGACCTTATTTTTGCTTGCCTTCAGGGTCTCCATCTTATTGCTCCTCTGTTGATGGAATCAGTTTCCATTCGAAGCACATGCCCTATCCATCTCTAGTGCCTCCTGGAAATGATGGTGCTCATGTTTTCTTGCATGCACTGTGTCAATATACCTTGATCTGAGATTGTTCTGGACTGAAAAAAAAAAGGAGGATTTTTTTCTGAGGCAGGTTGTAAAGAACAAAGACAGTTTGGACATGTCATAAATTCTTATTTCTCAGAATTCTGCATTGACAAAACAGATACCCTGGTCCTCCAAGGGATTAGGCAGAGGGGTAACAACTCTGTCCCAAAAAACCCCCAAAATATGTTATAGAAAGAGCGATGGAGAAATTGACCGTTACTGTATGTGATGGTCTGCAGGAGTCAAAGATCTGACTGCCAGTGGTGAAAGCTGAAAGAAGACTGAAGTGTGATGGACCCCACCCTGTGCTTTATGCAAATTGGTTTATGAATATAACTATGGATAACTCAAAGGAGCTTTGGATAAAATACCTCATGTAAACTATACATTTTAATATTACAGTCTGCCGGATCTGTATATCCTATTTGGGTGCATGTATCATTCTTATATGTAAAATTAGAAATATGAAGTTTAAGATTGTTTATGGTTTTAAATGTATAAATGAGAGCCATCAAAGGTGCTCAGGAAGCCATATTAAGGATTAGCTTGTTCTTATGTATACAATAGCCTTTAATTTCTATGGACTCATTTGCTTGAAGACACCAACCATCCAAAGCGTGGGGCATTGGCTCAGTTTCTCAGCTAAAACTTAGCATAAATGCTTAGTTTTAGGGACAACTGAATTGTGATTATTGCATACAGTTAAATATGCCTTTCCCTATTAAAAAATTCACTTTCATAAAATACAATCCAGACAATCACTAATGCAGTGTTGGTAGCCATTGTGATATATCTGTAGCATATGATAAAGACCTTTAAAGAGTTTAACATCTTTCTACTTTAATTTCTTTTACTGAAGAGATGCTCTTTGAGAAAGGGTTTGTTAAACTTCAGTTTGTCTAGGTGCTTTTTCATATTTTTTATGACCAGTCTAATGTGCACTCCCTGCTGAGGAGCTTGACTGATGATATAATCATGTAGAAAGTAATCAGATTATATTGATACTTTTTCTACAGGCAGAAAAATTAAGTTAAAACAGAGGCAGGAGACTAGCTCTCACTAAGTGGTCAGTCTGTTTCCATGGTTACCAACCAGATGTTAATATTTAAGTCTGGGGATGCTAGTGCTCTCCCTTACTTTACTGAGCTATTTAAAAAGCTCGTTTTCATAAACATGTACTCTCTAGCTAGATTAATAGAAATGATCATTATTATTAATTATTTGTATTCTCTAGATTTTAGGACTCCTAGTCATGGACTTATATGAGGTACTGTGCAAAAGTAAGCTCAGTTCCCTACACAACTGTTGTAGGCATCTCGTTAGCTGCAAAACTGTTTTCTGTATGGATAGCTTTATTTCCATTATATACAACTTGTAGTTTCATCTAATCATTCTTTTCAGTGTCAGATCTAGTTTAATCATTTCAAATACAGCTCGTGATACACTTAGCTTTTCTGCATATTTACAAAATGATCCTATCCTTTTCCCCACAGAAATTATATGAAATGTTTTTTGTTGAAAAATTGAAAAACTTCACAAACATTTCAAACAAAATGTAAAATGTTCACTCTTTTAGATATATGTGAAATTTGCTTATTTTGAAACCCTTTATCATTCAGAATGAAAAAGGGAAAGGGGGAGTAAAAGTGAGAATTTTTCTCCTCAATACCAGTTAAAAATGTTTGAGTTAAATCCCATAGTTTTGCTAATCAAGACCGAAAGTGGTAGATTTTCAGGTAAGTGGCCTGGTTTGTTGGTTCATACATTTTGTAGTTAAAATTTCAAATAGTTTATTTTTACCTAGTTTTACTTTATTCCAAACTTTACTCCAGATTCTGTAACTTGTTTTCTTTTTGGTTTGTTTTCTTTGCTGTTTGATTCAGTGTCAGTGTTACTTAATTTACAGAATGTGTCAAAACAGCTATTCTAGACTGACATTCTTCCTCTGTTTATCTGGAGCATCCAGCACACAATTCTAAAGTAGCTGGATGATTGGCAGGTCATCTTTAAGTACTTGTGTCTACTCTGTGGCTTTTTCTAACAATCTGGCTTTTCAATATGTTGAACTGTCTAATGCTAAAGATGCAGTGAAGAAAATCTCAAACATCACCAGCCAAGTCAAGATCTACTTCTTTAGCTGCCAGATTTCAGCAGTGAAGCAGCAAACGGTACTTCATTGCAAGCCATTAATGTTAGCAAATCCAATACATGTGAACTCTGAATAGGCTAGCAGGTACCACAGATGTGCTATGTAAATAGACTAGGTGGGCCAGTTAACCATTATTAGGAGTCACTGAAATTCATTTATGTGACTCTTTCTTTCTTTCTTTCTTTCTTTCTTTCTTTCTTTCTTTCTTTCTTTCTTTCTTTCTTTCTTTCTTTCTTTCTTTTTGCAGTCATCTCAATAAGCAGACATTTATTTAGGTCAAAAAGTCTGTGGTATGCAAAACACTTCAGATTTAAATTGATCTACCTCATATCTAATAGCCTGAAGCTCAAACCATCCTAATATTGTTTTTGATGTGAATAATTTATAATCACTATTTTTGCCACTGTAATTTATAATCACTATTTTCTCTAAAGTCATATTGTACAGGGCAAGAAAATATCAGTGTGGATGGGAAAGCTGCAGAGGGTGCAGAAAATACTGTGAGAGTATATTCTGTAATACTACCTGCTTAGCTGGAAACATCAGGACAGAACTGGTCCTAAGTTTTCAAATTCTATCCATCTCTATGGTTTTGAGAACTTATCTGAAATACACTGAACAAATCTGATAAATCTCTTGAAATGTATTGTCATTATTAATTGGGAAGGCATCTAGTAGTTAATCCTTTCCTGCAATCCATACTTCTACAAAAATATTTCATTTACTTTAGAGAGAAAGTTTTGAGGCCATGGAATGGGCTAAAATCCTGCCTCCATTGAAGTCAATCACAAAATTCCTATTGATTTCAAGAGTCAGGATTTCACCTATGTATTCTTGGTATATAATTGCTGGTAGTTTTTTTTCATTCCCAACATCAGTTTCCAGATGAACGCCGAATTTCTTTACGTGGCTATCTCTCCGAATACATAGTTTCTTAAAGCAGTTTTCATGTTTTCTTATAGTCAAGTATCTGTTCAAGATACTCTAATCTGTATCTTCTCTTCAGTTAAAATTCTGAAATTGGAGAACATTTTCACGTGTATCTGAAAGCAATTGCCTGGTCAAATGTTATGGCCTTTAGCTGCAAATTAAATGTCCCTTTCCTGCTACCTAATATTTGAGCTATTTGGGTCACATTAGTCCATTTTGCATTCTTGCATTTGCCAATTTACTCAACAGGATCAACAGTGTTACTCTTGAGTTGGTTGCTTCAAGAATTGTTTTTTTAATTTTAATTTTATTTTTCATAGAATCAT
>CM057846.1:43842853-43860571 GCA_030068395.1 Apalone spinifera | reverse complement strand
AAACTTGACGGGGTTTGTAGAACTATAAAATTAACAAGTAATACTTTTAAGAGCTGCTGCTTTAAGTATCTTATTTAAGTATCAGCACACATTTACTGAGAAAGATGAAGAATTTAAACAGTTCCAGTAGTGATAATAAATTATTTGTTCATGGATACTTAACTTTAACTGTCTTGGTGACTGCCAACTAAATAATTGCCAAATAATCTGTAGAATTTTAATGTTTCAGTTACATTACCATTTTTCTTATGTATATTTAATTTGAGAACAAAGCAACAAGATTTTTCTTTCATACTTATTAGTTTCACGTTCTCTAGTAAGCTAATATTCCCCATTAATGTTATTTAGTTTGTTTAAGATTTAAAATATCAAGATTTATATTCAACGGAAGTGCAAAATTTGCATAAAATAGAGGAATATTCTTATAAGGGGACATTGCAGACCTATATAATATAAGTTTAATGTCTATTTTCCAGAAAATAAAAATAGATCACTAATGTAGTAGAAATGTAATGGCTTTGTAAATATCTTAGCTGTTGTTAATGCCCTGCTCAATTGTACAAACATGTTAATAATAGGCCAAATCTATGGTCCTTAGTTGAGAGAAATTCCTGTTGACCTATGTATAGGTCATATACATGACCTATATTTTCCTTCAAAAATACAGTTATTGTCAAAATTTAATTTTTTTCCACAGGAAAATATCAAATCCAATATAAATTACAATTTTTCCCTCAGAAATGTTGAAACGCCACCTCTGGTTTTGAATTGATATTTGAAAATGAACTGGCAGTTTTCATTTAGTATCAAAATAAAATATTGCTTCATTTTGATTCTTTTTTGTCTTAAAGGGTTAACATAGGTTTTTTAATTTCAAAAAATTTACTTCCAATATAATCAGACATCAGTCTTGGTCACACTTAAAAATCACCATCATATCTACCCTACATAAATAAATGAACATTTTTTGCAGCTGTTTTGTAATAATTTACAATCAGTAGTGAAGAAAATGTACAGTTCAAGGCTCCTATACTGCAAATATTCCCATAAATATATGAACTGATTTTATTCTGAAATGTAAACCTGTTTCCTCTAAGGGAGGAAAATGTGTTTAAACTTACATTTTCTTTAGGTAAAAGGGCACTAACAGATTAAAATAAAATTATGCTTTCAATTTTTTTGCTTTGGTTTTTTACTTACGTAGAACTATAATTTGTCTTTAATTTAAATTACTCTGTTATTATTGAACTTGCTTTTCTGCTTATCCAAGTAAATGCATGGGTTTGTTTTTTAAAAATATTTTTAAATATTGTTTGTTACTCACACATGCAGGCAAGAGCCAAACATTTTCACAAAACACAATTATGGAAAGAAAAGCAGACAGTTACAATCTTTTATTTAAACTTTTAAAAATACAAAGCAAAGAAATTGCAATTCAAACATTTAGAAATAACAACAGCAAATCAAAACTTAGTCATTTTCAAAATACTTTTATCGAATTGTTGTCTAAACTAAATTTCATCAACACTTGTATCATTTTGGTTTTGTTAAAACAATTTGTTTCAATACAAATCTTTCAATCCACCTAAAGCATACATCTGTATTTGACATCAAGAATGTCATTCTACTTCTCAACAATAATTTAAAAATAAAACCTTACTCGACATCTTTTGTTTCTAAGAATTTGATAATAGCATACACAATCAGGTTCTAATATTCTATTTCATTGGAGTAGAAGCTCACAGCAGTATTCATTATTCATTATTTTTACTGAAGGACCATCCAAACTACCAATAAGAAATAGGGCCTTATTTTGCTAGGAACCATACGTAGGAACCACTGGAACAGACAAAAGAAGACACATTTCCTGCTTCTCCTAAGTACCAATTAACTAAAGACAGACACTACTAACTCATTTAAAGGTTTCAGAGGGGTAGTCGAGTTAGTCTGTAACAGGAAAATCTTAAAAAACAACAAATAGTCTGGTAGCAGACTGTTGTTTTTTAAGTTTTTAACTCATTCAATGCATTCACAACCTGACATGCAGAAGCTAGCATACTATCCACAACATACTGTTAGGCTATGTCTATACTGGCAGCTTCTTGCGCAAGAACATCTTGCGCAAGTGTTCTTGTGCAAGAAGTCTTGTGCAAGAAAACGTCCATACTGCCACGTGCAAGCTGTGCTTTTGTGCAAGAGAATCCCTGGCAGTGTGGGCTTGTGCAAGAAAGCTCTCATGGCCATTTTAACCATAGGGCTTTCTTGCGCAAGAAATCCCTGCCGAAAGTCCACACTGCCCTCTTGTGCAAGAGCTCCTGTGCAAGCGGGCTTATACCTGTTAAAGAAGAGCGTAGCTCTTGCGTAAGAAGCCCTCTATTACCACACCATACTGTAAATTTCCTTGTGCAAGAGCGGGCGGGCAGTGTGGATGCTCTGTGAATTCTTGCGCAAGAACGGCCATACTTGCGCAAGAAGCTGCAAGTGTAGACATAGCCTAAGGGTAGAAAGTGATGAAAAAAAAACTGCAAAGAAGGAGGAATAACCTCCCCTGTTATGTATGCACATTTGTAAAGGAAGATTTGAAGAGAAGAGCTAATTCACTGTTCAAATATCTTGAATGTCTGGTCATAATCTTGGATGAGAAGTTCCTAAGCTTTTCTGTTGCATCTAATCAGGAATATAAGAAGAGTCATAGGTGAGAGTCTATTGCAATTTCCAGTCAAAATTGATCCATGGTCAGTTTACACCCATTTGTTCTTCTGCCAGCATGGCCTTTCGCTTAAATAGCTATTTGCTCTCCCTGTGTTAATTGTCCTGGTTTGTATAGAGAGAGAACAGTTTGTTTACTGGAGTGGCAGTAAGGTCTGCAAATAGGGCAAGAGACAGGGACTCTGAAAAACTGAGTTCTATTACTAGTTCTGCCAGGTACCTGCTGTGGGACCTTGGGGATTTCACTTTATCCCTAGAACTACTAGTTCTAGCACCTATAGTTGTTAGACTGTGACCTTATCTAGTACATTGTTGATTTCTTGCATTTCACTGGTGCAGCATCCTCATTAACAACTGTATCTTGGGCCAGTGCAGTTTGCCACAGTGTCATTGCATTTTTGACACTTGAAGCACATTCTTTAGATGACTTTGCTAAGGATACACTACTCTCCATAACCAAATAAACCAAAGTTGCTGGAAGGTTTTTCTGATCAAATGCATTTAGAGATCATAGATAAAGTGAAAGAGGCACAATACTTAGAGAAGGGCATGACTTTTTTAATGTTCACAAAATGAACTTTTTTGTCACAACTGTAAATCTGAATTGAAATATATCAGGATTTCAAAAGGAATGAATGGAATAATGTGGAATTTCCCAATTTTACAGTTTAAGAAAGTCTGTAATTTTAAAATATTTTTAGATTCTCCAAAAAAAATCTAACATAGTTATTCAATAACCTCTGCAGGGCTTTTAAAGGCATCTAGAAGTTAAACATTCCTATTAAACTCTGTAAGACTTTTTCATGAGGGAAGGTTGAAAGTTGCATTCTTGATTGTTCTTTTAATTGAATGAGAGAAATTATTGGTTCCTTAATTTGAAAAGCAAAATCTAGTGCTAAACTTCTGCACCAAGGGACTTCATTAACTAAGCTTTTGTTCTGCAATTAGTTGCAGTAAGTGTCTTGCATCAATTTCTTAAAAACAACAATAAACAAGCAAATGACAATGAAACAAATACAAGATAACTCATTATTTAAGGAGCAACTAGTATTTCACACTGCAGCAAAAGAGAAATGAGGGATTCAATCATAAGAACAGCTTTGCTGGGTCAAACCAATGATATATTATCTCTGGCAGCGGCCAGACGCTTCTGAGGGAATGAACAGAACAACAGGACAGGTCTGTCATTCAGTCCCAGCTTCAGGCAACTGGTGGTTGAGTGACACCTGAAGCATGGCTAATAGGCCTATCCTCCATGACCTTATCTGATTATATTTTGAATCCTGATATGCTTTTGGCCTTCACAACTACTACTGGTAATGAGTTCCACAGGATGACAGTGTCTTAGGTGAAGAAATACTTCCTTTTGTTTGTTTTAAACATGTTGCCTATTAATTTAATTCGGTCACCTCTGGTTCTTGTGTGGTGTGAAAGGGTAAAGAACACTTTCCTATTCACTTTTCTCCACAGCACTCATGATTTGAAAACATCTATCATATCCCTCCTTAGTCATCTAGAGTATGTCTAGACTACATCCCTCTGTCGCCACAGGGATGTAAATTAGACATACCAAAATTGCTAATGAAGCGGGGATTTAAATATCCCGTGCTTCATTAGAATAAAATGGCTGCAGCTTTTTGCTGCCGTGGCAATTTGCCGGCAAAAAGCGGCAGTCTAGACAGGGATCGGTTGACAAGGAAAGGCTTTTCCAACCAATCCCTTATGCCTCATGCAACACTTCATTAGCAATTTTGGTATGTCTAATTTACATCCCTCTGACAACAGAGGGATGTAGTCTAGACATACCCCTATTTTCTAAGCTAAACTGACTGAGCTCTGGTTTCTGTGGCAGAATTATTTTGATACAACTATGTTCCTCAGGGATGTGAATTATTCACACTCCTGAGTAACACAGTTATACCGACTCTGATGCTGGTGACGTAGCTACTGCCTTTCATTAAGATAAATTTATTAAGACAGCAAGAGAGCTCCCTCTCATTGGCTTAGAGCAACTTCGCCAGAGACACTACAGTGGCACAACTGCACTGGGGCAACTGCACTGATGTAAGTTTCTAGTGTGGACCTCTCCTAAGTCTTTTTAATCCTTCTTCATATGGAAGCTATTATATACTCTTAATCATTTTTATTGCCCTTCTCTGGACCTTTTTTAATTCTAATATAGCTTTTTTGATCAAAGGTGACCAGAATTGCAGGTAATATTGAAGGTGTGGGTTTACCATGGATTTATATAGTGGCATTATATTTTTGTTTTGTTTTCTGTCCCATTCCTAATGGTTCCCAGATTCTGAATTTTTTTTACTAGCACTACATGTTGAATGTATGTTTTCAGAGAACTAGCCATGATGACTTCAGCAAAGTAAACTGTCATGGGATAACAGGGAAGGTCCTCTGATGACTTGATAGCTAGTTAAAACACAGGAAACATAAGGCAGAAATAAATGTTCAGTTTCCAAAATGGAGAAAGGTAACTAATGATGTCCTGGGGGGGTCTGTACTGGGATCAGTCCTATTCAACATATTCATAAATGATTTTGAGAAAAGGGTAAATAGATAGATGGCAAAATTTGCAGAAGATACAAAACTGCTCAAGATAGCTAAGTCCAAAGCAGATTGTGAAGAGCTTCAGATGGATCTCACAAAATTAGGTGACTGGGAAAAAAATGGCATATGAATTTTAATGTTGATAAATGAAAAGTAATGCATATAGGAAAACATATATCTAAAAATACGTATAAAATTATGTGGACTAAATTAACTATTTCTATCCAAGAGAGAGATCTTTGAGTCATTGTGGATAGTTCTCTGAAAACATCCACTCAATGTGCAGCAGCAGTCAAAAAAGCAAACAGAATGTTAATAATACTTTAAAAAGGGATACATATCTTCTGGCCTCTGTATAAATCCATGGTATGCCCACATCTTGAACACTGCGTGCAGATGTGGTCACCTCATCTCAAAAAAAAGATCTTGCCACTGGAAAAAGTTCAAAAATGGCAAAAAATAATTATTAGGGATATGGAATAGCTGTCATATGAGGAGAGATTAATAAAGATGGTTCTTTTCAGCTTGGAAAAGAGATGACTAGAGGAAGCACATGATAGGGGTCTATTAAATCATGACTGGTGTGGAGAAAGTAAATAAGGAAAAGTTTTCTAGAGTTCACCACATGAAATTAATAGGTAGCAGGTTTCAAACAAAAGGAAGTATTTCTTCGCACATTGCACAGTCAGTCTGTGGAACTCCTTGCCAGAGGATGTCGTGAAGGTCAGGACTTTAACAGGGTACATAAAAGAACTAGATACATTCATGGAGGATAGGTCCATTAGTAGCTACTAGCTAGGATGGGCAGGCATGGAGTCCCTAGCCTCTGTTTGTCAAAAGCTGGGAATGGGAGACAAGAGATCACTGTTCTGTTCATTCCCTCTGGGGCAACTGGCTTTGGCCACTTTCAGAAGAAAGGATAGATGGATCTTTGGTCTGACTTAATATGGCGTTTCTTATATTCTTATGATGTTTCCTGAGTTATAACAGCTAATTTAGAACTTCCCTACCCCCCGTTTTGTATGTGTGGTTGGGATTTGTTTTTTTTCAGTGTGTTGCTTTGGACTTACCAACATTGAATTTCATCTGCTAATTTGTTGCCCAGTCAATCAGTTTAGTGACATGCTTTTGTAATTCTTTGCAGTATATTTTGCCATCTCACTGTTCACCCCTTTTTCCAGACCATTGATTAATATATTGAGCATCACAGGTCCAAGTACAGATGCTTGGGGTATTTGGCTATTTATCTGTTTCCACAGTGAAAACTCACCATTTATCCTACCTTACCAAATATTGACTCTTTACAGGAACAATTAGCCTTAATATCTGAACTGTCCAAGAGAGGGGTGGACATTTCAGAATCCACATTTTGGGAAAGTCCAGGACTGGGAGTATGGTGGGTTGGAAGCTAGAGTGAGACTGTAGACAGGCTGGTGGAATCAGCCCTGCTGAACCTGGACTGTCTATCACACAGATAGTCAGGGGGCTGCCTACATGCTTGTAGGCTGTTTGTGAGACACCCAGGTTGTCAGGTACCAAACCAAAAAAAAAAAAAAAAAAAAAGCATTATGATGTAGGGAGGGGCACTCGCTCTGTAGGTGCTTTGAGGCTGGAGCATCCATGGAGAAAAATTACTGGCAGCCAAGCTCTCCCACACTGCAGCAAAAGAGAAACAAGCTCCCACCTCACTCCAGCACCTCTTGCCTGCAGGCAACCCCACTAACCAACTTCACCCCATTATTCCCAGCACCTCCTGACCACTGCAAAAAGCTGTTTTGGCAGTGATTGGGATACTCAGGGAGGGAGGGGGAGGTAAAATACAGATAGGTGTTGACTCAGTCATGTGACCATTCTACTGTTGACATAAAGCCCAGTTTGAAGTAGGGATGTTAAATATCGGTTAATTGAATAGTCAAGTAACCTCATAAATTCTTATTGATTAGTGGACTATTCTATAGTACCCGGTGGCAGGACCGGCAGCCAGAACACTCCAGCCTCACTCCTGAGGATCCCTCTGCCACTCCGCGCTGTTGCCTCTGTATCAAAGGCAGCAGCATGTGGTGCCAGGTGGGAGCTGGTCTGCAAGGGAAGTCAGTTTAAAAATCAGCTCCCTTTGCAGACTGGCTGCCTATTGCCCAGTGCTGCTGCCTCTGATAAAGAGGCAGCAGCATAGGGTGGCAGCAGCCCATGTCTAGGGGATGTCTGAACTCCTGGATCCGGCGTGAGCCGGAACTGAGGTTGGCTCCCTGCCCATGCGGCTCCTAATACACTTCAAATGTAGAGCCATAGGGGGGTAGGTCCCAGACCAACCATGAGCCAGGACTGAGCCAGGCTGCCTGCCTGCCTGGCTCCTAATACACTTTAAATTCAGAGCTGCAGCAGTGTAGGTCCCAGACCCATCTCAAGCCACAAGTGAGCCGGGCTGCTGGCGAGCCTGATCAAAAATTTACTGGCGAAGGAAGGGGGAATGCATGTAGTCTATAGCATTAACCTAGAAGCTTTTGCTTTTCAGTTAATCGGTTAGTTGACTACACTATTATATCCCTAGTTTGAAGAGTTCTTGAGAAAAATGAGGTTAGATCAGAATAAGCTAGAGTTGAGATTATCAGATTGTTTGCAACTGACCACACTTTCCATGAATATATTAGTATCTAATTCTGACATGTGAGCATGTCTCCACACCTAGGCACACTGCAAGAAACTGAAAGTGATGTGAAGGAAGAATAATTTAATTTTTACACAAGAACCCATTTTGCTTGCATAATGCAAGTTGGGTCTCTTAGAAAAGTGATTAAATCCCATTTTTTTCCACAGCAGCTTTTTTAAGCAAAAGGTTACACTTGTATTTTTGGAAGAAACTGCTACTAAGCACTTCCTACAGAAAAGAAATGGAAAACAAAAGCTTAGTTAATGAAGTCTCCTGTTGAGGAGTTTAGCACTGGATTTTGTCTGAAAATCAAGGAACCAGGAGCTGCTTAAAGACCATGATCCTTACCAGAGCTTCTAATTAACTCCTTTGAATGTGAATTAAAAGAAACCCAACCCTGGCTTTTCGTAATTACAGAATTAGGGGCACTAGAGATGGGAAAGACCTGTGAGGTCATCTAGTCCATCACCCTGCCACTGCAGGATTATTTTCTAGTTTATACTTACTAGAGCTTTCTCAAATCTAATTTTAGAAGTCCCCTGTGTCCCAACCGGTTACCACTTTCCTTTGAAGGCTATGCCACAGCTTAAAAAATCTCACTCTCATGAAGTTTTTTCCTGATGTTTTAATATTTAGAAACATCTTCTTTTTTAAAGCGTCCACATTTTTAAAAGGATGCGGAAAAATCGGAACAGATTCAGTGCATTGGTGGTGGGTGAATCATGAGCTCAGGGAGGCTAGCCCTGAGCCTGTCCCATCACTTCTGCTTGAGGCCCTGCCCTACTTAGCCTCAAGCCAAGATCTCTCCCACCATGCAGCTGCTAGCTGCCCTGGAACACTGGGTTGTGCATGACCCCCAAAACCACTGAAATGCCTGTGCCACCCTCCAGCCTCAGAGCACTGGCAGCGCACAGATAACCCCCTTCCTAGAGTCCCAGACAGCGCAACACTCCAGTCCTGAAGAACGTTTATCCCCCTTCCAACCTCGGAGTAACAGGTGGAATGTGGATCCCTCTTTCCCGCAACCATAGAGCGCTGGGTGGTCCAGCTCAAGAGCTGGGAGCTCCTCCCGCCCTATGCATCCCCAACTGGGCATACCTCAAGTCCCAAATACCCTAGCCCAAGCAAACTCCCTTACCTGGAAGAGGAGCTGCTTGACTGGGCTGGACTGACAGAAGGAGGGGGCCTCTGGACAGAGTGTGGGTGGGGCCACATGGGAATGTTTGAGGAGGCATACTCTTCCCTTTCTATTGGGCATGTCACCCATGATTCTGAAAAATTATTTGTGGTCTGGAAAGCATGCCTTAGAATTTGATAGTTAAGGAGGTCAAAGTATTTAACTTATCAAATAGAAGGTTAAGAAGCAATTTGATTACAAACTAAGTATACAGGTAAAGGACAGGTTATATTATATAGGTCCGTCTAATAACAGACACAGGAATAACACAATCAATGACCGGAAGCTACAATTTGAGAAATTTGAATTGTAATAGGTACAGCATTTTAACGACAAGGGTATTTAACCACAGGAATAATGGATCAAGGGAGGTGGTGAATTTATTATCACTGAGTCTTTAAATCAAGATTCTAAAAGAGAGACTCTAGTTCATTCACAAGTTATTGGACTTGTTATAGTGTTAATTTATGTAATAGGGAACAATAATTTCCTCCAGTACAAGATATATTGGCAGAAATTCTATGACCTCTGTTATATGGGAGGTCAGACTGGATGGCTCCAAATATCCCTCCTCATCTTAAGACATATTATTCCTTGTACTACTAACAGTAAGAATTTTAAAGTATATCAGAAGCAGGAAGCCTGCCAAACATGCATGGAACCACTGGACGAAAAAGGTGCTACAGGAGCACTTAAGGCAAGACAAGGACTTTGCAGAGAATAAAATAAATTCTTTGCATTGGTGTTCAGTGTAGAGGATGTGAGGGAGATAGCCACATCTTTTTAGGTAACAGGTCTGTAACACTGTTCCACATTAATGTGTCAAGAGTAGATGTTTTAGAATAAATTGATAAATTAAAGAGTACTAAGTCACCGGGACCAGATGGTATTCACCCAAGAGTTCTGAAGGAACTCAGATATGAAATTGCAGAACTACTCACTGTGGCATATAACCTATTGCTTAAATCAGCCTCTGTACCAGATGACTGGAGGGTAGCTAATGTAACAATGAATTTTTAAAAAGGCTCAAGGGACAATCCTGGTAATAGCAGTTAGCCTAACTTCAGCTCTGGAAAAATTGGTAGAAACTAACAGTAAAGAACAGAATGATCAGGTAAGTAGATGAACATAAGATATGTGTGTGCATGTGAGGGGGAGTCAACATAGCTTTTATAAAGGGAAATAATGCCTCACCAACCTGAGTATGTCAGCGAGCATGTATATAAGGGTGGTTCAGTGGATATAGTGTACTTGGATTTTCAGAAAGTCTTTGACAAGGTCCCTATTCACATGTTCTTAAGGAAAAAACAACAAATAGTCTAGTAGCACCTTAAAGACTAACAAAACATGTAGATGGTTTCATGAACAGTGTGATGGCCTGCAGCTATGTTCCTCAAGCTATTCGGGGTGGTTCCAGAATGTGACTAACAACCTCAGGGCGGACTATTAAGAAGCAGGGCACAAAGCCCAAACTAGTTCTGAGAATTATACTTAGGGTACATCTACACTGCACACATAGGTTGAAATAAGATATGCAATTTGAGCTATGCAATTTACATATCTTATTTCAATCTAATTTTGAAATAAACCACAATTCCAAAATGTCCCTTATTTCTCATGAAACGAGGATTACAGGGATGTCAGAATAACGAGACTGTTATTTAAAAATCTATTTCAAATCTGGTTCAAAAGACGCAGAACAGCTATTTTGGGATACCAGAGGTATCCTGAAATAGTGCTGCAGTCTAGATGTACCCTTAGATTTGCCAACTAAGGGCGTGTTTACTCTTGTTATTTTGAAATAACAAGGTGAGCATCCACACTACCAAGCCTGTTACTTCAAAATAATGGGCTTTGTTATTTTGAAATAATAACTCCTGCTTGTGTAGAAGAATAAGCTTATTTCAAAATAGTTATTTCAGAGTTATTATTTCAAAATTTGTTTCAAAGGTATTTACTTTGAAATAATCTGGTAGTGTAAACATAGCCTGCAGGTATGTCTACATAGCAGGGCTAAACTCGAAATAAGCTATGCAACCTGAGCTATGCTAATTGCGTAGCTTAATTTAAAAATAGCTTATTTCAACTTTTGATGCTGTTTACACAGCAGTCATTTCGAGATAGAGCACTCTTCCCCCAGCTTCCTTCTCCTCGTATAATGAAGGTTACTGGAGTTGGAGTAAGCATTCCTCCATCTCTCCATTATGGAGTCATTATGTTGAAATAACTGCTTGTGTATAGACACGGACTATGTTACTTTGGAATAATGTCAGTTATTCCGAAATAACACTGCTATGTAAGCATAGCCTCAGTGTCAAGTGCTAATTCCTTCATGTACTGCAACAGTCTAAACATGAAGTCACAGAGGGTATGTCTACACAGCAGGGCTAATCTTGAAATAAGCTATGTAACTTGAGCCACACTAATCACATAGCTTAAGTCGAAATAGCTTATTTTGAATTTGAGCATGTCTACACAGCACTTATTTCCAAATAGAGCACTCTTTCAATGACTTCCCATAGGAAGTCCTTCGATTGGACATTATTTCAATATTATGTCGAAATAACCGCTTATGTGTAGATGCACACTTTGTTATTTTGAAATAACGTCAGTTATTCCAAAATAATGGTGCTATGTAGACGTACCTAAACAGTCCCCTTGGGTATGATAGATGTTCTCTTTCATGTAAAAAACACAATACTATTCAGCTTACTCCTAATTCCAAAGGAGTTACTTACCCCAGGTCAATTACGCTTTAGATCTTACACCAAACACTATGATATTTATGAACTGAGAAGTATTGAGTGATTTACATGGTTAAAGCTGGAAAATATACATAAGTAAATTAGTTATTCTTAGTTTCTCATAAGCGATAGAAAATTCTATAATAAACAAGCACCATTATGTCCTTTTGGCCTAACCCAGGACAAGCACTGAGGATCTCATGCTTATGCTTAGAAATCTTGCCCTTCAGTGTTCAAACAATGTAAAGATCTAATTTCTTCTTGTTAGAGATTTGTATTTACTTCTTCTCAGAGTTCAGGCTGATGGGATAGGTTCACCTGCAGGTCCAGTTTCAGGCTGAGAGAGAGGATGTAATGCAGTTAACAAAATCTTTGTTCTTTGATGTTACATAATGGCTTACTTGGTTTCAATGGAACTTCCTGTGAATAGGATCTAACACCTTTTGTAGAAATGCAGGATTTTATATTAGTTAGAGCTTCTTCCCTGTGTAGTGAATGATACAGGGCAAGCCTATACTTAAAATGTTGCACCAGCACAGCTGCACTCATGCAGCTATGATGCTGTAGCTCTTTAATGAAGATACTGTAAGCTTATGAGAAAGAGCTTTCCTGTTGGCATAGTTCATCCACCTCCCCAAAAGACAGGATTCCCACTGACATAGCACTGTTTATATGAGGGGTTAGATCTGGAAAAATATGTCGCTTCAGGATGTGGATTTTTCACAGACCCAAGCAATGTACAGGTTGAACTTCTCTAATCTGACACTCTCTGGTCCAGCAACATCCATGGCCCAAGATGATTTTAGGTAGCCAAATGTCCACTTATCATGGGTGTGGCCAAGTTTCCCACTGTCCCATAAAGTTTATTTACAGACACCAGTCCTGGCTGTCAGTGTTCTGTGCTGTTATTTAGCTCCAATTTACCCCTAAATGTTTATTAAGAGCCTAGTAAGCAATGGAAGTGTTGATAATGCTGCTAGACAATATTGATCTCACATGATCCATCAAATTATCTGGTTTGGCACTAGTCAGGATTGCTGGATTAAAAAGGTTCAACCTGTAGTTATTCTGACAAAGATTTCTAGTGTAGACCTGAAGTACAGAGGTTACAATGAGAACACTCAATCACACAGAGTACAGCTGTTATAAATGAGATCACTGCACTAGCATCTTATAAGCATTCATTAAGTCTAAACATTAATTTAACTATTTGAGCAATGCTAACCCAGAGTGATTTCCAGCTATGTATTGGTCAGTGTTCAGTTAAGATCATGAGATAGAACCTGATCTGCAAGTGTCAGCTAGCACAGCTTTTTATAAAAAACACATTTAGTTTTGAGGGGAAAGCGTTACAAAATAAACACCTTAAGAAAATAGAAGTACCTTCATACATGTTAAAATACTTATCAGAGATCACCCTAACTCCAATCTAGAACTCTTGAAGATGCTAGCCCTTCAAAACCCACAACTAGGTTGTCCCTGTAGTTCATAATTGTTTCATAGTCAGAATCAGAACCCAGAGTGAACAAAGACATTTTTAAATACATCTTGAACCTTAAATCTTGGTCTTTGGTAATAGGTAGTCCAGACAAAGACCCTCTCCTTTAAAATGCTGGGGGTTTGTTTAACGGGAGGTGAGGTGCACTTATTTCCCCCTAGACACTTTGCAGGAACACCACTTGTTACTTTTTGTTCTAAAGTCCATTCTTGTTTGGCACAGATTTCAATACACAATGCACAGATTTTAACTCACCAGTCTCATATCCGTCTCAAGAGGTTACATACAAACCTGGCTCACAGTAAAACATAAATAGTTCATTTAATAGTGCAGACCCCAAAGATACTCAAAATAAATTCAATAGGGCCTCCTAAGAATATGGCAAGAAATTGCCATATCCAGCACACTTCTATTATTCCTATTTTAATTATACATTTTGTACCAGCCTACGTAATTCCTACTTGCATCTTTCAAATATTTGTAGACTCTTGTGAGTAATGAATGATTTTCACTTTACATATTGGCCTTTTCTGTCCTTATAAATCAATATCATTAGCCCCTCTTTTTTCACTGAAAATTTTAATGAGCTTTCATAGAATATCCACACCATATTTTTCATTTTCTTTTTTTGGACCCCCTCTGAACTGTTTATATATGATTTGGATAATTAGCTGCATACATTTGAATATGACATCCTAAATGGAATTAGAATAGAAATATATTGGGTAGGACTAGACTCTGTCAGCCTTCACAAGCCCTTTTAAATGGGTGTACACTCGGATGGAGAGCATCTAAGATGCTTTCCTTGGAACAATTTCATTCTGTATCATACCCAGAAGAGTGCTATGTTTATAAAACCACTGAGACCATAGAAAGGTGCCATTGTCACATCAATACATGATGTGATGGTTCTGCATGTGAAGATGAAAACTGCATTGTTCATTTTTGTGTTTGTAGCACATTGAAAATTCAGACATATTTGGCAATCTCTGAGCCAATACCGCCTCAGCTTACTTCTGGCACATTTCACCCACTCACTGTATACATATGTCAGATTATTGATCCCCATGTAACACTTGTTTTAGTTCTCATTTTGGTTTTTTCCACCTATGTTTTGATCGTGTAAGATCCACTGAGGTTTTTTTTTTTAGTTTCTACTGATGTTTTCAACTCTTAGCAAGAGAGTTTCATCTGCATATTTCACTAATTTGCTTCCAGATTAAAAGATTATTGATGATAACAAAAAAAGATTTTACTTAGTTTCAATCCCTAAACTTCTGTGAATTCAATATGTTGCTTTTTATTACTATCCTTTGTTTACAGGTTTTAGCCAGTTTTCAATCCATGTGACAGTTGATTTGAATTAAATTTGAGACAATTCCAAATGATATAGTACAAAAAATGAATGTTCTTGAAGAATGGGTTGAAGTAGAGGCTTTTTACTTAAAAACATCAGTGGAGACTGACAGATATTAGAGAGAAAAAGTGCATCTAGATTCTAGAACATCATTTGGGCTGCACTGGAGAAAAAGACAACGACATTTTGCATTCAGTGGATGAATACTTTGAGAAGATTTTGTTTATATCAATGGGAATATCAGAAACAGACTAAAAATAAAATCTTCATTAAGTGTCTTCTTGAATTTGTACTTTTTTAGTCAAATCTCTGGTAAATGTATAACTATATTTTAAATCACAGAAGAGTAGTCATGTTAGAGTATGTCTACACTGCTATATTTTGGGGTACCGGCAGTTTCCCGAAAAAGCTAGTCCATGTCTGTTGAAGCAGCCTATTGAAATAGATTTTGAAATAACAGGCGGCTTACTCTGACATCCCAGTAATCCTTGTTCCACGAGTGTTAAGGGGCATTTCAGAATAGCAAGTTATTTTGAAATTTGGTGCTGTGTAGACAGTGCCAAATTACAAAACAAACTATTTCAAAAAATACACTTGAAATAAACTACACAATTTGCATAGCGCAAATTGAGTAGCTTATTTTGAGCTAAGGGTGCTGTGTAAATGCTGATGTAATTTTGAAATTGCAATGCAAGCGTCTACACAGCAATTCCATTATTTCAAAATAAATTCGATATAACCAACTGCTTATTCCAACTTTTGTAAACCTCATTCTGCAAGGAATAATACCTATTCTGAAATAGCTATTTTGAAATAGCTGTTCAGAGAAGTGTGGCCCTTGACCACTTTCCAAACTTTTGGAGTGGCCGACCCCTGAATAAGTCCCTTCTCAGAGCTTCCCTCCAAGAATGCAGTCAGTTGAGAACAGCACTGTCACTATACCATAAATCAGACTCCTATTACCAATATCTCATTAATGGTATTTCTGATAGTACAGTATAATCAATAAGAACACATCTGTAGCATCTGTCAGAAACAGTAGATTGTCACCCATATATATTAGGGGTGTTTCAGTGCCATAAGATCTTTTTACAGACAAGAGATGTAAAAAAATAATTCTAGACAATAGCAAAATATAAACAAGTATATATCATTCCCCATATGTGCTGCTAACCTATTTGCCCAGCACTAAATATTTCACAGAACATATACCAATCCCTGCTCATTATGTAATGTGCCACTATGGTTCTTACTATAATGAGAAAGGACTGGAATTTTTTTTTAGCAATCTTATGGTCATTTTTGTTTTTTTATAACAATATTCTGGCTCAGGACTGGGCAGAACCCAAGGGTTCTGTTATGTCAAGAAGTTTTGGCATTTGGTTTTGTTCGATATCAGGATAAAACCAGGACATTTAAAAACATTTTGGGTGCATCTAGACTGGCAAGATTTTGCACAAAAGCAACTGCTTTTGCGCAAAAACTTGCCGCCTGTCTACACTGATCGCGAGAATTTGCGCAAGAACAATGACTTTGTAATGTACAAAATCAGTGCTTCTTGCACAAATACTTTGATGCTCCCACTCAGGCATAAGCCCTCTTGCGCAAGAATACTTGTGCAAGAGGGTCAATGTAGACAGGAACATTAATTTCTTGCGCAAGAAAGCCCGATGGCTAAAATGGCCATCAGAGCTTTCTTGCGCAAGAGAGCATCTATACTGGGCATGGATGCTTTTGTGCAAAAGCAAATCTTTTGCGCAAAGGCACATGCCAGTATAGATGCTCTCTTGCACAAATACTTTTAAAGGAAAAACTTTTCCGTTAAAAGTATTTGCACAAAATCTTGCCAATCTAGACGCAACCTTTGTGTCAATAAACAGAGAAGCAGCCTGGAATAGCCAGTAGTCCGGTGGTTAGGATACTAACAAGAGAGTTAGGAGACCCACATTCAAGTTCCTACTTTTGCTTCATTCAGATAGGAAGCGCGGCCCCAACCACCAAACTACACAATCAATTCCACTCACTTAGGTACAGTGACTATTTAATTATTTATACAAAGTGGCATAGTTCCAGTAGAAAAGGTTGAGAATAGCCAGTAGCCTGGTGCATGAGAATAGCTATGGGCTACTATGGAGAGTCTCTCATTCTGACCAGAAATTCAATCCTAGAACCGAGAAAGCTTCCTAAGAACAGTTTAGTTGAAACGGATACGTTTTTGCAAAAAAAAATCAGTTTTGACAAATCAGCATTTTCTAGCAAAAACCTGTTCTGTCAATAAATTCCCAGTTGGCTTTAGTCCTTATTCATTCGTTTCATATTGTTAATAAAGAGAACCAGCAAGCCCTTGATCTTCTTTGAGGAACAGATGAACACAACCATCCAAGTAATAGTCTGTTCTTCAGCTATTGTTGTTGTCGGTAGGCTCAATCATAGACAAGGAATATAAGACCCAAGATACTTAAGTGGCAGTTTTGTTTTAGGTCAGTGTTTTCCAAATGGCGGGTTGTGACTCACAAGTAGGTTGTGGGAATGTGGTCGATGGGCTGTGGGACCAGAACAGATTGGAGGCTTAGGAGGGGCCTGGTGGTGGCTTCTGATCTGCAAGACCCAGTCCAGGTCACTGCTCTGTGCATGGAGTCACAGCACCGCTCAGGTTTGTCCCAGTTCCCTACAGCATGGTGGGGGGGAGGGGCTGATTCGCCAAACCTGACTAGTGCTGTGACTCCATGTACCAGATTGCAATGTACAGAGTGGGGTGCCAGGTCCCACCCTATGAGACAGGAGCCACTGTGGTGAGGTGAGTTCAGGGAGGGTTTGCACTCTAACCCCACCTCTTTGGCCTACCCTTCTCACTCGGCTGGGAATAGGGTTGTGGAACTGGGGCAGAAGGAGCTGCTTGGGTACTGTGGGTGATTAGCAGTGCAAGAAGAAACTGGCAGTAGCTGCAGAGGAGCATAGGGATATTGGCCTAAGATTTAGGGACTTCCTCCTCCTTGAATTTAGACACTGGGTGGGACATAGAAT
>CM057846.1:43803062-43825128 GCA_030068395.1 Apalone spinifera | reverse complement strand
CTGGCTGGCTGGGAAACATTTTAAGCTCTGCAGGCAGGCAGGCTAGTTTGGCAGATGGCAGATAAGTCTCTTGGCCACAGTCTGCTCCTCGCACACCAACCCTTTCCTGCCCCAACCCTCTGCCTCCCCACTCAACATAACCTAACCCTCTGTTCCCCTGTTACACATTTGGCACCCCAATCTTACATTTGGCACCCCCTCCTACATTTGGCACCCCAATCTTCTTTCTCAGATCACAATACCCTTCTACGCTCGGTCACATCCCAAAGCCCTGCACTCCAGTCCCCTGCTCTAGGTCAGAATCGCCCTCCTTCACCCAAACGCCCTCCCAGACTCGTCTTCCTCCTGCAACCCAGTACCTTACCCCAAGCTCCCTTTTGCATCCAACCTTCATTCCAGACCCCACATATCCTCTATTAATACCATGGAAGAGTGCGGCCCTCGACCACTTTCCAAAATTTTGGGAGTGGCCCCTCCATTAAAAATTATTGCCCACTTCTGCTCTATAGTTTAGCTGAGATAAACTGGATTGCCCAAGTGTTATCTTTGTTGATTTTAGTCATTGAGGCTACATCTACACTGCACATTTATTTTGAAATAAGCTATTCCGGAAGATGTCTTCTGAAATAGTTTATTTCGAAAAAGCATGTCTACACACAAATGTGCATCAAAGTAGCACTTAACTATTTCGAAATACAGTGTCCACGCTGATTGGATGCTAACTCGCATTTAAGGCCACCAGGAACCAGTTCAGGCAAGGCATCAGGTCAGCAGTTACTTCATGTGGCTGCTGCTTGAGGCTATCTGAGGTTCTTGCTTAAAGGGACCCTCCTGTACAGCAGTGTCTCAGGCTTTTTCTCTTTGCCTACCTCCTTGAGGTACAGAAAAGCCTTTTCCTCTGTCTCCTGCGGTTGCCTTTGTGGACACCTCAGCTTGCTCGATATGGAGCTGGAGCTGCCTCCGGGCAGTCTTTGGCTATTGCAGCTTGTGCTGCAACTCATGCAGCAGTTTTGGCAGGCTGCAGCCCAGGTCCTGTGGGAACCCAACCCTCAGGTCTTCTGGGAGACTCTCCTTGGATCTCTGTGGGCATGGCTCATGCAGCTGGATCCTGCCCGCCCTCCCCTGCACACCATGCCCCACCGCCTCTGGCGTCTGGACACCAGTGCCAATTGGTGTGACCAGATTGTCATGGAGCAGTGGGGAGACCAGCAATGGCCGCAAAATTTCAGGATGAGGAAGAACACATTTCTGGAGCTCTGTGAGTGGCTCGCCCCTGCCCTCAGGTGATGGAACACAAACATGAGACCTGCAGAAGTGGGTTGCCATCGCTCTCTGGCAGCTTGCCATGCCAGATAGCTACCAATCTGTCAGGAGCCAGTTCGACATGGAGAGATCGACCGTTGGGGCTGTGCTCATGCAGGTATGGAATTCTCCAGCTACTGTTCCAAGGGGGAGAGATGGACTGTAGGAATGGGATTCCCTAGGGAAAGGGGAGGTGGAATTGGGGGTGGATATTGCATGCTCCACAATGTGTGTGAGTGGAAGGGGGAGGGAGTCCTGCCGCGGTGGGAGGGCGAAGGGTGACTGCATTGTCAGGGCCTTTGAGTAGCTATGCACTGCTGACATCCAGCAGGTCCATCAGGGAGCTCCCTGCATCCTGGAGGCCCTGAGGGAGAGTTTCTCCCCGAGACCCAGTGACACTCTCCCCTGGGCTGCCCCACTAGGAGCTTCTGAATTTCCCCTCACTGCCTTTCCTCCAACAACCTCTCCCTTCCCCCTTTCTCTCCCTTTCCTGCTGAGACAATAAACAAACATTTTTTTATTTTCTGTTTCTTTTTATTTGGGGTTAAAGAAACTGGGGAGAGACCAGGGAAAGAACCTGGGAGAGGAGAGGGGAGAATGGGGAGGAGGAGAACCTTGGAGGAGGAGAACCTTGGAGGAGGAAGGAATGAGCTGGAAGTGGGAGGAGGGCTGAAGAGAGGCTCAGGGCGGGGGTTGGGAATGGTTCCTGGCTCTGCTGATCCCACCGCCATGGGTACGGGGGCCACGGGGGCCTCAGGGAGGAGAGAATGTTGGGAAAGAAGTGGGAGGAGGAATGGGAGTGGGAGCAGGAGAGGGAGTGGAAGGAGGAGCTACAGTAAGATCAGGATCAGGAGCAGGATCAGGAGCAGGAGCAGGCATGAGAGCAGGCAATGAGAGATTGAACAGCCACGCACATGAAGTGGCCCTTCTCCAGCAGCTTCTGCCAGGTGTCTTGCCACAGCTGGATGTCTTCCTGGAGCCTGCGGTCGATGGTCTGCTCCAGGGATCGGAGTGTCAGGAGATGCTCCCTCTGGAAGTAATCCATGGGTCTCTGGCACCCGTGTGTCCCTTGGGTTTGAGAGGCTGTCCCAGGTGGTGTCGACCACCCCTCTCAATAAAGAGAGATGGTCAGTCATCCCAGGAGACACTGTCCCTGAAACCTTACCCTCATCTGTGAGCTGAGTGTGACAGTTTTTGGCTCAGTCGAAGGTGATGTGCTTGGAGCAAGACCATGTGCTCTCTGGACAGTGGGCCCATTGCTACAGAGGCCAGATATCCCTGGGAATGGGTGCTGCCCCAAGAGCGTGGGCATGCCTGTGTGCAGGACTACTGAGTGTGTGTGTGTGTGTGTGTGTGTGTGTGTGTCCTCAGCCTCTTTCTAGAGTTGGCTTGTGGAGGGAGGATGCCCCACCCTGGGAGGGTGTCCCATCCTGGGGTCACAAGCATGGCAGGCCTCTCCAGACACCCTGCAGCTAACAGCACAAGGCTCCTCTGAGACAGCCTGCTGGGGCTGTGTGGCCAGTAGCTGAGCAACAAGTGCTCCCACTTGCACAAACCGCTGTGTAATCCCCGGGTGGCAAGGGCCAAGCAAGAGGCGGCCAACTACCCCTCTGAGCCCACCACCTCCACCCCCTGTGTGAAGGGAATGTGATGGCACTCACATGATGTTCCTTCTCTGGCCTTGGACAACGCCTGCATGGAGGGGTCATCCACATGGAGGGGTACCGGCTCCAGGGTCAGAAGGATTATGGTGCTGGCCTCATTCAGCTCCTCCCCCTCCGCCACCTCTTCCTCCTTGTCTCTCTCCCCTGTGAGAACAATGATAGGCGTCTCGAGTCTGGAGTCCACAACTGGGGGTGGGTGGGTGAAGGGACTGCCCCACCTCCCAGGATGCGGTCCAGGTCTTTGAAATAAGGGCAGGTGTGGGGTTCTCCCCTGAAGCGGGAGCTGCCCTCCCTGACTCTGACATATGCCTGGTGGAGCTCCTAATCTTCATCCACACCTGCTCCTATGTGCGGATGTGCCCTTGGTTGGTCAGGCTCTTGGCCATCCGGCTGTAGACCTCTGTATTCCTGCATCTGGTGCAGAGATCTTGAAGGTTGGTCTCATCACCCCAAACCTCAATAAGGTCCAGGATCTCCGCACAAGACCAGGAAGGCTCATGCCTCTTTTGGCCCCGGGCAGGCTCCTGACTGCTCCCTAGGAGCATTGAAGGGTTAGCAGGGATCAGTGGACTGGCTCATCTTGGGCAAATTTGAGGTAGTGGCAGCTGCAAGGTGACTCAGGACTGTCAGGGCCCTCTGCTAGTCACAAGGTTGAGGCTGCAGCTTTAAGGGCTCTAGGGGAAGGGGAGGGAATATAGAATTTGGTTGAGTGTGAATAGAGCAGCCAGCAGGGCACCTTGGGAAGGACTGGAGGCCCCTTATTCCAAAATAACTGCCCTGTCTACATAGCCCCTATTTCGAATAACTGTTTCAGAAGATGTGTTATTCCTCACAGAATGAGGTTTACAGAAATCATCATAAGCCACCCATTAATTCAAAATTATTTTTGAAATAACGCTATTTCTGTGTAGACGCTTACATAGTTATTTCAGAATAATGGCTGTTATTCCAAAATAACTTTGTTGAGTAGATGACCCTGAGTGGCCTGTGGTTCCAAGAAAAAAAAAAGATAACACATTGGAATTTTTTCCAATTGCTGTACTGATTTCTTGGAGTGGGAGGAGGAAGGAAACAGTCTTTATCCTCTTTAAAAAAATAAGAACTTGTGTCAATATGGGAAAAGTCTATAACATCAGAGGAATAATTTTCCTCTTTCATAAAAGAGAGTGATAGGCTAGCTCTCTGAGACTTGTTCTTTCTATACAACTCAATCTTGATATAATACTATGAGCCTGACTTTCCTTTTACATTGATTTTATGGCAGTTTAATTACATTAGCTTCAATAGGGGTTCTCTTGATTTACACATCTGTATATGAGAAGAAAATTAGGCCTTCACTATATTAAGAAGTTAATTGCATTCATGGAATTATTTCAGGTTCTCTGTGGCATTGTTAGCCCTCAAAGCAGACCCAGAGTACCCTCACAATAGTTCATCTATTATTCCTTCCTGGGTATACCAAAGGTTCTCTTCAGTTGACCCATTTCTCTGTTATCGTAAGGTGAAAGGGGTTCCATCATAGACATTTTCAGGGTTTTGCAGTGAACGCATATAGGAAAATCTTCCCTGTCCAGTTTAGACTTGTTACTTATGAGAGGACATGGATACAGCCCCCAAATACAATTGATTGATCCCCACCCAGCAGTTCTTCCAAAACAAAATATTTACTTTTTTTAATGTAACCAATCTTCTCTGATACAATTAAACCAAACCGAAATCCAAACAAATGTACGTTGCTCAGCACAGTGGTTCCCAACCTTTTTGAGCAAACAGACCTCTTTTCAATCTATTAAAATTTCATGGACCCCCGAAACGATCCATTTTTGCTAGCCCACCTAAATCCTTCCTGCCACTCTAATAGCTTTTAAATGGTTTGAGTGAGGTGACATATTCAAAAAAGAGAAAAAAATGGTAAAAAGTGACTGACCTATTTATAAGCTGACTCCAAAGTAAATTTGCAGCTTGTCAGCTTCAGCCTGGGCTGAGGGATGTGCAGACTGCAGGACACAGAGCTTCTTGGGTCCCATTGGCTGCTGTCCCCCTGCACTCCAGGTTGCAGCTTGCTTTTGATTCTGTTCCTTGGACACTAAGGGAGCGAGGGGAAAGTGCTTGCATATTGTGCATGCCTCTTACACACCAGCCAGGCATGAGAGGCATGCATGGCATGCAAGCACTTTCCCCATATTCCCTTAGCTTCTGGAGAATGGAATTAAAAGCAAGCCGTGTCCCAGCACACATAGCTGCTGCCTCCCCTCCCCACATAAAAGGAAAAGAAAAGTAAGGATTGGGCCCACAATCTTTACTTTTTAAAAACTTTCCACAGACCCCCTGCAGTGCCCTCACGGACCCCCAGGGATCCACAGACCACAGGTTGGGAGCCACCGCCTTAGCCTTTTAATTCTTAGGTACAGGTTAAAAGTACCCAAACCATAAACATATCGTTAAAGCAATACTTAATGGCTGTATTCTGCATGTAGTGACTGGTTGCCTGAAGTTGCTGACCGCAGTCTTAAACTTTTACTTATACAGTTATGTAAGATTCAAAACACAAAAATATCTCTTATTAACCCAAATCTACAGACACATACTCATTAATCTTATTTCTAGCTATATTTTACACTATAGCTACCATGTTTACTCTCCATACTCTCTTCTCTCTCTTCTCTTTCCTCTCTCTACTCTCATTCTGTTCTGTCACTGCAGCTAATGATTTTTCTTCTGTGCTGTTTTTTCTCTTAGTTTTCATTCTTTTGAACTGATTTTTTCCTGCTTCCCCTTCTTGACTGACTTTTGACTGCCGCCTGCCTGCCTTTTATTCAGTTTTATGAGCCACTCAAATCTTTCAGATTGGCTTGTTTCCGAGTCCTTGCATTAGCCAGTCTATCCACCAATCATCTTTAAATCCAGTTTGATTGGTCCATAATAGTCCAGTCATAACTGCTAAATCTGGCTGTCAATCAAAGCTGTTATATAACAAGTCTTAGTACTATGGTCTGTTTACTATTATGGTCTGGGGACCCTCATCTATTATGGTCTGGGGACTCCATCATTTTGGAGTAAGCATGCCCGACTGACTGCAGTGTTAGGGTGACCTTTACCTGACTTCAGTCCATACTTGTCTGTCTGCCAACATACTAGCTATAAGCAAAACTGAAACTGCTATTTCACTCTCCATGGTTGTGTGCCAACATTTTGCACATACTAAATTATCAAACTATTAAACTGTGAACAATTATCTCATCTCTTTTAATATGTTTCCAATTGTTAATGTTTGCATTTTAATGGTAAGGTCTGCTGCTGCCATCCTATTTCTCACCAGTTTAGTTCATTTTATTTTAGTTCTTCTCTCATTTTCATTGAATGGTGGCAAAGCAATGTTTTCAGTGCTGTGCTTAGGAAACAGGATAGAGCAGCTCAAAATTTCTCATATCAGCATGTCTTGCAAAATGGACATTAAAATATTGTCTGGATATTAAAAAATTGGGACTCTGGTCTAGAAGGTAAATTAAGTAAAATGAAATACATTCTTAAATTTAACTTCTTTATATGTTTGAAGGTGTATGGGAGGGGAACTTAGTTTTGTACTCTGTATAATAATTTGGATTAAATACTTAACAATTTTGTTCATATATATTTTACATGTATATTGAAATCATGCTTGTAGGTACTGTGTAATACCCCCCCCCCTTGGGGTTTAGAGAGCACAGTCTCTTTGGAACCGTATCCTGAGACAGAGGAAGTGCCGATCAGTCCAGTAAGAGGAAATACATTGTTTCAGGGGCATAGAGAGAGGTAGAGTGTCAGGGCGTGTGTCTGTAGCTCTAGACGAGGGCCTAGAGGGAATAGACACTCAAATAGTGAAACAACCAAGAACCAGTCTGAAGTCTGTGAGGGACAGAATGGCTGAATATAGATACCATAGGCCTGGAACCAGGAGGAGCACCATGCCAAGGAGGAATCACCTGAGAAGGACAAACAAAAGCTTGACCCTCACTGTTGCCCAGAACTGCACTGAGCTGTGAGTACTGGGTCTTGTGACCTTACATTGGGAATAAAGAAGGTGGCTGTAGTTAGCTAAGAGGGGAGGTTGTCACTCTGTGTGGGTTTGCAGAGAGTGGCAGAAAAGTACACTAGAGGTGTTTGTTGGATAATGTTCACAAAGAGGATCAGGAACACCTAAGACACACCACCGGTCTGGAACTCTGCCCAAGATGTAACCAAGATGTAACTCAGCTACCCCTCTGAAGCTTTTGAAGGATGTAACCCTGTTTTACTGTTCTCCATATATTCCCCCTGTTGTTTTTTCTTTATTCGGCCCTCTGTAAATAAATAATTCCCCTTCCTATATTCATTGTACTATTCCGGTGAGTGTGTGTTTGCTCCAGAGGGTTTGGAACAGGTGCCCCGGGATGGAAGGGACTTTGCCTGATGCATTGCTGAAAGCACCTTTTCTGAGCCAGAGCTGCTTACAGCACAGACTCCATTTTGGCCATGAGGGCTCTCAAGCTACAATGGTTTATTGACTATTAATTAAAATCTTCCAAGAATGTCAAGGCTGATTCCCCACTCTGGCACAATGAATGCAGAAGTGGGGGCCTGCAAAAGTACCCCAAAACCTTATCTCTCCAGACTTTGGTATAAAACTTCCCCCCAAAAATCTTAAGAACCTAGATTTTGGGATAAAAAATCTGCTGCCACCATCAAGTGCTTTTGAACCCGGAAACGGGTGGACACTTGAAACCAACCCCAAGGGCACCCCAAGCTCTTTTTTCAAAAGAGCTTGAAAAGAAAAGAGAAAATACAAGTTGCCGTCTCTGATTGCTGTCCCCTAATCAGAGGCATGCAGATCCCACAGACAAATGTTCCAGGACACAAAAATGAACCAATACCAGGTCCAGTAATAAAAAAGAAAGCACTTTATTTCTCAAAACAATACTCCTGTTTCAAGCATAATGACTAGATGGAAAAGTCACCAATTAATATACTCATGGGGGACTCCCATGGGCCAAAACTTAGTTACAAAGGAGAGGAAAACGCATTTCTAAATGCATAGACATCAGATTCCCATTCCCAAACTATAAAACAATAAAACCTAACGGATTTATCTAGACTTTGCCCTACTTACAGATGGTGAAGAGTCTTTTCTTGGAGAGGGACATATTGTCTTTCCCCCTCAATATCTGGAGAGTCAACTGCCCAGGGACAATTGAGGGAAAACCCCAAAATTCCTTTGTCTCAGTTTGAAATCCCTGTTTGAATTTCTATTGGCTGACTGCTACCTGGCTAGGTACAATTAACTCCTTAGTCCCCAAGCTGCTGCCCATCCCTCATGGTCATGACAAAGAACAACAATAGAAGAAGAAGAATGAGGGGTGGGATGGGGAGAGGGTGGAAGAAGAAAGACTTCTAGGTCAGTAGATGGTTGTGTTTGTTAATTTCCTCAAGCCTTTGAAAACAATGTCCACTGTGTAAAGGAAGATATACTGTTGATCAAAGTTAAGATACAAAGGCAGATCAATGTATGACACCAGTGCAGGAAAAGAACCTTCCACTTCTAAAATGTAGTGGCTTCGTGCTGTATAAAACGAAGAATCCTAATCTGGAAAGCTTGTAGTGATTGGTAAGAAAATCCTTCCCTATGAAAATTGCAGTGTGGAAAAAAATCTTCTTTGCTTTTTGTAATCCATGCTGTGTATGCAATTCACAAGAGTCCATTTAAAAGTATCAGTTCCCAGTTTTGAAGTGGCAAAAAATCTTTCCATTACTTAACTGAATTCACAGCAATATGTACACATACATATTATGGTGCGGAGGGGGAAGGAATATAGACGAGCTCATGGATATGCCTTCCTTACAGGCTCCAGGTGATCTCTTCTTTTGTCTTCTTTTCTGGGACATATACTTAAATTGGATGGAAATTGTGTCAGCTGGATTTCCCAACTGGCCATTGATGAAGTAAGCAATTTTTATAATTGTGGGTTTCCTTTGTTTCCTAATTGTGCACAATGTAAATGCCACAGCAAACTACTTCTCACTCTCAGAAGGGCTGCCGTGTTAGGCAGTAACTTTAAAAACAATGAGTAGTCCTGTGGCACCTTAAACAGAGACTAACAAAAATATATAGAATCATGAGCTTTCAGGGCAAAACCCACTTTGTCAGATGAGTTGAAGTGAAAATAACAGAAACCAACATATATCAACTGCTCAAGATTCTATATATTTCTGTTAGTCTCTAAGGTGTCACAGGACTACTCATTACTTCTCAATCTGACCAGACCAAGATCTTGAACTACCTTACATATTTGCAGAACACCTAAAGGTGGCAGAAGCTGAGGTTTTTTTTAGTGGATCAGGCAGTATAGTATGAAAGTGGAACTCAGATCTTCTGTGAACAAGGCATATGCTATGCAGGCAAGATAGACGGAGGCAAATTGGTGTGTCTCCCCCAAACAAGGCAAAGTCTAAAAATGCACAACACAGGATCATGTGGTGCAAACTTCATATTACAAGGCAGCAACAGGCCACATACAGTGGTCCTCTCATATTCTACAGTAGCCATCTGCATTAAAAGGTCCTGGCTCAAATACAGCGGCAGAGGGTTGCTTCCCTGGCCTCAGTGTCGTTCAGCATAAGTGACCAAACAAAGGTTTCTTTTTCCATTCTCATGGGCATCTTTCCAGCATACAAGACTGGGCTGACAGCAACAGTACAATAAATTGGCCCATTGGCTTTTATCATAAAATCATTAGAGAGAGTTTGGCCATACTGTGCTATCATTTAAAAGCAAATCCGTCCATTAAAATCAATGCTGAGATCTATTTAAAAGTCCATGGCAAGATACAGCCCTAAAGCAACTCAAAAGAATCAAACCTTGTTCACATAAATCAGAAATGGAAAGCAAAATCAATGGAAATCCAAGGAGTACTGAGGAACGACTTTCAACAAAATACTTCACAAACAGGGCATAATCCTTGACTGCTGAAAACACATCCAGTTTCTGCATCTGATGAAGGAAGGAAGGATCACTTTTCCAAGCAGGTGATATTTCATGAATATGTTCATATGTGATCAAAGACAGACAAGAGATTTTCTAGAACAGGAGATGTAATTTAAGAAGCATAACTCCAAAGCTAGAATCATAGAATCATAGGACACTAGAACTGGAAGGGACCTCAAAAGATCCAGTCCTCTGCCCTCATGGCAAGAACAAGCACCATCTAGATCATCCCTGATACATGTCTGTCTAACCTGCTCTTAATTATCTCCAGAGATGGAGGTTCCACAACCTCCCTAGGCAATTTGTTCTAGTGTTTAACCACGATGACAGTTAGGAAGTCATTCCTAATGTCTACACCGCAGCCTATGAAATCATGTAACTCAGAGGCATGAATATTCCATACTCCCAAGTGACATAATTACACCAACATAAGCCCTCATGTGCACAGAGCTACACCCACTGTACCTAGATACTGTTGAGATTTGTACATTAATAGCCCACACAGCTAAAATCAGCTCTGAGTGACATATGTGCATTTTACAATGAATGACAATTAGATCTGTGTTAATGAGAGCAGAATTGGGTCCATTCATTAGGTGTAATTGCCCACCAAAAATTCAGGGATGATTGGGTACAACTCTGTGAAAACAGAGAGTATGCATTTTTGTCCTATGTTATTTTAACAGGTCCCTCTCTATCTGGGAATCCAGCTGGACTAGCGGTGGTGTGGGCAAGTGAACTGTTTGCTAGTGCCTTCTTGTGGCAGATGTCCAGTGGAAGTACCTGTCACAAAGGGAATATGGTTCCCTGATAACCCAGATTTGGAAGTGGTTTAGAGAAAGGCATCCACTGTAGAATTTGAGGACTAAGTTGGGACACCTATTGTCTTGTATAATGAAGAGACAGCCCATATGGTAGTGGGGTCCCAGCAATGGGTGGGAACCAGCTGTGAATGAGTGAGGGGACGGAAAGCCACCCTCCACCAGGTAGAAACAATTAAAGAGGGAATGGTGACCTGTGCTGTATGAGTTACTGCTGGTTACTTCCCAGATATGTTAAGTTATGGCCTCATGCCACATCCCTCATGTCTTATTTTTTCCTGCATGTGAGGGATAATTACATCTGAGTTAATGAGAGCAGAATTTTACCTCTCCCTCCCTCCCCCTGCCCCCCGTCCCCACTGGATGATCCCTTTAAGAAAGTTTTGGAAGTTGAGAAGGAAATGGGATTGGTCAGAAAGGCAGAGGTCAAGGGCAGAGAGTGGGAGCCAATCCTCCCTGAGGGCTGTCTTAATGCGTGCTCTGTCTGCAATAGACATTTCCTGCCCCAACATTTCCCCTTCTGCAGTAGCTCTTGACAGGGAGTGCAGAGTAGCCAGACCAATTTTGCCCTTCAGGGATGTACCTTGTGTTGTGAGTATTAGCTGGGGAAACTGCTTTATTCTGTTTTATGGCTACAAAGGGATGTAGGACAATGTAGAATCTATCCAGTTATCAGTGTTCAGTGAAAAGTTATATTTTAATAAAACAGTCCAATTGATTTATCCATTCAGGCTTTTGTGTAGGGTTCCCATTGCCTTTAAGAGATCCAGACACATGAGAACAGAATAGATATTTTTAATTTACTGTTGGAAAACTAGGGTTTTTTTATTTGTCTTTAACATTCTGTGAGCATATCAGGGGTCTGCGCATCAATAAGGTTTGTAATAACATGGCAATTTTTCTCATTTAACTTGCATATTTCATTCTAATTGCTTCTGAGACTTGCTTATTCTTTAATACTCTAGGGATCTTATGGCTCTAGGGTCGATAGGCTTTTCTTATCCCGTGTTTATATCTTCCATGTCTCAGAAAATATCTTTCTGTGGTTTAAAGGTTTAATGAACATTTACCTATTTTGGGGGGCTACACTTTATCCTGTTGGCTCTTTATTTGGCATATTGATTTTTTCTATTTACAGTCACTGCAGGGGCTCTGTTTTACATACAGAAAATCATTTTTTATTAGTTGTATAAGGCCCCAAACAAAGATGAAAGCTCTATTGTGCTGAGCCCTGTAGAAACATGTAAATGTATAGGCCCATATCAGAAAAATAATGAACTTAAGCAGAAGCAGATCAGTTGTATGTGCCATTCTATATAAACAAAAGGCAGAGCATGGGGCTAATGTTTCCATTATAATAAAAGCAAAAATTTACTAGTGGGAAAAAATGATGAAGTGTAGAAAGGGTGATTCTTAAGAAACTTATGAAGAAAAACAAGCTATATTTTAAATGTACCTAGTCAGTTATATTAACATTCCAACCTTAAACTAAACATTAAAACACTGTAAAATGGAATAGACCAGGGTTGAAAGTAATTTAAATTCCTTAGGCCTTGTCTACACTAGGAGTTTAGCTTGACTTAGGTCAATTTTCTAAACAATGAGTTGACACTACCAAGCCCGTTGCCTCAACTTAAAGGACCACTAAAGTTGATTCTGTACTCCTGCTTTTATGAGGAATAATGTTAAATTCAACCTTGTATGGTCAGTTTTCCAGTAGTGCAGACACAGTGCTCTGAAAGTCAATGTTCTTGTCCTCCGGGAGATGTCCCACAGTGCTCTGTATTGACCGCTCTGGCCATGACTTTAAATTCTACTGCTCGCCAGGTGAACAGGAAAAGCCATAGGAAAATTTGAATTTCATTTTCTGTGTGGCCAGCATGGCGAGCAGTCCTCAGAGCAGGCATCACACCTGACCTTGACTTCCATGAGCTTCATGAGTCAAAGATGAGCCACCAGCATGGAGGGAGGAAACTAGTACATTATGGGCCGGTGACAACATGTATCCAGAACCACTCACTGCAAAGTTTTGGTCCCAGTGTATCCAGGGAGCATAACCCAGAATGCAAAGAGGTGCAGGTGCAACACTGACATGCAGAACCAAACCTGGGAGAGTCTGGAGCTTAGTGCATAAGCCTTTAAAGCATGAGCTAAAAGCTAGCTAAGGCTGTAGAGCAAACTCATTCTTTCTCTCTCTTTCTCCCTCTCTCTCTGTAAGAGGTCAATGAGCCACCACATGGGACTGTACACCACATCCAGAAGCTGTGGCACAGTGCATCACTCTCAAAGTTGATGGTAGCCACCATACTGGGGATACGCTAGTTCAAACCATATCGAATTCTTGTGCACAGTAGGAACATGCACCTTTGACTTTACAAAATTGAGTGCTAAACAATCAACCTTAATAAATGTGACTTATCTTGTAGTATAGACATGGTCTTACAGGTACTGTTGTATTGGACACAGGCCAGCGGGTGGGCAGTGGAGATATGACTGTACCCATAAGAAATTTAAGTGTGGGATGGAGCGCAGGGGGCTCAGGGAAGAAGGTTGGGGTATGTGTGTGGGAGCTCAGGGCTGGGGTTTGGATTGTAGGAGGTTCAGGAGTCAGGGCAGGGAGAGTATGGGGGTGCAGGAGTCAGGGCAGGAGGTAGGGAGATGTGAAGGGCTCAGGGCAGAGGGTGTGAGTTCAGGAGTCAGATCAAGGGTAGAGGTGGAGATCTCAGGACAAGAGGTGGGGGAAGTTCGGGTCTGGGAATGAAGCCATCATGCTGCCTGGCTGCCAGATCACCAGGACTGTCCAGAGTGACGGGGAACACAGTGCCTAGCCATAGGATCCCTGGGACTGGAGCCTGGGTGTGCTGTGGTTGTGACACCTAGAGGCTGTGGATGCTGGCTTGGGACCCCCGGGATTGGTGACTGGCCCTCTCCCTGCTTCCAGCCATCTGGCACTGGGGCCAGCAGTATGGGTGATGATGGTGTGGGCTCCTGTGAGCTAAGGGGCCAGGAAAGGAGGGGTGGGCTGCCCATGCCCAGCACTGGCACAGTGGCTGGCAGCATCCCTAGCTGACCACTCTCTTATTGGTGAGCCACGCCAGGGGTTTACTTTCACATTAGGATTAAAGAAAATCAAAATTAAGAATCTATGTTAAAAAACTTTAAAATTACTGAGATCTTTTTCTCCTGAGGAAAAATATTCCCATGACATTTTGATTCATGCTTTTGTGACCTCTAGATACACTATGCTTTAGCAAGCCTATCTTTTGAAGATCACTTCAGGGTAATGGGTCATGCAGAAAGCAGCTACCCAATTGGTAGGTAGGGCTTATCTAACAGAGTGTATTACAGTAGCTCTACAGGGTTTGCACTGGTTTCTTCTTTACTTCTGAATTGACTTACAGATAAAAGGTCTGTTTAGTTTTGGTCTTCAGTATCCTCCTCTTTCCCATGCACCATTCTGGCAATTGAAATTAGTTGTCTAGCTGTTATTCTCTGTTTTTCATCTTTGTAATTGGCTTCCCCTGCTGGTCCAACAGATCCAAATCAAACTGCCTAAAACACCATGCTCTGCTGATTACCTAATGCAGAAAATAATATTGCTGACTGTGTTTGATTATTCACTCACTCATGTCTACATAATGTCATCTCCTATTGGGTGCAGTCAATGAAAGTCCCTCTTTTCACTTATTCTGAGGGGGCTGGTAAACTGGAAATGTAAGTCACACTATTTATGATGAATTATTGCTGCCTTCATTGTTGAGTAGTTCCTGGAGTGGTATGATTCAACAGCTGATGGAGGGCTAGCCAATGACAGCACATGAAGTACTGCAAGCTGTTGTGTTGCCCAGCTGCTGAGGGCCCTGGGCCCTGGTCTACACTAGGGAGTTATTTTGAAATAACCCTCCTTATTTGGAAATAATAAGCAGAGTGTCCACACTATCAAGCCCATTATTTCAAAATATCAAGCTGGTTATTTCACAATCTGTGCTCTTGCTTTCTTTGGGGAATAAGCTTATTTCAAAATAGTTATTTGGGGAATTATTATTTCAAATTTAGTTATTTCAAAATAACTCCCTAGGGTAGACATGCCCTGAGTGAGCACCGATGGCAGAACTAGGCCCAGTTCTTTATGTGAATTCTTGTTCTTAGCAGTTACTGGTAGCCTTGTCTTTCACTCCTGCCAACCCTATCTTCCACACAGAATGTTGCGGCAAAGAGGCATCTCCAAAAATATCACATAGTGTTGTGGGTCAGTAATCTCCTTCCAGGTGTCTTGATGGAGAAACAAGAAAATAATGATCCTAAAATATATGTGAGTACTGGACAGATCAAGTCTTTAGTGGTGTGGTTTTTGTTTGTGTTTGACTTCCTTCAATATGTCACGAATCTTAAGCTAGTCACCATAGTGCTTCTTTATGAAACATTCAGAATGTGTGATTATGATGCAGAGAGATCTTACCCTGAATATTGCATTGTGCTTTCACGTTAAATTTGATAGATCCCAATCTTAAAGTGCCAGCTGGGAGAGTCTAATTTTACCATTTACTTCAGAGGTGTCCTTCATAGTTAGTTTATTAGACAAAGCATTCAAGCTTGCACTCAGAGCAAACCTACCAGGAAAACAACAGAGAGGTTGAAAATGTAAACCTCACTTGTGGTAGGAGCATTCACTGTTTGTGGATTTGCTACTTCTACATGACATTACATAGACATGGGTGTGCATTTCTAATGTTTGCAAATGAGCTCCTGATCACATTCACACATAGCATTATGGTTTTCTGTGTTAGTTAATTAGCAAAGCATGGTGTTTTTAGGCAATGTGACACTTTTTTGTGTCTAACTTTTAAGAATACAACTGAATTGTATAGTTTAATATTTAAAAATCAGTCACTTTTAGATTAGTTTGTCTGGCATGTTCATTACCAAGGGCACACCCCAGGTAGCTCAAGCTAAAGAACCCATGTAGTTATTGAAAATAATGGACTAAGAAAAATATGTACACTGTTGCTTTATGTTCTGAAAACTAAACTGCCTGGAGCTGCCCTGATTTCAAGCTTGTGAGTCATCTAAACCCAAGCCATAGAAATTCCAGAGGGCATGTTGTTAAATAATGCATGAGTGATATAATTTTGCCATGTATCTTATTAGTAAAAATGCTGCAAGAAACAACTAGGAGAAAGAAAAAAAACCTCAGACACTTTTCTTTATCTACCAACACATTGTTTAGGACTGAACCACTCAAAGAGTTAATTTGCCAGTGAAGGGATAACAAATAACATTTTATTATAATGTAGAATTGACAGCTGCTTTCTTCTAGGGCAAAAGAAAAATTCTGATAATCCTTTGATTCAAGCTGTAACCTTGTGTGAGTGTGCTCTTTCTGTGTGTTTGTATAATTATAAAATAAATATACAGAGAGACAGAATAGAAAAAGAGCTGTTTAGCAACAAACTATATCTCTTCTATCTAATAAATTTAAATTACTTCTTGGGTTTAAAGTAAGCCTTTTTATTAACTTTAGCACTATATAACATTCCACTAAGCAAGTAATAATCTCCTTTTATCAACAGGTGTCCATCTGTAATTAACAATGTCAGTCACCTTATTTTATGAACAATCTGTTCTTCATAAACAGATAGGCGATTTGATGCAGATGTGGTTCTGTATCCTAGGGAGCCAGCATATCAGGTTTTTTGTGTTTAAAGCCTGCAATTTCATGCTTAGCACTTGGCACTGTAACCATGGTTATCTTTAGTTAGGTACAGAGGCATAAAGCAGAAGGAATTTTTTCTTGGACCTAATGTAGACAATCAGAACACAGAAAGGGCACAGGATTATGAGTGAATAAGGGATAACAAATTCATATGCTGACATCTTTATTTATAATTATTTTTGACACATCAGATGTAGGGAGTTTTTCTTCAGAGTTATTTCCTGAACTGCATTTTTCAAATAGTACATTAACAGGGAGTAAAGAAGTTCTGTAAAGCTACAGTTGTTCTCAGCCTCAATGATTTGCGTGTACAGTCTGGCAGACTCAAGGATCAGGACCATTATCATCTCCTGCAAGATTTATGTAGTCCATCAGTCTCATGTTAGGAGTGGGGAACCTGCAGCACACCAGCCATATGTGATTTGTCAGGGTTAGCCATTGGCAGGCTGCTAGATGGTTTGTTTACCTGAGCATCCACAGGCATGGCCTCTACAGCTCCCGGTAGTTATGGTTCACAATTCTTGGCCAATGGGAGCTGCAGGAAGCGTCGCCTGCCAGGATACAGCTTCCCGCTGTTCCCATTGACAGCAAACCATTGCCACTGGGAGCTGCGAGAATCTGTACCTGCAGACGCTCAGGTAAACCCAGTATTTGTTGGCCTGCCAGTAGCTAACCCTGATGAACTGTGTGTGGCTGGTGCACCGGATATTCCCCGCCCCTAACATATAAGACTGATGGACTCCATAAATCTTGCAGGAGACGATAATGGTCCTGATCCTTGAGTCTGGCCAGACTGTAGAAGCAAAGCATTGGGGTAGAAAACAGCTATCACTGTACACAGCTGCTTTATGTCTGTTCCCCCATAGCTCTTAAGGACAACTTTAGCCTCCAGTGTAAGTCAGAACAGCTTTAGGGCTGCTCATCTTATCCCTGCATCCAGTGGCCTCTTTCAGTTCACATTACTGCCTGCATCAAAATAAAAAAGTTTAATTTTATCAGTGATCACAAAACTTAAAACACAAGATTTTAAATTTTCCAGTAGTTGGGTGGCTTTACAGCCTTCTTTATTGTCATGCACAGTATACATACAGGAATGTTACAAATTCCCAAATAAATAAGTATCATGCTGAAGGCAATCATACCCCGCAGCTCATTACAGACCTAATCCAATGATTTTCTGAAGTCAGTCAGTGAATTGCAAGGGTTGCTTGGCACCAAATAGGCCTGAACTCTGGTTTTTTTTTTCTATGTTCCACCATTTAGCCTACTGTAATTAGACACAGAGTCAGAGAGGTTTCCATTTTGTCTCAATGTGGAAGAGGAAAATTTCTGAACTCGTGGAAATTTTTATGGTTGGGAAAACTGTTCTAATATTCTCAAAATCATATTTACCATCAGAGCTGTGTACATGCAAAACAAATTATGAAAACCATGTTCTGCAATGAACATTCACAGGCAGAGATGGGTTAGATGGTATTTCTACAGAGGCAGAGTTAAAGTAGCTTGGCTATTTTTAACTCTGAATTTCCATAGTTTCAAAGGACTGGGTTCCTTATAAATGTAAAGCTTAGTTTGTAATTTTTTTTATTAGATCTGATGTTCTTTAAAAGTAATATACAGTCAAGCCTTTCATATGGACCAGTAACCTTAATTTCACTTTATATCTTTTCCTTGTGGGTTATATACCGGTCTGGTCACCAGAGGAGTTGACAGTAAGAGGTGTTCAGTAGAAGTTCAGCCCTTTACAAGTCAAGATGAATTATGCAAGTAGTAACTGAGGAACACACATAGAATTGTGACTAGATCTTCTGAAAGGCCAGAGGGTTATATGCATTGGCTGAAGTTCAAAAACCTCTTTTCTAGGCAAGGGCACAAGGCAAAAAAAGCAATAAAGAAAAAACCTCAAGTTTTCTAAAAAGCCAGAGTTTTTCATTCTACAACAATAGGAACTTATCTATAGAGTGTCTTGCATCTCTTCCATAATGTGCTCCGTAACTTCCACTGGCCTGAGGACTGAGAGTTTTAAACATTGTAATTCACTCTCTCTCTCGCTCATGACTGTACATCTTGTCACCAGGATGACTTAATGGCTTGAGCAATTAGGCCCAATATTCTAGAAAGAATCATTTCTCTGTTCATTTCCCACAAAATATTGATCAGAAGGGTAAAGCTGCTTGGTATTCAGTTAAAATCAGTATACTTTGTCAGGTTGCTGAGGGGAATTCTTGGTTTAGAGTGCTGTCTGACCTGTGCAAAGTTGGATAGTCCCCATAAATGCAGGTATCTACAAGAAGGTTGTAATGCAAGCAGGATATGTTTTAGCACAGTCTTTGAAACAATATTTGTGACAAATGCCCTGATCTTTTTCATTCGTTAGGGCATTGACCTGAATTGTGTGTCACACTCAAAATTGCTGTTAATAACTGCTTCTATTATTAAGTGTACCCTAAATTGAATCAGTGCACTACAGGGGTAATTTACTGTGACTTAGAGAAGCCCAGAGTCTATGGCTAGAAATATCTCAATAAAACCAGGGGTGAATTAGAGTGGCACTCTGGTCCTTTGGCATCAGTCTGCAAGTGAACTTTTGCAGAGAGATGAAAAGAGAGTTCTGCATCTAAATAAGTGAAAGCCCTTGTCAGTGTTTTAGAACAGCTGTCATTGCATCATGCATTTAAAATAAATGAAGCTCAATAGGTCTGAAAACACAGTGTAGCACGTAAGAAAGAGCTGTGTAAGAACTGTGGCACTGATGGAAACATGGAAAAAGCATTTCTTAAGGCCTAGTTAAATCCTTGCATGAAAAAATAAACACTTCACTCAAGGCCAGAAATAAGGAGCATCAGTGCTCTCTAGAAGGAAGATGATGCATTCAATGAAAAAGCTTTCTGCAAGAAACTAGACAAGGTAATTTTAGGCAATAAAAAAATTCTTTCAGTTGAATGGTGAGGAAAGAAGTTAGATTTAAAACACCACAAATAAAAAGTAAATGTAGCCTCATGAGGCTGGATAGGCTGATTCTAATATATCAGTCTCATCTGTGTACCAATGGAAAATAAGACTTCTGCAGGCTGGTTGTCATTTTAAGATTTAAATGCTCTTCATGCTACAGAATGACACAGCATGGATGGGGGATGTGGCAAGATGTATTCCAAAACATATTCCATGCATATCTGTGTGTTTCATGAACTGAAACTATATTGTGCAATCACTGAAAGACTTTTTTTTGCTAGAAACTGAACAAATATGTAACCCAAAGCTGGACTATGCCCCAAATAACTTGTAGAGCTGTGGCGGAAGATAACAGGTGCATACAACAGAAGGGGAGAGTAGAAGGAAAGCATGAGGCAGCTATGACTAGTGTACTAAACAACAGGCCTGGCACGCTAGTTACCTAACTGTTGTCACGTGTTTTGAAGGCATTATAGTCCTTAAAGAATGATTTAAAAGTGGATAATATTGTGGTCTGGTGGGTTTTTGCTTGGAGATCTTCTTTTCCTCCTTTTTTCCTTAGGCCGTATGACTTAGAAGAGGCATAACCAAGTATCATTGCCAAACATTTATTACAATCCTTCTGGAAAATTCCTATAGAGATGAAATTAATGAGGCTATGTAGAAATTTCTCCAAAAACATTAATACATTACTTGGTTTCTATAGATTTTAAAATCCATACTATAATAGTTAATAGGAGGTATATGAATCTCTTTTCTATTAAATGCAAGAAAAATCCATGGAAAGATTACACAAGTTGAACCTCTGTGGTCTGACACCTTCAGGACTAGACTGGTCCCAAACAAAGGACTGCTGGCAGGACTCCACTGCTGGTTCACAGGCTGCAGGCCAGATTCCCTTCCCAGTGGGCCCGATGGACAACCTTTCATTTTTAATTTATCCATTTTGGTATTTAAGGTTGTAGCCCACCCTAAAGGTTTTTCTAGGGAAAGCTGCAACCCTCCAATCAAGAGTAGGCAGACAAGCAGTAAATTCTTCAAAAACAACATTTATTTAGAATAGAGTACTTACTGTCAAAGAGTAGAGATGGATAAAATAAAGTTACAGTAAAAAGGAATGAAGTGGCACGGCAAATAAAAACACAATGCTTAACTCTATAGCATCTAACAATCTAAATATATTATTGTTTACTTAGCATTCTGTGCCTTATAACGCTATTAACAATTAAACACGTGACAGTGTATCAGTTAAACATTTAATACCAAATACTTAATACTAAGCTCTTAGCCCTAAGCATCAATAAGAGCTAATCAGGCAATTATCAGATGGGTAAGGGAAGATCTCAATCAGACCACAAACATCCAAGTTTATTTACACTTGAAACCCACACACTCCAGGATGCTAAAATAAGACAATTAAACTTACAGAAGCCTTTTAACATTCCCTCTGAATCATCTGTTCTGTCAGGAGCTGGGGATTGATGGTGGAGTGTAAGTTGCTAGATGGATTTACAGCAGGCTGTGGCCGAGGAGCTGATGCTTCTCAGAGTCAGATACAGAAATTTGTCAGTCACAACTGGGGGGTTCCAATGTGGCCTCCTGCTGGCTGGGTACCAGAAGTGGTTGTTGACAGTCCAACCTCAAAACCCTGGGTGGACTGCTAATGCTGCTGCCGCAGGAAGAGGTGCTTAGGAACAATGCTAGTGAGCATGGGCTGCAATGTTTCTGTAGCTGCTAAAAGTTTTGTTAGCTACTTATGAAAGCCATTACTGGTGGCTTGTGATGCAGCTGCCGCAGTACCTGCTTTGGGAGTGATGGCTGCTAGTAAGCATTGTTGATGCTAGAGAGAGATGCCAGTGCTTGTGATCATGGGTAGCTAGCTACTTTGTGGCTGCACGGCAAGAGTTAGCTGTGAGACCCAGCTAAGTTCTGTTGATGTAGTGTGGTGTGGTCCTGCAGCATTCCTTTTCCTTCAAGTCCCTTTCCCCTACGATGTTTAGCTAGCTGCTGCCACCTTTATGTATGATATGCAGTTCACTGACATAATTTAAGATCATAATTCATCCAATCAGCTTGCGGTTGAGCCAATTAACATAATTTATTATAGCGAGTCAGCTTGTAGCTTTTGCTGGCTGTGTGCCAAGTCACATGTACCCACATGTGACAGGAGTCTCATTCTTCTATGAATTCAATGTATTTCTAGGGAACATTTCAGATTAATTTTGCATTAACCATTGCTACTGCCTGTCTGGAAGTCCCATTGTTTCTATGGGCCACATTGCACCTCTATGGGATTTTGCTGAGTCATTCCCCACAGGAAGTGATGCAATACCTTCCCTTGATTGAATTATCCCTATTCATTTCTATGAGCTTCTATGCATTGCTATGGTATTTCCCAGGACATTCCATTTTTTTTAAACAACTAACAAAATCATCCAAAGCCCAAGATTTGGTGGTGATGGGGGACTTCAACTATCCAGAAATATGTTGGGAAAATAACATAACAGGGCACAGACTAACCAATAAGTTCTTGGACTGCACTGGTGACAATTTTTTACTTCACTTGAAAAAGCTACCGGGGGGAAGCTGTTCTAGATTTGATTTTAACAAATAGGGA
>CM057846.1:43777972-43802962 GCA_030068395.1 Apalone spinifera | reverse complement strand
TGTGTTTGGCATAGGTACATGCTGCGTTTGTGTATATATCTGCAACAGTACTACCCCTTGCTGGTATATGGTATTAGTGCTACCACTTATGGGGTGGTACTCTAGAGTTAGGTAATCTGTACCTCACAGGAGACACTGTAGGAACCACTTTGCTATATGTTTACCAAATTCACACATTTGGTAATGGCAGCTCCTATTTACGTCTCCCTTCTGCTGGAACACATGGGCAAGATCTTGGAGAAAGTGGTCTGCTTCTGGTACTTGTGGCAAGAAAAATGTTTGTTAGAGGCAATACCTGGTTACTGACAATCTGCTGTGATCCCGTGGAGCAGATGATGTCACTTCTGATATCTCTACAGTGTGTACATGGGTGGACCACTCGTTCTAGTCCAGAAGTACCAATATGATGTGATGGGATCACACCATTTTAGAACCCTGGAGTGATCAGTGGCTCCAGAACTTCTAGCTGAGGAAGCAGATCTTCATGGAGCTATGGCAGGAGCTTACACCAATACTTCATCATCAGACCACTAATTTTCAGAAACTCATACCAGAGCAGAAAAGAGTGACTCTTACCCTTCGGAAGTTGGCAACACCTGACAGCTACCAGTCATTGCAAACCAGTTTGGGGCTGTGAAGTTCATATCATGGTGGCTATTCAGGTTTGCCTGGTGTTCTACCTATGGGCTGGTTGCCATAACTCAAATATCAGAATTTATAGCTAGATTTCAGCAGATGGGATTTCTGAACTGTGCAAAGGCCAGTGTCACCACCTACATTCCTATACTTTGTCAATCTAAAGGTGTAGGGGAATATGTGAACCAGAAAGCTTAGTATTCACGTATGCTCCAAAGTGGACCATGGACACAGTAACACTAGACAAACTGGAAAGGTTCACATAAACAGGGTGCTCTGACTCGCTTCTAATTTGGCTCAGGAGTTGGCTCAACATAAATGACCTAATGAAAAGAGAATTGAGCAATAGACTGAGTAGCTGAAGAATGGTGGTTGAGTGCATGTTTGTGTGGTTGAAAGTTCTTTGGCAATGCTTGTGTGCCAATCTGGTCTAGTGCAGTTCACGTAACCGTGGCATGCTATCTTCTTCACAGTGTTCTGTGAAGAAAATGAAAATGCTTCTGCACTTAATGCTGCTATGGAAAAAACACCAAATGACATTGGCAGTTAGTTGTGTGCCTACAAACATGTGTAAGAAAGATGCATCTAGCAAGAATAAGGAGGATTAGACAGCTGGATAACTGCAATCCCCCAAGCCAGTCCACAAATGCCATATCTGATGGGACTATCATGAAATGGCTAATGAAAGCAGTCCTTGTGGCATGTGAGATTAGTTTTCTGTGTCTCATTCAAAGAACCATAAAATAGAGCTGTTCTAAAGCCTTGAGTAATATCTTTGAGCCAAGTAATAAGTCAGACCTTTGTGCAGGTTGAGAGAACTGCTACCTTGGAGGATTGCAAATGTCCTTCTAACTCAGCTCAGAGGACAATTTCAGTAAGAAGTCCCTATCATGACTTCAGTGACTGGAAAAGAGTAAAAGTAATCATCATAATTATTTTTAATAAAACTGATTATTTATAAGGAGATAGTGGATATAAATCTGCCTGGAAATGAGAAACAAGAGGAACTTGAGAGTTGACTTTCATGACAGTTTTGATTGTATGCTCTCTGCCATTCAGAAATGGTGTGCTGATACCCAGTATGTACAGGTGCATATCTTCAAAGAGCTGCAGAAGATGTTAACTGTGATATTCACATTGACTTTAGCTCCCTATAATGGCATCACTCTCAGAATATAAACTGCAATGTTACAGAGTTTTAACTACAGAGAGCTGAACTATATGATTTGTATAAAGTGAACACTATGAACTTTTATCGAAAGCATGAGAACAAAGCAGCCCTGAACTATTTTTTTGGGTTATAGTTTGGTTAATGGTCTTGCCTAGGGCCATGCCTAGGTGGCCCAGTAGTGGAAAAGGTTTAGCATTTTATAAAAATCCCCACTCCTGTTTATGTGATATCTCACCTAAACAGCTTTCTCAGTCTCAGAGATTCAAAGCCCCAGTGGCATTTTCAACCACCTCCTCCTGGTTATAAAAGTGACACTCGGAAAACAGAAAAAATGCAATGTAGCTTATAGGCCAGTCACACCTGAACATCACAGTTCTCCTTTCTAATCCAGAATATGTGAAATATCTGCAGCATTTCTGATCAAGCTATATAGTACAAATAAAAATTGAAATGAAATTAGTCTACTAATTCTCATTATAAATCTACCCAAGAAATTTGCAGTCTCTACATGGATATTCTGGGAATGGAAAAAGAGGCAAAATTCATAGATAACTATTTGCTGCAAATGACATGCTCAGAACACCCCCGCAGTCAATAAGCTTTGTAAAATCCTGATTTAACTGATTTATTACCGATACAACTACTCTAATGAGTGAATTCTCCTCTGAAAGCATCTCCACCATCCTCTGCCTTTTAACCTAGTAGTATTACTGCACTAAGACAGCATCTTTAATTCTCACCGAGGAAATTTTTTTTCTTTTGTATACAGATGTTTTGTAAAAACTCTGAGCACTGTTTTCTTTTGTTTTTTCTCACTGTCCAAGGAAGCATTTTTAATTTGATAAGCAGTCTACTCCAGCAGCCTCAGTGTGAGAGCTAGAAGCCCATAAAATCAAATAAAATAAAGGCATTTATCCTAACTACCTGAACTGCAGACAGCATCCCATCCCATCTGACTCATGCCTCACATTAAAATTGAACAGATCGACTTCAGACAGTGTTTTTTCCTAAGGTAGAAAGAACTACACGTAGTAATAGACTTATAATATTAAATGTACATGTTCTTTCATAGCATCAGAATTTTCTTATTTCATTATATTATCAATGTATCTTGCTGCCTCTCTTATAGCAAGTAAATGAAATGAACAGTAGCATTTTAAAAATAGAAATATCTCCTTATCTAGAGACGAAGTAATACAGCTCTATTACAGCTATAAATTAGTTGTCAAGTAAGAAGATAATAAAAATGGTAAAAAGTTTGCCATGTATCATTAACATTTTGTGTTAATGCTGTTATTAGCTCCTTAGAGGACTGCAGGTAGATGGCAATTATACTCAAAGAGAGACATTTTGCAGGTCATATATTATGGAGCTGGGTTGTTCTTATTTGTTCCTTGAAAACAATTTATTCCTGGAGTAAGGATTGGAAAATTAAACTCAGGCTAGTCTTTCTTGTTGCTCTCTGTCCTTGGCTTGCAAGGAGGACATTCTTTTCATGTACAACAATAAGATGCTCCTATTTAATCTATCAATCAGTCCTTCATAATGGAGTTTAAAAACGGTGTGTTGTTGAATTAACACAATGCATGTTGCTGAGCCATATCTAATAGGGTAGAATGATTCTAAGTCCTGTGTATTCTTATAACTTTACTTTTGCCTTCTCTGCACTTTTAAAAATGCACTCCCTTAATAACATTTTTAAATGAAATCTGCAACACTTCTTATATAAAGTAAATGCAGAAAAATGTAATTCAATAAAGGAATGGTCATGCGAGTTCTTTTTTGAGGGGATGCTTTGTTTTTTTCTGACGCACTTTTGTAGATTTGGCTGCAAGGGAAAATCAATTTTCAACAGGGAGCACATTGCTTTCCACTAAGAAAATGAAGATTCTGCATTTTTTTACACAAAAGCTTGCTACATGATATTCCCTTTTGCATACAGCTTAAGGCAGCATCCAGAATTCTCAGTATGATTCCTACCTATTTCATCATGCTCAGAAGTGATAATTTCAGTATAGAGGAAAGTTTGGCAGATTTATGGGAGCAAAGTACATTTTTAAAAATCAAGGGAAGTACTGAAAATGGAAAATTAAAACTGTAATTTATAATTGTAACAGCTTGCAACAGGGTGGCACACAGCTCCTGCGAGCATCCCTGTATAATTATGAGCGTGTCCCAGCACTCCCTCAATACGTCAGCCTCTTCGGCTACTCAGCCTTCCGCCTAAGTCGCACCCCGTGTGATTCACAAACAACCTCTTCTGGGGTACACACTTAACAGGGGCCTATCTTGGTGCCCTCTTGTCTAGTGTCTGAGTCCGTTCCCTACTTGTGTATAGAGTGGTATCTCCAGTGCTTTCTCTCTTGGGCTATGTCTAGACTGCAGAGCTTTTCCGGGATACCGTATGTCCAAGGAACCAAAAAAAGTCGGAAAAGTGGACGCATCTTTTTGGCATCCCTGTAAACCTCATTTTATGAGAAAGAAGGGATGCTCCAAAAGAGTTTTTTTCTGAAATTTGGCCCTGTGTAGATGGGCCAAATTTAGGAAAAGCCTCTTTTGGAAGTAAATTGGAAAAAGATATGCAATTTTCACACTGCAAATTGTGTTTCTTTTTCTGATTTATTTTTGAAGTATAGACGTAGCCCTGGAGACAGCTTCCTTGCCCTTATCTCAGCCCTGGTATCTCAGGCTACATCTAGACTGCAGCCTTTTGTCGGCAGAGAGTATGCTAATGAAGTGCTCATTAGCATTTGTCGTGCTGTCATTTGCATATTTTCTGCTGAGGCTTTTTGTGCAAGAGGTTTTTGCGCAAAAACAAGCAGTGTAGACGGGTCCGTTTTGTGCAAAAACCTTTTGTGCAAAAAGCCTCAGCAGAGAATATAGAAATGACAGCGCGACAAATGCTAATGAGCGCTTCATTAGCATACTGTCTGCAGAGGACAAAAGGCTGCAGTCTAGAGGTACTTCAGTCCATGCATCTCACAACAGCTCTCTCCATGGAGTTCTCCTTGGTGCTGCCACTTAGCCACTCAGCCACTGAGCTGTCGCTGGTCCTGCAGCTTCATTTTATAGGCTTTCCTGGTCCCTGATTGGCTAGTCCATGCAACCACTCTAGCTTAACTGAAGGCTTCTCTATGGCCTTCCCCTAATAGAGTCCTGATACCTAGTTCATCTTTGCTAAATGTATGGATGGCACCTAGTGCCATGAATCAGCCTTAGCTCTAATTGCTAACACAATACGAATAATAAATTAAAAATTCTCTCCCATTTTGCATTTAAAAGTCCACTCATGTCCAGCTGAACAGACCTGTGTAGGACGTCTTTTAGATCACTCAGGGTATGCCTACACCGCACGCTGATTTCAGAATAAGCTATTTCAAAATTTATATTTCAAAATAGCTTATTTCGAAAAAGCGCATCTACACAGCAGAAGCCCATTGAAATAGCGTGGAGCTATTTTGAAATAGAGTGTCCACACTCATTGGACACTGAATTGTATTTAAGGCCACCTGGAAGCACTTCAGGCAGGGCGTCAGGACAGCAGTCACTTCCCATAGCTGCTGCCTGAGGCTATCTGAGGCTTGTGCTTAAAGGGACCCCACCCCTGTACAGTCATGTCTCAGACTCTTCTCCTTTGCCTACCTCCTTGACAGACAACAAAACCTTTTCTCCGGGTGCTCTGGTTGCCCTTGCAGACACCACAGCACTCCTGCCATGGAGCTGGACCTGCCTCCAAGCAGTCGACGGCTCTTATGTCTCATGCTGCTCCTCCTGATGCAGTTTCTGCAGGCTGCCCTCATGGCTCTGCAGGAGATGGACCCCCCCAGCTCATTGCAGGGCACCTCCTCTCCTCTCTCCATGTGTTGCTCATTCAGCTAGACCCTACCTGCCCTCCCCTGCTCACTGTGCTCTACTGCTTCCAGCGACTGTTCCGACTGGTGTGACCAGATTGTCATGGAGTGGTGGGACAACCAGCAATGGCTCCAGAATTTCTGAATGAGGAAGGACACCTTCCTGGAGCAGTGTGAGTGGTTCTCCCCTACCCTTACACAATGGGACGTCGACATGTGACCTGACATGCCCTTCCAGAAGCAGGTTGCCATCGCTATCTGGAAGCTCACCATGCCAAACAGCTACCACTCTGTGGGGAACCAGTGTGGTGTGGAGAGAGCGACCGTCCAGACCATGCTCACGTAGGTATGACTCTCTTGTGCTATTTGTTCAGGGGACAGTAAACTGCTGGAATCGGGTTCTCTAACGAAGGGTGGTGGCAATGTAAGCCCCCTCCCTGGGAGGTTTTTCAGTCCTGCCTTCACAAAGGCCTGCCGGGGGATGGGGTAAATATGAGTTGGTCATGGTGTGTGTGTAGAGGGGGAGAGGGATAAAGAGGGTTGGGCTCGGGGACCTCCCAAGGGCTCTGGCAACACTGTGATTCTCTGTTTGTCTCCTTTTACTTCCGGTGAGGGCCATTAATACTATCCTGCCATGAAGGGTCATCAACCTAGGCAATGTGGACCCCATTGTCATTGGCTTTTCCACCATGGGCTTCTTCCACTGTCTGTGGGGGTACTACTGATGGCACCCATATCCCCATCTGGGTCCCCAACCACCAGGCATCTGAATACATCAACCACTAGGGGGTACTTTTTGATGGTCCTGCAGGGGTACTTTCATGGACATCAGCATTGTCTGCTTGGGGAAGGCACATGATGCTTGCATCTTCCAAAATTCCTGCCTGTTCCGGAATCTGCATGCCGGCACATTTTTCCCTGACTGTACCATCAGGGTTGGGGACGTGGATATGCTGATATGCATTGTAAGGGACCTGGCTTGCCCTCTGCTCCCCTGTCTAATAAAGCCCTATGCTGGACACCTTAGCCAAAATAAGGAATGCTTCAATGGCAGGCTCAGCAGGGCCCGCTTTGTTGTGGAGGGTGCCTTTGGTCATCTGAAAGGGAGGTTCCTTTGCCTCTTCACCTGTCTGGACCTCTGTGACCAGAACGTCCCCCAAGTGGTGGCTGTGTGCTGTGTCCTCCACAACCTTTGTGAACTTAAGGGGGAGACATTCCTGCCAGAGTGGGAGGCAGAGGCTGAGTGGCTCACCAGGGCCTTCGAGCATCCACACATGGCTGCCATCTGGCAGGTCCATCAGGAGTCTGTGTGCATCCGGAAGGCCCTGAGGGAGAGTTTTAGCCAGGGCCAGCTGTGAGATACTCCCTGGGCCTCCTCACAAGGGGCCTCTACAGGGACTCAGGGTGCCTTTCCTCCCTCACTCCTCCTTTACCCTATCCTCCCTTCCCCTCTCCTCCCCTCTCCTCTCAAACACAATAAACCACACTTTTTATTTTGAAAGAATAAACTAGTTTTGTTTAATTGTAGTAAATGTAACTGGGGAGAGCCTGGGGAAAGAACCTGGAAGGGGGAGGAAGAGGCGGGAGGAGAGGCTCAGGAATGGGACTGGGACTTGCCTCAAGTGGTCCCACTGCTTCTTGTGCAGGGCCCTCAGTAGCCACAGGGGAAGGGGAGCTATGGGGAGAATGTAGGGGTTCAGGAGCCGGAGCGGCAGCAGGAGCAGCCACCAGATGCTTGAGGGCAGCAGTGAAAGCTGCACACATGGTCTGGCCCTGCTGCAGCAGCTCCTGCCAGGTGTTTTGGCGCAGTTCAAGGTCCATCTCCAGTCTGCAATCTTGCTTGTCCAGGGAGTGCTGCAGGGCATGAAGGCAGGTGATGTGCTCCCGCTACAGATCTTTCTGGGCTTATCTTCACTTGTGGGTCATACAGGGTAGGGAGGATGGTGTGGGAGATGTGGCTCATACCCCACTCGCAGCTGGTCCAGTACAGAGAGAAGGGCAGCCATCTCTGGAGACACTGTGCATAAAGCCTAGCCCTCATCTCTGAGCTGACACTGAAAGGTCTTGGGTCAGATAAAGGGGAGCAAGGCCACTTGAGGCCTGGACAGTGGGCCCTTTCCTGCAGGAACATAGATGTGAGATGTGGAGTCTCACTAACCACATGCCCCGGGGACAAGCAGGCATGGGAATGCGCCGCCCAGGCCAGAAACATGCGGGCCGGAGTGGGGGGCATTGGGATAGCTCATGTTCCCTCCATGCCACACACACATTGGATCCAGCAGTGGTGATGTCCCACACAGAGAGAGGACTTGTATCCCTGGCCACTGGAGGAGAGGGGGGCAGGTTGTTGGGGAGAAGTGTGTATGAGTGGCAGAGGCCGCTTGCCATGGAAGCTGCTCCTGGGGTCCCCTCCACTTCTTCCCCTCCCATCAGGTTCCCCTGGCAGGGGCTTGGTGTCCTCCACCTCGCCACACTGTCCCTGGGTGTGGATGCTGCCCCGAGAGTGTGGGCATGACCATGTGCCCTGTGTGGCACTGCTGTGTGTGTGTGTGTCCATGTCCCCAGCCTCCTTCTAGAGGTAGGTAGTGGTGGGAGGGTGTGCAAAAGCCGTGAAGGCTGCTGCAATGTGGCACAGGGTTGGCAGGACCCGCATTGTGCCACAAGCCCTTTCCCTTTCTCCTGTGGCCGCGGCTTTAAGGGCTGCAGAGGAAGGGGAACTATAGAGTTCTGATGAGTGTGGACAGAGTGGCCACCAGGGCACTGTGGGAAGACCTGGAGAATGCTTATTCCAAAATAACTCCCGGTGCCCTGTCTACACACACCCTATTTCGAAATAGGTGTTATTCCTCATGAAAGGAGGGTTACAGATTTTGGAATAAGATACCCATTATTTTGATATTATTTTGAAATAACGGGCTTGCTGCATAGCTGCTCACCTTGTTATTTTGAAAATATGCTAGTTATTTCGATATAACACTGCTGAGCCCTAAAAAGGGATAGAGAATAAGACAGAGAATATCTTATAGCCTCTATATAAATCCATGGTACACCCATGTCTTGAATACTGCGTACAGGTGTGGTCGCCTCATCTCAAGAAGGATTTATTGGCATTGGAAAAGGTTCAGAAAAGGGCAACAAATGATTAGGGGTTTGGAATGGGTCCCATATGAAAAGAGATTAAAGAGACTGGGACTTTTCATCTTAGAAAAGAGGAGACTAAGGGGGGATATGATAGAGGAAAAAAAATCATGACTGGTGTTGAGAAAATAAATAAGGAAAAATTATTTACTTATTCCCATAATATAAGAACTAGGGGTCACCAAATGAAATTAATGGGGATGAAATGGTGTCCTTGGCCTCTGTGTGTCAGAAGCTGGAGAGGGATGGCAGGAGACAAATTCTTGATCATTGTCTTCGGTCCACCCCCCTCCGGGGCACCTGGTGCTGGCCACTGTCGGCAGACAGGATACTGGGCTAGATGGACCTTTGCTCTGACCCGGTACGGCCATTCTTATGTTCTTATGTTCTAATACATAGCAGGTTTAAAACAAACATAGAAAGTTTTTCTTCACTCTGCACATAGTCAACATGTGGAACTCCTTGCAGAGGATGTTGTGAAGACCAGGAATTTAACAGGGTTCAAAAAAGAACTAGATAAATTCATAGAGGTTGGGTCTATCACTGGCTAATAGCCAGGATGATTTGGAACAGTGTCCCTAGCTTCTGTTTGTCTGGAAATAAATGACAGGAGAAGGCTCACGTAATGATTACCTGTTCTGTTCACTCCTTCTGGGGCATTTGTCATTGGCCATTGTTGGAAGAAAGGATACTGGGCTAGATGGGCCTTTGGTCTGAATGAGTATGGCCATTCTTATGTTCTTATGTACCTCAGTTTCCAATACGTAAAATGGTGAAAAGAAAACTCCTGAACTGCATGAGGGTGCAATTATAAATCCATTAATACAGTGAGGTGTTCAATTACTTCTCCTTTAAGAAAATAATCATAAGTGTTCCTCTTCTTGGATATATTAGGGACCTAAGTGTCTATTTAGACTTTTTATAATTGAGCCTCTAATTCTCCAAACAGATGAATGCCTATGACAAGTCTGAAAAAAGTGTTTACAAATGTAGTTGTATTTGCTCACTCCTCACTTCTACCTCGACCACAGGGGTCTCTTAAAGAGATAGCTCCTTATTAGATGCATGGGTTACACAGTGATTTAAGGTAGCCATGCCAGTACTTCATTTTGAATGTGCACATAGTAGTCATATGCAGTATGGAAAGAGCACTGTTATTTTTCAGCTTACATCTAAGGTGAAAATGTATGTGGTGCACTTGGTCCCAAGTAACAAGTATGCTGCCTATTCTGGAAGAAGCTAATGACCATCTCAGATTGCAATAAAATATGAGATTTTGAACCCCCCGAGTTGGGGATGTTTGGATTTAAAGTTTGGATACAATGGGGCCCAAGCTTGATGCAGAAGATTTCACTGGAAACTTAGGCTTTACCACAAGTCACCATCTTTGGGATTAGTTTATCTAAGATTGACAGACACTTGGCTAATGTAACTAGTCACTTTCCCTCTCTGCAGAATCACAAGCAATAATCTCAAAACCACAGTATACAATTCAAAGAAGGCAGCTCTTCTGCCTCTTCTGAGTAAATTATCTTGTCAGGACAAACCTCTCTGGGGCATGACCAAACCCTCTCCTTAACTTGTCTTAGGATACATCTAGACATCAGGGCTATTTCAGGATATCAGAGGTATCTTTTAAATGTGCCTGTTATTTCAAAATATTTTTCAAAATAACGGGTGCACTATTCCGGCATCCCTGTAGACCTTGTTCCATGAGGATTAAGGGATGTCTCAAAATAGCATGTTATTTCAAAATTTGGTACTGTGTAGACACGCCAAATTCCAAAATAACTTATTTTGAAATACAATCAAAATAAGAGACGCAATTTGCGTAGTGAAAATTGCGTATCTTATTTTGAGTTTAGGGTGCTGTGTAGATGAACACTTATTGTCCAACTTAGGCAACTCTATGCTCAGTGTTACCCTCTGGAATGAGGGTAATAGGGATGCTGGAATAGCACACCCATCAAAATATATTTCAAAATAATGGGCACACTTAAAAGACGCAGGGAAACTATTTTGGGATACCTCTGGTATCTCAAAATAGCCCACTGTCTTGATGTACCCCCACTGATTCCTTTTTAGACACCTAACTTTACTCATGCCTTGTATAGGGAGCCTGGGTACCTAACTCAGGATTGTAAATTCCACTAGGTAGCACAGCATCTAAAAGTTAGGCAATACAGTGCACCCAGAGTTGTTTGCAGAATTGAGATCTACAGCTTGTATTTTGAAAGGTCAGGGATATTTGGTTCCAGGATTTGGGTTCAGGATCACCTTGAGAGACAAAAGACTCTTGATGACTGTGGCACATTCAATATATGTATTTAGCAATGGTTTATTAGAAAGTGCATGGCAAATAGGACCTACACACCTGTGTACTTCAGATGTCTAGCAGCTAAAAGTATGATTCTCTGTGAAAACTGGTTTCTATGTGTATACAGCTATGGTCTGTTACATTTGATAATTGACTCTGATTAACTAAAGCAAATGCTATTAGGTGCTTTATAGAAAAACAATATCTACCAATCTGACATAATTGCAAATTGCACTCTGGAGTCAACATTATGCTGCAGTAGTTTAAGGGGCCTGTAATTCACAGGGATCCTTTGAAGCTCTATATACTGCAGTAGATTAATCTTTCAGGATTTCTGTTCACCTTGGGTCTTATTATTTATCCTAGTCAATATCTTCCCTTCCATTTTTTTATTAAGTTCTTTTCAAACTATCAGCAGATTCAAGAGGAGTTGTTTGAGTGAAATCAGCCATAAAATTATTTACTTTGGTGCCATTCTTTTTTCATTTCCAGGAATACACGGGAAAGAAAAAAAGTCTCCTTATAGAAGCAGCACAGCATGAGAGCTGTATCAAAAGATATATCCATACTGGTGATAAAATAGCGAGGACTCATTGTTTGTTAGGCACAGATTATACTCCAGACATCAACAATCTAATTTCAGTAGGCATCAAAATCTAGAATCTATAAAAAATGTAAAGGATAAGTAATTAACAAGTAATCTATAGTATTCTAATTCATTAAATGAAAAATATCCAAACTGAGAAACTATAGGTATCCTCCAAATTAAAGAAGTTCTCATCCCTCATTTGAGAGACTTCCAATCTCTGATTCTCAGATGGGATGTAAGATTAGCATCTGAAGATTATAAGAATCGGTTTTGACAGCTCTATGGCTCCACTTCTGCTTTTGGCTTTACATGGGAGAACACGTGAACTCATGTGGTTGGTCTTTGTTTGTACAGCATGTAACACAATGGGGCCTCAAATCTGACCAGTATTATGCTTGTAAAGAGCACTCAGGATCTTTTTCAGGCAAAAAAGGCAATACGCTGTTTTTATTAAGAATACAGTATGAAAAGCAGCATCTGCATGTATACCCAGACATAGGTCCTGCAGATGATTTATAGTTACTAGTCTGTTGTGGCTCAAGTCAATCTTACCGGCCAAGTAAGATTGAACATGAGTGAGGAGTTGGGGTTCATTAATCACAATTTGCAGCTCCTCTGAGGCTTGGCTTGCTGGACTGAACCCATACCCTTATGGCACGAATATTTCATCTTATACTTATGAGATCCCATTTGAGTCTATGGGTTTTGCAGTGTCATGTTGCAGCTCTTGATATGTTAATCTTGGGGTTTTCCCCACAGTTATCCTTTGATGTTTATGGTCAAACATTGTGGTCTCACCTTCAGGAGTGTCTGAGGGTCTCCAGGGCTCCTCTATTCTGCTAACTCATTCAGTCTCAGGCACCATGGATGTTCCCTCCAAGTTTCTCAAGTCTTTTTGATGATCTGGACCTTCATGATGGCTTTTTCACTCATTCTTCACTCATACCAAACAATTTACAGAGCATTCTAGACAAAGGATTAAATAGTTACCAGAAGACACAACTTAGTTTGCAATGCAGACATTGTCTAATCATGGGAAACAAGGTGAAGTAGAAGCATATAGAACTTATATGCAAGCCATTATACACCATATTTATATTATTATACCAATATTAAAACACTACTTTTTGGCTACACCATAGTCTCTGGGAATTGCAGTAACATTAATATTACATAATAACATTGCTCTATCATTTTGAATTTAATACAGAATTAAAATAATGTATATTTAGGACTTGCCTCAATGGGAAATGTATCATAATAGAAAATACATATTATTTATGACCAGCCAACACACTTTATACCATGAATTTTCCCAGTATAGTCAAGACCTTCCGAGAAATGGGAGCCATATTGCTTCAAAAAGTTGATTTCAAGGTAAAAGTTAAAATCAGGGTCAGCAAATAATAGAAAAAAAAAGAGCATCCCCAAATAATTTTTTGAATCACCAACAATCATTTGGAATGGTAGGGGAATTATGTTCAGCTGCTATGGTTATGTTTGGAAGTATAAAAGCTCTAAAACAGATGTGGATGCAGGTTGTGCAATAACTATTGTATGGATACATCTTCAAATGAAATGCCTGTCTTCTAGCAATATCATGTATTATTACAACATCTAAGTCTGATGTTACCATTACCTCAGTTCTCTTGACACAACATTCTCAATAGTCTTTCTTCCAAAAAAGAAATGCTAGAGACAGGACAATATTTTGCATTATCTCAGTGAAACAGTGTTTCTCTGTAATTATAGCAAGTGTAATGGCTCTAGTCCTATAATAGAAGCAAGAAGCAAGATTGGTGGTAAGAGTATGCCTGAGACCATATCTTCACTACGTGGAAGATCAACGCTTCCACAATCTATCTTCCAGTGTTTGATTTAGCAGGTCTTTACTGGACCCATTGGTGGCTAATAACCAGTTGGTGGCCTGTTCCTGTGAGGAGTAAAGGAAGCCAGCACGACTGTTAGTTACAATCAGCCTCCTGCTGTGGGGATGACAGGGAAACTTGAATTAAGGTAAGTTGACTCCAGCTACATAATTAACATAGCTGATGTTGTGCATCTTAATTCAACCTTCCCCTTTAGTGTAGACCTGGCCTGAGTTGCCCTCGTGCTATGCCCAATCACTGCTCCTATTTTTTTCCCTTTGGACTGAGCATAAGTTACAACCATCCTCAGACAACTCAGCACTTTAGGATAAGGTCCTTACAGTTCAAAATACCTTAATTTTGTACTAGTATTTTCAAGAAAATACAGAAATAGTGGTTTCTTGGTTTTTTGTCCCTTTTCAGATCTGTCCTATTAACTTAGTTAAAGGCTTTGATATTGTCACATCTAATTAGATCCAAATGGGTGGCAGCACAAGGTTATGTTTGAGTTTTACAGTGCTCCATAGAGTATTTAAAGTCCACTGGGAACTCAGCTTGGTTGTCAACCAAATTTTCAATGCAATTTTTAAATTCACTTCATCAAAGCAAGTAAGATGACATATACATTTAAATAGAAAAAAATTTTTTTTTTCAAAAGAAGGTTTGTGTTACAGATATAAAAGGAGGTGGTTACAGGAAAAGATCAGATAGGGTTACACATACAAATATCCCACTGGCTTTCTTCATATAGACGGAGTTGCAGAAAAGTTTTATGCAACATAAAAATGCAAGACATTCTAGATGGAAAAAATGGAATTCTATTGAGTTTTTGTTGTTATTGTTGTGTGTGTTATAATGATTGCTTGACTTTTTGCTTCAATAGCCTGTCATTGTGGAGTCCATTTTGCATAATTATTATTCAGTGTCTGTAAGATAATGTGTTTTCTCATTTCCATTTAATTTTATGTGATATCTTCTTATACAATGTGCCCTCTATACAGTTATTTATGCTGATCTGATTACTCACTTAGATTAACATTACATACACCACTTGATATACTGCATATTTAATTAAGTCCTTCCTTGGATTTCTTTATTTATGGAGTAGTACAAGCTATAAAACATCTACCTTTACTACCTGGATTTAGGTATATCTAAGATCCTGTGAACTGAAACTTTTTGATTATCATTCCAAAATGTCAGTGCTCCTTTTGAGACTGAATTGCCGCATTGGAATTGAGCCTGAATCAGGGCAGTGCATGCCTTTGCTACTCCAAGAACTCAGATGGCATTGAATTATAACTTTGAGAGTCACAATCTTGCCCCTTTCCCCCCTTCTCCCTTGCTCCAGAGGGAAGTAATCAGCACCAAATGGCCATAACATAGGCCTATTGGTGGTTCTCTACTTTCTGCCAGCAATTCTTGTCAGGCCTGGCAAACTCATTATACCTAACACATTGCTGTTGTAGTGTTAATCTATAAAGCATGGCATGAGTGATAACAAATGAAAGCTGGTGATACAGTGGTTATTAATATCACTATGACATGTCTGCATTAACTGTATATGAGGAATTATGGATATTGGCTGATATGCTTTGGAGTCAGTAACCAAAGGGAGAAACAGGTTTTCTTCCAGACAAAAGGGAGAGTATTTATCTCTCTGTCTCTAATGTAAATTGAGCATGGTGATGCCAGGGAGAATCGGCAGTTTATTTACATCAGAGGGAAACAGGGGGAGCAAATTAACATGAAGATGTGGAATCAGTATGGGAAATTATTGGAGATTGAATGCCAGGAGTTCATCATGATTCTAGTGCAAAGGTGAAAGTAAGCTGGTGTGCCCCAGTGCAGTGCACTGCTAAGAGACTGATTGGCTGGGGTCTGGGCTTTGGATACTGCCACAGTGAACATAGACTCCAGATCTGGTGCTTGGGTAGCTGGGCAGCAAGGTCCCTGCAGCTCCTGGGGATCCAGCCATCAAGCAATGCAGTCCCTTCTGCACTCCCACCTCTGAGCTTCCCCACCCCTGCCTTGAGGCCTTCCACCCCACAAGCCCCTGCCCTGACTCTTGTCCCTGACACAGCTGCCTTGAGCTCCCTACCCTACATTAATTCCTGCACCCCCGCCCTGAGCCCCCAAACCTCCCAACCCACTGCTCTGACTCATGAACCTCCCAAAACACACCCCCGGCCCTCAGTTTCCCCACATCCATCAGCTCACTGTCCTCAGTTCCCCCACACTCCCACACCCCATCCCATGCTTACATTTCTTACAGGTACTGTCCTATTGCAAACCCTCCCCTCACTCTGACCTCCCTCTAAAGAGGGCTTGTGATAGGACAATATCTGTAAGAAATTTAAGTTACTTTCACCCCTTCTCTGGTGATAAACTTTGGGGAATATAAGGAGTGTGATGAGGTGTTCATCCCATACTGGAAAGGAAGGGTTTAAATAGCGAATTGGAAAGACTGCATTGAACAGCCAATCAGGATCCATTGGGTTCACATAAAAGGAGTTGCAGGTCCGTAGTGAATCAATTGCTTCAGAGAGCTCAAGGAGAGAGGACTATGTTCCTAGTGGGCTGCAGGAACATAGCACCTAGGACAGAGCAGTTGTTGGCAGGGACTAGGGAGACAAGATGGAATTCCTGTCTGACTGCTGGGACTTATAGGCTGGAAGCCCTGAGAGGGCACTGAAGTATCACTGATTGAGAAGTTAAGGCAGGAGGCATGTATCTACAAGGTCCCTGCATAGGGACTCAGAGTAGTGGGTGGGCCTAGGTCCTCACACTTGCCACTGGAGAAATGGCTTGACTGTAGGGGTACGTCTAGACTACATTTCTCTTTCGAAAGAGGAATGCAAATGAGAGAAATCGAAAACGTAAATGAGGTGCTGATTTACAAATCTCATGCTTCATTTGCATAATTTCTTCCTATCTCTTTTTTGGAAGACTTTTTTTAAAAAAAAAAGCAGTGTAGATGGGGTTCTTTTGAAAAAAAACCCCTCTTTTTTGAAAAAACCCTTATTCCTGAAAAAATTAGGTTTATAGGGTTCTTTCAAAATAGGTGGGTTTTTTCAAAAGAACCCCATCTAGACTGCTTTTTTTTTTCTCGAAAAAATCTCTTCCGAAAAAGAGATCGGAGGAGATTATGCAAATGAAGCGTGAGATTTGTAAATGAGTGCTTCATTTGCATTTTCAATTTCCCTCATTTGCATTCCTCTTTCAAAAGAGGAATGTAGTCTAGATGCACCCTAGAATGTGTAAATATTCTCCCCTCCCCCCACACACCAGAAAATGGAAAACAGGGATGGTGACACAGATGGAGGGCAGAGTCATGAGGAGGCTGCTGTGGTACTTGGACTCATATGGGGAAAATGGCAAGAGAGAGGGCTCACCAGCTGGCAGACCTAATCCCCATGACAGCCAACAGCAGGAGCCGGAGCAAAATACAGTTTAGTTATCCATCCATCGAGGGGACACAGAAATCAGCATTCTTCCTGTCTTCCAGTGATGGGTGGGTGATACTGAGAGGTTGCTTTACATCAGAGCTAGGCAAAATACAGCCTGTGTGACACATCTGGCCCACCAAGCTGCCAAATCCAGACTATGGATACAGTGTGGAGCCTCGGGCAGACTCCTTCCCTGCCTTGACCTGGCACACCACTCAGAAAAGCAGCTGTGGGGCCCTGCTTGTCTTTGAACAGCTGCCAGCCTGGGGGTAGGGGAAGAGGCTTTCTATGCTGTCCTTTCTCCCAGCATAATCCTATTGGCTGGTTTCTAGACAATGGGAGCTGCCTGTTTGAAGAACAAGCAGCATGTGAAGTGCCCCTTCCCCCCTTCTTCAGGCTCACAGCTATTCATAGACCCACATGGCCTGAGTCAAAGATTATAGTCTGTTAAATATTGGTCACTGAGAAGCATGATATACTTCTGCTTTATTTCTAATCTTTTCTATTGCTCTTGCTTAGTGTCACTTCAGTTTTAATTCTTGGTTAATAACTTCTCTTTTTATCCAAAGCAAATTTGACTGTGAGTATTATATTAGAGTGTGAATTCCTGGTTAAACAAAGCAAGTTGGTATGTGAACTGTGGCTCTGGAAACAGGAGGCTGGATCATGTCTGTGATCATCCAGTGATGGGCTGGATGCTGCAGGAAGCCGCTTCTGGAAAGTTCAGTAACTGAAATACATGCAAAGCAAAGTTAGGACTGCCAGAGAGTCTTGAGGAAGACAGACTAGCAAGGACTTGTCACTCAAGTTTAGCACTAACAGATCCCTTATATACTCCAGCAGAGGATTAGCATTGTGACTCATAGTTCTGGACACTCTGAGAAAGCATCACAATGGTATTAAATGGCATATTGCAGGAGCTGGGACAAGACTTCACCCAGTACCTACCACCTGCCAATTTGCACAGGTGAGGGAGAAATAGCTACTTTCCTCCTACAGATTCTGGTGATGCAAATAACCATGCAATGGGAGTAAATGGATTTCTCAGAGGCCTGTATTACCCTGTGCAAGCATGCTGCCACTTGCACAACTGAGTCCTTTAGAAATTTAAAGAGCCTTCATGATGCAATAAGCAGTGTCCAGAATGCATATTTCAGTTTTACAACTCTTATTTAACTATTGTTGGACTGTCCCCATGCCTACCATGTTTTTTATTTTGCATTTACATCCATTCAGTTATGATATATAACTTTCACCTGCACTCACATCGTATCTCTGTTTGACTCAAAGAAATCTACATGAGTTATACCCTCTCACTGCATGCTGCATTTCAAAGAAATTCACCAATCACAATCACTCAGAAAGAGAAATCAATGTGATGTGCTGAACAATCCATGTAGAAATATCATTTACTCTGTGCTGTATAATGTCACTTTGGCAATACTTGTATTATAGTAGTGGCTGTAAAATGTATTGGAATTTAATTTAGATCCATCACTTTGATTCTCATTATATGCAAAAAATGAAAACTCAGCAGGTAATATATAGTTAACCTCAGAAACCATGCTAGCTTCCTTCTGTTTTATAATTATTGAATTTTGATTCCGTTATGATTGATACAGAACACACATGAAGTCAGCAGTATGTCAGGGTGAAATTAAATACCTTCCACATTAATTTATTTTTAGGGACAGTTTACACAATATACTTTGACATTGACAAAAAAATAGCAGAAATTGATAAGACTGAGGTGCCTTTAGGTAAAAAGTTTCTTCCACTGTTTCTTCCATATTTGTCAGAAAGGAAATATAGATATAAGTAACTGCTATTGAGCTAAAAGAGAAATAGCATTTTTCTTTGGAATAAATGTCAGAAACATATAGTAGTGACAAGGTCATGTTGCCTCCCAAAGCCAAAAATGCTTGCAATAAATTCTGCAAATATTCTCTAGCTGTACAAAAGAAGCTTTTTAGCAAGACTTCCTCATTTACTATTAACCATTAATGGTATATATTTAAAAAAAACCTCCTGGTTGTAATATCAGCACTGTCTAGCACCGAGTGTGCCTGTTGCTATGCCTTGCCATTGGCTGTAATCCATAGCAGATTTCTTTCAACTGGCTTATTATGCCTGTAAGATTTCATGCAAATGAACCCTTTAGCCCTGGTCTACACCAGACTCCTGGTCTAGGGAGTTATTTCAAAATAACAGGATGATTATTTAAAAATAATAACTCCTGCTTTCCACGAGGAATACCACTTACTTCAAAATTGCTATTTCGAAATAGTGTTAGAGTGGTGCTCAGCTGCTGCTATTTCAAAATATTTGTCCTGCAGGGGCCTCTCACAGCTGCACTTGTGGCCTCTGTGGGCATACCTGACATGTCCAACACTCCCCTTCTCCTACAGAGCTTAAAACAGCAGGCTGAAGGAAAAGGGGCTGTGGCACATGTGGACCTTTCACAGGCCCATGCCAAACTGCAGCAGAACAGGAGCCATGTCTGATCCCAGCACTCCCTCTGAGCACATCACAGCTGCCAGCACTCCTCCAGCACCCTGGGCTGCTCCTAGCTAGGGATGAAAGTGGGCACTGGCCTGGACTGGTATGGAGATCCTGGACCTCATTGAGGTCTGGGATGAGAAAAACAGCCTCCAGGATCTCTGCCTCAGGAGGAGGAATGCTGATGTCTATGGCCGGATGGCCACCAGCTTGGCTGAAAAAGGACATATGCAGACCCTCAACCAGGTCTGCATGAAAATAAAAGAGCTCCAGCAGGCCTACTACAAGGCCAGAGAGCAGAGTGGATGCTCTGGGGCAGCTCCGCATACATGCTGCTATTATGAGCAGCTCAATGCCATCCTGGGAGAGAGGCCAGTCACCCTCCGTCCCTCATCATCTTTGAGTCTGGCCAGGACACACCTGGGATCAGCCTCCACAAGGGTGAGGTTGCAGAGGACAAGGAGGAGAAGGAGAAAGGAGGAGGAGAAGCAGGGCAGTCAGGCCACCATGCCCGCAACCAGGAACTGCTCCTCCCCCTGGAGCCAGTCCCCCCCCCCAGATGTCTCCCAGGGCTCAGATGATCCCAGTGAAGGCACTTTAGGTAAATTCTATAACTTTCCCTATAGACACATGTGCAGGGGAGCAGGTGATGGTCTGCGGGGGGCTGCACGTCCCTGGCTGGCCTTCTTGGCCTGGAGGTCACAAAACAGCCTGTGCACGTGGGTGCACATGGAGTGCCTGCCCGGAGCACTCAGCCCCTTGACACTCTCACACAAGAAGCTTTGCTCCTTCTCACAAGGTTCCTGGAGAGGCCTGCTTTACTCCAGACTCGGTGATGGGACACCTTCCTATGACAAGCCACGACTAAGGATGCTGGTGTCATGGAACCACACATCAGTGCTGCATATGGCACAGCATCATGCCCACACTCAGGCAGCATCTGCTCCCCCAGTCAAGCACAACAATGTGGAAGGGACTGATCTTGTGCCTGGGAACCTACCAGGGGGAGGTAGAAGAGGGGACCCCAGTAGCATTCTCTCCATCAAGGCCACTCACACACACCTCTCCCAACATCCCCTTCCTCCAGCAGGCAAGGAAAGAAATTCTCTCTCTGAGGGACGCTGCCAGTGCCAGACCCAGATGTGTGGGACACAGAAGGAAACTGAGCTACCCCATTCCACCCTCCTCCCACAGGCTCCTGGCCCGGCCGGCACCTTCCCATGCCTACCTATCTCCAGGCCTTGGGTGTAGCAAAGCTCCCCAGGGATATCCTTATCCCTGCAGGAAAGTGCCCATTGTCTAGGCAACAGATGGCCTTGCTTGAAGCACAGCACCATCATCTGAACTGAGACCTTCAGTGTCGGTGCAGCGATTAGGGCTAGGCTTCATACTCAGTGTCTTTTGGAATAACTGTCTTTGTAATTTTTCTTCTTTGCTGGGATAGCTGTGAGTGTGGTGCATCCACTACCTCCCATGCCATCTTCCCCACTACACAGGATCCCCCAGAGGAAGTGAACCCAGGAAGACCTGCTGTGGGATCAGATGGCCTGCCTCCAGTCCCTCGTCTGGGGACTTGACAAGGAGTGACAAGAGTGGGATGCTTACCGTGAGGAGCTCCAGGCTGACCAGGAGCAATAGAAGGCCAACTGGGGCCATGTGCATGGAGCAGGCCACTAGCCACCTCCCTGCTTCCACACCCCCAACTTCCCAGCCCCCCAACTCCCTGCCTTTGCCCTCCTTTGGCTACCCCTTCTAACCCCGCCCTCCCCCATCCCCAGGGCTGCTGGGGCCCGAGAACATCTGATGGTGGGACCTCTTGGGCAGCCAAAGCCTTCCAAGCTACCCGAGGCAGGTGCCAGTCCCAGCCCCACCCTTAAGTCCCCTCACTCCTCCTCTCCTTTCTCCCATTCCATGTTCCTTCCCTCATCCCTCCCCTGTTGTATATCCCCCAAATAAACAAAGTTGTTTTTTTTCCAAAAGAGGCTTCTTTTTCCAAAAGAGGCTCTGCAGGTGAGGAGAGAAGAATGGAGGATTTGGAGAGGAAAGGCACAACGAGGGAATACAGGGGCCACTTGTGGAGCGGCACAGGGGAGGTTCTCATAAATGCCCTTGGCTGAAACTCTCCCTCAAGGCCTTCCAGATGAACAAAGCCCCCTGATGTACTCTCAGTATGGCACTAGTGTGCGGCTGCTCATAAGCCCTGGTGAGCAGTTCAGCCTCTGCCTCCCCCCACACTAAGAGGAAAGTCTCCTCCTTGCTTTCACAGAGGTAATGGAGTACACGTAGGAGATGTACTTGCTCATGTGCAGGCAGGTGAGGAGAATTCAGAAACTCCCATTTAAGTGGCCAAAGTGCACTCCACAGCCATGTGGCGCCTGTTGAGCTTGGCATTGAAGTTCTCCTTGGTGGAGCCCGGGTTGCCCATGTAGGGCTTCATGAGCCAGGTGAGCAAGGGGTAGGCTGCATCACCCAGGACACAGATCAGCATGTCCATGTCACCGACCCTGATGATGCGATCGGGAAAAAAAGTGCCAGCATGCATCTTCTGGAACAGGCAGGAGTTCCAGAAGATGCGGGTGTTGTATGCCTTCCCTGAGCAGCTGACATTAATGTCTGTGCACCATTCTTTGTGGTCCACCAGGGCCTGCAGCATCATAAAGAAATACCCCTTCTGTTTATATAGTCTGAGGCACAGTGGTCAGGGGCCACGATGGGGATATGAGTGCCATCAGTGCCCCCACCACCTGCAACTGGGGGAAGCCTCTGGCAGCAAAGCCTTCCATGATGTTGTTGAGATTCCCAAGAGTGATGAACCACCACAGCAAGATGTTATTGATTGCCTTAACTACCTGCAGGACCATGGTCCTGACCATGGATTTCCCCACGCCGATCTGGTTCCCGATGGAGTTGAAGCTGTCTGGCTTTGCAAGCTTCCAGAGTGCTATGGCACAGGGATGGCGGGTTGCAGCTGGGTGTCCTGTCACCTGAGGGCAGGGCTTTAACAGAGCTCCAGGAAGGTGACCTTCCACATACAGAAGTTCTGGAGCCTCTGTTGGTTGTCCCATTGCTGTAGAACAATACAGTTCTACCAGTCTGAACTGGTTTCCTTCTGCTAGAAGCGGTGCTCCATGATATGAGGGTCATTTGCTGCATCAGGAGCACCAGAGCCTGGGTGAAGAGGTCCCCCGGCATGGGCAAGTTGTCGTCATCCTGAAGCAGCATGAGGGCAGTTTGGATGAACTGTGCCATGAGGCGCAACACAACGCCCGTGAGCCTGGCACTGCTTTGCACAGCTCTGGCTCCATGTAATCAGTGCTGTGGCATCTGCAAGGGCAGTCAGATCACACAGCTTGGGTTTGGTGTCCCGTGAAGGGATAGGCAGTGGAGGAGTGGCATGTGAGATGTGGCTGTAAAGAGGAGCCCCTGTCAGCACGTATCTCAGCTAGCCTCAGCAAGCAACCACAGGAAGTGTCCGCCCTCCTGGTGCCCTCCCCGGAGTGCCTCTGGGGCTTTCAATCCAAGGCAGATGCCAATCAGTGTGGTTGTGCTATTGCAAAATAATTCTGAGCTATTTCAATGCTGCCTTGTAGTGTGGACACACTTTTTCAATGTTGTTATTTTGGGAGTTGTTATTTCAATTTTACTTATTTTGAAATTATTTCGTGGTGTAGACATGTCCTTACAGTCCTCTGGTAAACCGGGACTTTAGGAGTGTGCAGCAAACACAAAACCACATTCAGAATCTGTGTGTTTTGCAACATGGTACAGCTAGCCCCTTCTGCAGCTAGCCCCTTTGGTTTGTGTCACGCCAGTAGAAAATTCTATTGCAAAGTGTACATTTTCAAAGTGTTAGTCAATTGCAAAATCTTTTTCTGAGATAATTTCAGTCTGAAAATGTACTATGAACTGAGGTGCAAGTGCAACAATTAACCCTTGCTCTCTAGAAGTATCCAGGAGTAGCATTTTCTCAAACATTTCGGATTTGTGTTGAAGCAGAAGAATACCAGCTGGTGTTTTTGCATCAACTGCAAAAGCAAATCCTGTTGCTATCCATGCTAAGTACCTGCGTGCCAAGCTTTCCTTTGTCAAGTCCTTCCTAGAATATAAATTGAAGCTGGATTGCATTGTGCAACCAATTCATGGTGATGGAGTAAAGGCGGGTAAACATGAAACATCAATATATGCTCATTTGATTGCTGTGAGCCATAACATGCAAAAGTGAACCATTTTGTAGTCAATAGGGACAAAAATCTTCAAAAACAAATAGGAAAACATACTGAGAACAATAAAAGAAAAGGGGGAATTATTGAGACGGGAGCGAGCTAAAAAGGAAAATATATTACAAGCTGAACCCAAAAATTGTAAATAAAATTACTGATATTATCACCTTGTTGTTTATAAGAGGACTCTGGGCAACAATAATGAACACTTGTAATTGTTCCTTTAAAAAGACATCTTGGGCAACAATAATGAACACTTGTAAATAGCATTCTCTCTTCTCATGTACAGTGTCTGTGAAGCCAAAAGCAGATACTCAAAGCAGCTGCTTGATGGAGCCAGCAAGTGTGCCTCTGCATAGCACACCTCTTGGAAGTGGTCTCCCACATGCTGCACACACCGATAAGCACAGGCCAGGCAGCACCCATTGGCTGGTTTCCAATAAATGAATGCTGCAAGGATTGTGCTGGGTGTGGAAGCAGGGCTCAGAGACCCCTCCCAGGGAAGTGCCTACCAGCCAGAGCCTGCACCCCAGCTCCCTGCCCCAGGTCACAACCCAAACCCTCTGCACCCCTTCCTGACCTCCTCTCAGACCCTGCACCCTCTCCTACACCCCTTTCCCAGGTCAGAAAATTCTCCTGCACCCACGCAGTCTTTTCAGATCCTGCACCCCAATCCCCTGTCCCAGTTCACAACCTGCTCCTTCACCCAAATTCCCACTCAGCCCGCACACCCTCTCATGCCCCCAATCCTCTACTCAGAGCTTCCTACTGTACCTAAATTCCATCCCAGAGCCGGATTCCTCGCCAGCAGATACCATTCTCCAGCTGCCCTTTAATATCATAGAATCAATTTGTAGAATCATAGATTCATTTGTAGAATCAAATGAAATAAAAATATTAAGTGAATCAACATGCTCAATAGAATCGCTATGGATAGTAATTCCATGCTCCAATAATAAGAAATTAACAGTAGGGATATATTACAGACCACCTGACCAGGACAGGGATACTGACATTGAAATGCTGAGGAAGATTAGAGAGGCTACCAAAATAAAGAACTCTATAATAATGGGGGATTTTAATTATCCCCATATTGACTGGATACCTGTCACCTCAGGAAGAGAAGCAGAGATAAAATTTCTCAATGGCTTAAAGGACTGCTGCTTGGAGCAGCTGGTGCAGGAACCCACAAAGGGAGAGGCAATACTCGATTTAGTCCTGAGTGAGGTGCAGGATCAGGTCCAGGAGATAA
>CM057846.1:43762421-43774250 GCA_030068395.1 Apalone spinifera | reverse complement strand
GCTCGGCGATATTCCACGCTAAGCCTCATTTGCATAGCTCTGGCGCAAGATCGCAGCAGTCTAGACACAGCCAGAATGTATTCTATAAGCAATATTGCATTGGCAGGGACATTGACTGCATGATTTAAGAGTTGTTTTCTATCTAAAAGTTCTATGATTTTTAAATTAAACAAAATCTATTTTATAGGATTAGCACAATATATAAAATAAAAAAGAACTTTGTATAGATCATAAATAAATTTCTAAGCCTTTATAACCTCAAATTGTTTGAACTTCACTGCACCAATTTACTGTAATGTCTCCACAAATCTAAAAGGTATAGTTTGTAATTCAAAGATGCTCATTGTACTCTACAGCTATTGTTATATTTTCTTGTCTTAGAAGTGCACCAAACAGTGGATTAACATGCAACCAAAAAGAATCATAACTAGATTTTTTTTTTGTTCACTGATTATTTGTGCTAGATTTGGTAAACTCTATTGGGCCCCAAATCCAGAGTATTATGCATGCAAAGATCCTATTGACATGTGAGGACTGCAATATTATGTCCTTAGCTGCCTCTCTTTATAGGTTATTGTTTGACATAGTCAAACAAAGCAAATAGATTTTGCTCTGTTGGAGTGGTGTACTAAACATATCACTGTTACCATGACTGTAAATCAAGTACAAGTTATTAAATGAACCAACATATTAAACCTAGGTGTAATCTGCTTTAAACATTATATATATATTTGAAATCATTAGTAAAAATGTCACACAATGGAGTTATAAATAAAACTATTGCCTTTTGATGTGGAAATGTGTGGCTTGGGTTATACTTTCAACCTATCAGGACATGTATCTTTTAATAAAAAAACTGTTAATGCCACTTTGTAACAGTTCAGTAAATAGAATCACTTTCAGCACATGCCATGAGCCTAACTGTGCTCTGACTTATGCCTGTACAAATGCATTAACTTCACTGGGGTGAATTTGTATAATTGGAGGTAAAATATTTGACCAATATGTCCAATATATTGGAATAAGTGGCTGATGACTCACAAAAGTGTGAAATGAGTATTTAAATACATTATCCCTCAGTCATCCTTAACCATTTATGTTAATGATTCTGTCTGACATTATTTTTCCCATTTATAATACTGCTGTTGTTTGAACAGTTCATTTTAAAATCTTAATTTCAGATGTGAAATTAATCTTTATTTATTTGGGGGGAGACTTGTCATAAAACACTTCTAGTTCTGCCATTCAAGTGTTACAATATCGTTAATCTCTAAAAAGAAATTGTGTGACAGATCATGGTCGCCTTTATTTTGAAAGCAAATACCCACAGTTGCACAATTAAATCTCTAGTTTATGAGCACTCCAAGATTCCTTGATGACATTAAGCTCCCATGCAACAGAATCTGTGAGCAATGCTTTCTACCATCTCTGGTTGATTAGAAGATTCCATTCCATTCCGGGGGCATGATGGCCTGGTTAACTGGAGAGAGTAAGTACTGTTAGTGGATAGTGGACTGGCAGGGTACGCTGGAGATTTAGGTTTGCTTCCCTATTTGCCAGGATTTCTTTGTGACCTTGGCAAGTCAGAAACTCTTTCTATGCCTCAGTTCCTCACCTGTAAATGAGACTTTTGGTACTTCCCTACTGCACAGTGCTATTTCGAGGATAAATTCATTAAATATTGTGAGATGCTCAGATACTATAGTTGTGGGGGGCATAGAAATCCCAAAGATAGGTAGCAAAATAAACTCATTGTTGCTGTGATGATGACAATGATTTATTTTACTGTAGCACCTAGAGCCTTGATCTAATCTATTTGTAGAGCCTTACTTAACAGTAGTTTTTAAAATTAATTAACTGTACATTTTGGCTATATCTTAGACAACTATTGATATGAAAAACAGATATATCTGTTCATAATGAATGCAACAGATTCTAGAATAACATAGTACTCTCACACATATTATCTTACACTTGTAATTTTGCTTTCTCTTTCTTACAAAAAACAACATTCCATAAGATCAAAGCATTCAGCACACAGTACAAAAGAGCATATATGAGTCTATTAATTGAGGTGTATAACCTTCCTGGTTTTGTGTCCATTTATAGCCTTAAATAACTCCCTTACTGGGAAATGAAAAAGGTTCTGTGGCCAAGCCTGGCAACACATCTTGTTCTGTTGCTAAATTACTCCACATCAATCATGGCATTTTCCTCTGTGGAATTCAATCCAGAAATGATTCAACTTTTCCAGTGGTTTTCAGTGAAAATAGATTCTATTGTTCAATTAATGTATTGGAGAAAACACTGTAACTACTCTGAATAAAATAAAACCTCCACTATTCATATCTTATCCACTGTTATGTAGCAACACAGTTTTTGGACATAAAATAGGACTCCATAAAGATTTACTACTGTAGATGCATTACTGAGTCTGTACCCTAACACTTTTAAAATGCAATTTGTTGTAGTCTAGGAAGACAGCAGAATTTGTTAAAAGCCAATTGATCTTTTCAAAGTGATTCTTTCACTCCCAATCATTTTTGTTCAGATAAATAGCTAAAACCAATTTCACAAACAGGGTTGGACTCATGCAAAACAAAAGTATCACATAACTTTATATTCGGATATATTTTTGAAGTTTTGAAAATATATTAAAGTGATTTTTCCAATGCAAGATTGACAGTTCTAGACATCGAAAGCCTATCTTTATTGCAGTAGCTGTGCAAGTTTCCTAATAACACTGTTCCAACAATGCCCGTCGAGTATTCTCAAGGGGCCACCTCTATGTAAGAGAGAATTAATCTCTTTGTGCGGCTTTCATTTTTCAGCCTCTTTGCTGAGACTGCTAGCAAAGGGGACAATTGTTCTATCTGGGAAAGGCTGTTTTGTGATGTTTGAACTTCTCCTCATGAGATCAGACTGAAGTAACCAGTTAATTTCACACATGCCACCAACGAGCACTGTGAGATGATGGTTACAGATCACTAATGACATGAGCTAGATTTGAACCAGTTGTCAATGTGAACCAACTTCAGGCAAGCACATTATATCTATTCCAAATTGCAGCCAATATAGAGGTCAGACTTTATCATCACTGTGGTCCCTTCTGTCCTTGGAATCAATGTACCTATGATACATTTCATAAAAGGTATAAGATGCCAGCTGAAGAACCCACAACAAATAGGCATTTGTTATCCTCCACAGATTTGGAATTGACTAAATGATCATTAGCTAGTGCCAAGTGATCCTCAGAATTTTAATTCCCAATTAAGGTATTTGTCCTTGCTTCTGCAATTTGCATACAAGCTAATGTTGGACTAGGTACACTTAAGATACGTCTAGACTACAGAGCTTTTCCAGGATTCCGGGAGGTATCTCAGAAAAGCTCTGCCACATCCAAGGAATACGTTTGCTTTTCTGAAAAAAAATCAGAAAAGCAGATGCGTTTTTTTCGGCATCCCTGTAAACCTTGTTCTGTGAGGAAGAAGGGATGTTCCAAAAGAAGGTTTTTTCCCAACATTTGGCCCTGTGCAAATGGGCCAAATGTCAGAAAAGCCTCTTTCAGAAGAAAAGCAGAAAAAGATACACAAATTGCGAACCGCAATTTGTGTATCTTTTTCCAACTTTTCTTTGTAGTGTAGACAGCCTAAGTTTCCTGTGTTCCTTTTTCTTTTTTTTAGACTCTGTGACATCTTAAAATGTCATCTTTTGGGATAACTTTCAATCCCTAGTATTTTACTTTTGGGATAACTTTCAATCCCCAGTATTCACATGTTTTTTAAATAGCTGTGTTCACCTTTTTAAATAGCTGTGGACATTGGATTTTTGTTTAAACCACAGTATTGTTGTGTTAAACAGAATCCTCACTTCCACAGAAATGTGTGGAGAAGAGACTGACAGCTAAACAAGATAAAAAGGCATAGAACTGTAAGATGAAAAATGATTACAGGAAAACAGATAGGAAGAGAAGAAAAAGGTAATGCAAACAAGCTCCCATGTCATTGTTGTAATTATACCCAAGATATTATCAATCAAAACCAAAATGTTCTCAAGTGCTTAATATTTGAACAGGATTCTTGGGCACTGACTACTAGAAATAGTATTTGAAATGTGACCCAAACTTGACTTGGTCAAAATGTTTCTTCGTCTCATGATTAGCTAGTGTCCAATGTGACATGAGCTATTTCTGTTTGTTCAATTCCTGGTAGAAGTACATCCATTACATACCTGCTACTACCACTTCTTTCTGTCCCTATAGACCATGGAAGACTTGGCAACTCTCACAATTTGTCCCCACTTTTTTCTGTCAAGGACATATTTTTCATACTGATGCTCATTCACAGTAAGAGCTGTTAGGTCTTGCTCAGTATTACCCATCCATCTTCTCTTTGCCAGCCACCAGGACAGACACCACAAGGATATTCTTCTAAAAGGTCTGCCTTTTGTTATCCTGTCCACTGGAGTTACTTTTACTATACTTTGTTCTCCATACATCTGCTGCAATTCCCTACTAGATCTTCTTCACATATCATTCTCTCTTAATGGCCCCAAAATGCATCAAAATACTTAATTGTTTATGGTATTTAGCTGTTATTCTTCATTCTTAGTAAGTGCCCAGGTCTGACATACATGTGCTTTATAATGGTGGTGTTTATCTGAAACTAAGTCTGTCTCAGTAGTTATTTGGAACTAAAAATTATCTGTAAGGAAAAGGAATAGGCATTCATGCTCTGTAACTGTACAAATTGTTACAGGCAATTAATGCTCCCAGGCCCACCAATGGGGGTGGAAGGAGAGGGAAATGGGGTAGTTGTCCCAGGCACTTTAAATCAACACCAGAGTGCTGTGTGGCATGCTCCAGACAGTGCTAAGGGCTGAGGAGGGGGTGCTGCACTCCAGATGGTGCTAAGGGCTGGCTGCTCCCAGCCCACCCTTTCCATCTGAGCACAGACCCTCACTCCATACACTTTTCCCAGGAGTCCACAGAATGCTCCCTGAATACTCCTAGGAGATGGGGAAAAGGTCACCAGCCCCATCACACTCCAAAGTGAAGATGTGATACTGATGCCAGGGCTAAAGAGTGAGGGACTGTGTATGTGTGTGGGCAGAAGGGTTCCTGGATGAGCCACAGTGGACCGGAACAATTGAAGTAGAGCGAGAGAAACTCAGGAATTGGGGTCATTAGGGCTGTCATTTGGTATATGGACTTGAATGCTAAGGTGGCAGACGGACTCTGAGGAGAGTAAGGGTGGGAGGAGTGGTGGGGGGTAGAGGAATGAAAATGCAAGTTGGGAGAAAGAGAAGTTACTCTGTGCAGTAATGATTGTTCTTCGAGTGATATCCCTGTTGGTGCTCCACTGTTGGTGTCAGGCTTGTCCTGGTGCCACAGATTGGAGACTTGTGAAGCAGCGATGAGGCGGGCTGTGCATGTGAGAGCAGTGAGTGGCGTTCCCGCCTTTGAAGTTGTGCACACAGTCCTCTTTCCCCTCTGTTTCTTCTTCACTGCCTTTGTGGGCTGCTATTATTGCCCAAAAAAGTGGGGAGGAGGGCAGGCAATGGAGCACCCACAGGGACACACATCTTGAAGGACAATCATTACTGCAGAGAGTGAGGAACTTCTCTTTCTTCTTCGAGCAATGTCCTCGTGGGTGCTCCACTGTTGGTGACTGTGTAGCAGTGCCCATTCAGATAGACAGTGGGCTTTGATGAATTGCTACAGATTGTGGATAGAACCGTGGTGGCTACTGGGGTATCTATTGTGGAACATGGTGGAATGGCCTAGTGCTTTATGAAAGTGTGATTGGAAGACCATGTCACTGCTCTGCATATTTCTTGGAGTGAGACTCCCTTCAGGAAAGCAGCTGATGGCGACATTGGTCTGGTAGAATAGGCTTTTGGAGTTGTTGGTAATGTCCTATTCTGGAGCGAGTAGCTGGTAGTAATGCATGATGTTACCAGCTCTGATATATGCTGAGAAGATAGTGGTTTTCCCTTGGAGCTCTTGGCCAGGAATACCAGCAATCTCTGGGATAGTCTAAAGGGTTGAGTCCAATCAAGACAGAAGGCAATTGCCCTTCTAACATCCAAACTGTGCAATATGGCTTCTTCCCTGGAGAGGTGTGGTTTTGGGTAGAAGGTGGGAAGTACTATTGGTTCATTGATATGGAATTCAGAACCAACTTTGGGTAAAAAGGATGGATGGAGCCGTAGAATAATCTTATGCCTGTGAAAGGTCGTGTATGGAGGTGAGGCTGTGAGAGCTGTGAGTTCGCTAACTCTCCTGGCAGATGTGATCGCCAGAAGGGACAACATTTTCATGGTGAGAAAGGTAAGTGATGAAGTTGCTATGGTTCAAAGGGTGGCTTTGTGAGCAAGTGGAAGACCAGTTCTAAGTCGCATGTGGGGGAATCGGTCCATGCGGTGGGTAAAGGTTTTGTAGGCCCTTCCAGAATCTTTTAAAGATGGGGTGGGCAAATATGGAGAACCCATCAATGGGAGGGTGGAAGGCCATAAGGGTGGCCATGTGCACTCAGAGTGATGGAATTGATACATTTTGTTGTTTCAGGTGCATAATGTATTCCAGTATTAGTTGGAGCAGTGTTCTAGATGATTGGACTGTCCTGTGTGTGTGCACCACTGTGTAAACCACTACTTCTTGTATAGGTAATTCTTGCATGTCGTTTGTCTCTTGCTATGTAATAGGACATTTTCATTTGTTGGGAGCACTGCTGCTCCATTTTTGAGAACCAGATAGGTACCATGCCATCAGGTGTAGCATTTGAGGTTGGAGATGAAGAAGGTTCTGGTTCAGAAGTAGGCAGGGAGGTCATACAAACAGTTGATAAAGACATGGGAACCATGATTGCTGAGGCCACGCTGGGGCTATTAGAATCACATGGGCCCCATCTGTCTGTATCTTCTGGAGTACTCTGGGAATGAGAGGGATGGGGGGAAGGCGTATAGTAGATAGGTCCCCCAAGTGAGGAGCATTATATCCCCCAGGGAGCCATGTCCTATGCTGGCTCTCGAACAGTATTGCTGGTATTTGGAGTTCTGTCTGGTTGTGGAAAAGTCTATGTGCAGTGCATCCCAGCATTGGAACAGCTTGTGGGTGATCTGATTGTGTAGCTTCCACTCATGCTCTATGAGGAAGTTGCAGCTGAGGGTATATGCCATAATATTCTTGTCCCCAGGTAAGTATGCTGCTGTGATGCTTATCTTGTGGCAGATACACCAGTTCCATAATTTGATTGCCTCTGTACATAATGACGGGGATCTTTTACCCCGCTGGTGACTGATGTAGAACATAGTAGTCATATTGTTGGTGAGGATATGCCCTGAAGAACCCTGGATGCGTGGGAGGAAGTGCTTGCATGCCTTCTGAACTGCTCGATCACTTCCCTTGTGTGATTTGTTGTTGGAAGTATGCACCCCAGCCTACCAGTGAGGTGCCCATAGTAATCTGTTTGGATGGCTGATCCCGATGGAAAGGCACCCCTTTGCATAGGTTCTGCACCTGGGTCCACCATTGCAGGGAAGTAAGGACCCGTGAAGGCGTGCCTGTGGACACGGCCACTGGTTGGCATGTGCACTGAAGAAATCCAATGTAGGAAGCATCGAAAGCACAGCCTGGAGTGTGGAACCACGAATGTGGTGGCCGCCATGTGTCCCATAAGCTTAAGGCAAGTTAGGATGGGCATGGCTGGACTGGTGATAATTATAGTAACGAGGCTTCTTATGTTTTTGAAATGGTGCTCGCGGAATCTATGCAAGCCCCTATGAATTTCAGGATTGCGTGGGGTGTAGTGTGGATTTCTGTACATTGATAATGAAGCCTAGTGACTGAAGAAAGGCTTTTGTGAACCTGACCATGTCTCTTGTGGCCCGTTGTGAGGGGCCCTTGATAAGGCAATCATCCAGATATGGGAATATTGTGATAACAATGCATTTGATATGTGCCGCTGCCACCACAAGGGTTTTGGAAAACCAAACGGGAGGACTCTGTACTGGAAGTGGTGTGAATCTACCATGAATCATAGGAAATGCCTGTGTGGGGGATGTATTGTGATGTGAAAATATGCATCTTGAAGGTCGAGGGCTGCAAATCATCCCCTCTGTCCAGTGCCGGAATTATAGTGATGAGAGTTATTTTGAATTGCTGCTTGAGGAGGTACTTGTTTAATTATCGCAGGTAAAAACCTCTCCCTTCGAATTTTTCTCGGACTTGTTCTATGGCTCCTATATTGAGGAGGTGTTGATCCTTTTGGTGGAGCAGTGTGTCATGAGAGAGAGGGAGAGGGTGAGTGGTTGGGGGGATTGCTGTGAAGGGGATAAAATATCCACGGCTGATGATTTCTAGGACCCTGCGATCTGTGGTGATTGCTGCCCATTCATTGTAATAGGGGCACAAGTGGTGGTGAAATATGTTGGACTTGCTGGGTACTAGAGTGGAAGGGAGATCGGGCAGACCCTTGACCAAATTCTCAAACATGCTGCCTAGAGTCCTGAGTTGTGGAAGAGCAGTTGTTTGGGGCTCTTCTACATTGGTTTCTTGGCTGGAAGTGGTTCTGTTAGAAAGGTCTGTACTGTTGTCTAGCAAAGGCAGTTTCTCTATGCCTCTGATAAGGTGTATATTGCTTCCTTTGGTAGGATGGAGTATACATCCCCAATGTGCACAAGGTAGTGCGCAAATCTTTGCTAGAGCGCAAGGCCTCATCGGTACCTGCTACAAATAGTTAGACTTTATCAAATGGCAGGTCCTCTACTTTGGCTTGGAGGTCCTTAGGGACTGCTGCTGCTTGCAGCCACGAAGCATGTCTCATTACTACTGACGTCGCCATAGCTCTTGCCACTGTATCTGTGGCATCAAGGGTCATTTGTAATGCTGTGCAGAATACAGTATATCCCTCTTTAATGATTGCCTTGAGGATAGGTCATTTGTCCTTGGCAATATTATGCATGAGCTCTGTTAGTTTGGCATAATTATTGAGATCATGATCTGCAAGTAGAGACATGTAGTTGGCTATGCAAAGCTGCAGGGTTGAGGAGGCGTACATCTTCCTCCCAAAGACATCAAGGAGTTTGTGGTCTTTGTCCTGTGAATGAGCTTTGTGCTGAGGGTTTTTGGACCTTTGGTTCACGCCATCAACCACTAAGTAATTAGGTTGAGGTAATAGATACAGGAAGCCCATGCCCTTTGATGGGAAAAATACATTCTATTGGCCCTTTTGTTGGGGGGGGGGGGATGTGGATGGGGTTTGCCATACTTTGTCAGCTGCCTGAAGAATTGCTTCATCTGTAGCCAGGGCAATTTTGAATTTTGAAAGCTTATGGTGTTATTCCTGCACCTCTGCTAAGACTACCTCCTGGCTGATAGCCACTCTTTTAAATAAGTCCTGGAATTGTTTAAGGTCATCACTAGGTGTTGGATCATTTGGGATAACTGCCTCATTAGGAGTGATGGAGGAGTTATCATTAGGTGGTACGTCTGATTGCTGGACCATTGGGTCATCCTCAATCTGCCTTTCCTCTAGATCCATGTCCTCGGATGGGGACTGTGATGGATCTGATGTATAGAGGGCAGAGACCTCTGTGCAGGTGTAGGAGGGCAGTGGAGGTATTCCTTGGTGCCCTGTAGGGATAGGGGGACCATAGGCTTTGATGCCTGTCATAATACTACATAATACTGCCAAATGAGGGTGCCACAGAGGATATTGATAATGTGGTAACCCATATGTCCCATAAGTGTGCTTTTTCTGGGGAGAAGTGTTGGGAGGAGAACATACTCCTTGTACCTCTGTGGTAAGCACTAAATTGTGATAAGGATGGTAAACATGGTGAGACTCAAATTGATAGTGGGGAGCAGGAGCGGTGCCATGCCGAAGGCTTGGTGGAGGAGGGGGGCTCAATTCTAGCCCTTCTGTCCTGTCTAGGTGGTGCTTGTATTTTGCACACTGGGGAATGGCTCTGGGATGATGACATGTGCATCATCGCTTGTGGTGGTGGCATGGATGCAGCCATGACTCCAGGGGATATGGAGCTAGTGTGTTATACTGGAGGGCAGCTGGAGCTAGCCCTATCACCTCCCAGCACTCGTGGTGTAGATTGTTCAGGGGCTTCCCACTGAGCTGGAGATAAGAACATAACATAAGAACATAAGAACAGCCATACTGGGTCAGACCAAAGGTCCATCTAGCCCAGTGGCCTGTCTGCCAACAGTGGCCAGCGCAGGTGCCCCCAGAGAGGGTGGACCGAAGACAATGATCAAGCGATTTGTCTCCTGCCATCCCTCTCCAGCCTCTGACAAACAGAGGCCAGGGACACCATTTCTATCTCCTGACTAATAGCCTTTTATAGACCTAACCTCCATGAAATTATCTAGCTTCTCTTTAAACTCTGTTATAGTCCTAGCCTTCACAGCCTCCTCTGAGTGCACCCACAGTACCCTGAGTACCATTAATGCCATTGGTGCCTCTGTGATATCGGGGCCCTTATCAGGTGCCCTTTTTGATGACCGGGCAGCTGGTTTCACTTTCTGCTTGGAGCGTGCTTTTGAACCTGTCATTGAGGAGGCTCGAGATTTTTCCATGCTCGAGGTGCCCAGTTTATCCCCTTTACTGATTCTTTGTGGGGGAGAGTGGGCTGGTGAGGGTCTGGTTCTTGACTGTGATTTCTGAGGTAAAGGGCTGGAGGGATTGACTTGAAGAGATTTTGTGCTCCAGTCCTTATTGTCCCCTTTATAGCTATGGGGGTCAAGGGTTTTATCAATGGACAGCATGCAGGCTGTGAGCTCTCTTTCCTTGCAAGCTCTTGCTATGGCAATGGTACATTTTTGCGGTACAGGTGTGTCCCCCAAACAGTATATACAGTTGCTGTGGGTATCAGAGGCTGGCATAGAATTCTGGTATTTTCCACATCTCTTGTCCTTAGGACAGCTTGGTATGTCTCCCCAAGGGTGACTATGCCACACAAATTGTGTGGACCGAGCTGCTTGATTGTTTTATTAATTGGTTTGTCCGTCTCTTTTTTTGTTCTTTTTCTGGTTTGCCATGGCTTGCCACTGTGCAGTGGTAAACACTGCTGGTGGCTTTTCCCCCCTTTCTTTTTGTTTCTGTTTAAATAAAGAAAGAAACAAAGAAAGAAACAAAGAAGCCCTGAGTAGTTTAGGGCTATCTAAAGCATTCAGTCTTCTTGTTTGTTATGCAGAGTGCACTGAGGAGAAGAGCGTTGAGCTCCATCTGTAGCCAAGGGTGGCGAAGAAGGAACTGATGTGAAAGCGGGCTGCATGTGTTACTTCAAAGGTGGGAATGCTGCTCTCTGCTCTTGCACGCGCAGCCCACCTGATCATTGCTTCATAAGTCACTGATCCCTGATGCCGGGACGAGCCCGACACCAATAGTGGAGCACTCACCGGGATATCACTCAAAGAAGAATTAAGTATTTTGAGAATGGTGGTCAGGCTTTGGTAGGGTGGTGTTTTATGGGGTCTTTATCTGGGAGATTGTGCAATAGGGCTGGGGTAATTTGGGAAGATGGAGGCTGGTGGGCAGGAGGAAGTTTTGTGGGGCTTGGAGGATGTGGGTTCATTGGGAGGTGGGATGGGTTTGTGGTGTGTTTGGGGAGGGAGTAGAAGGGGGATGCATGGGTTTATGCAGGGGTAGCAGGCCTAAGTTGAGAATTCAGTTGGGGATGGGGATGGATTAGTGGGATGTGGTTGCATGTCCCTCAGCTGGGTCAGGTCCAGGTTCATCTGCCCCATGCACTCCTCAGCTGGAGTGAGGAATGCAGCAAACTGTGCACTTTCCCCTTGCTCCCTGATGAAGGGGA
>CM057846.1:43712190-43728876 GCA_030068395.1 Apalone spinifera | reverse complement strand
GTATGCTTCATTTGCCTCCCTAGTTCGAACAAGGGGGCAAGCGTAGACATATCCATAGAGACTTGTATGGATATACAAGAATGACAGGACAAGAAAAATCATCAGGCTTTATATGTATCTCCTCTTCTACTTCCTACATAGGGATACATCCCTGACCATCATGGCCAATAGCCATTGATGAGCCAGTCTTCCAGAAACACATACAATTCTTTTTTGTACATATTTATACTTTTGGCCTTCACAACAGCCCCTGGCATCGAATTCTACAGGTGCACTGTGAGTTCTGTGAAGTACTTCCTTATGTTCATTTTAATCTGCTGCTTGTGCATTTCATTGTATGACCCTGGCTCCTGTGTTATGGGAAAGGATAAATAACACTTTATTATTCACACCATTCATGATTTACAGACCTCTACCATGTCATCCTTTAGTCATCTCTTTTCTAAACTGAATAGTCCCACTCTTTTTAATCTTTTTAATGTAGGGAAGCTGTTCAAGTCCCCCAAATCATTTTTGTTACCCTTCTCAGTATCTCTTCAAATTCTAATATATCCTTTTTGAGATGGGATACCAGAACTGCAGCAATATTCACAATGTGGGGGTACTGTTATTTATATAGTGGCATTAGGATATTTTTTGTTTTATTATCTATCCCTTTCCTAGTGGTTACAAACATTGTTAGCATTTTTGTGTGGCACATTGAGCAGATATTTTGAGGGAATAATTCCACAATGACTCCAAGATCACTCTTTAGAGTGGTAATAGCTAATTTGAACTCCATGTTGTGCATATAGTTGGGATTATGTTTCCCAATATGCATTACTTTGCAACTATCAACACTGAATTTCATCTGCCATTTTGCAACGCGGAGTCCTGTGGCACTTTATAAACTAATAGATTTATTGGAGCATAAGCTTTCATGGGCAAAGACCCACTTTGTCAGATGCATGAGCATCTGCCATTTTGTTGCTCAGTCACCAAGTTTTGTCAGATCCCTTTGTAATACTTTGAAGTTAGCTTTGCGCTTAACCATTGTGATACATTTTGTATGATCTGCAAATGTTGCCACTTCATTGTTTACTCCTTTTCCCAAATCATTCATGAATATATTGAACAATATTGGTTCTATTACAAATTTTTGAGGCACCCTGCTATTTACTTCTCTCCATTATGAAAACTGACCATTTATTCCTACCCTTTGTTTCTTATCTGTTAACCAGTTATTGACCCATCAGTGTGCATTCCCTATTATCATATGACGGCTTAAAAATCTTTGAAAAGGGACTTTGTCAAAAGGTTTCTGAAATTCTATGTATTCAATATGTACTCTTTGGGTGTGTCTAGACTACATGGCTCCATAATCCATGTAAACTAGTTTATCCGACAGAAGCAGTCAACAAAGGCTTCCCTTGTCGACCAATCCATGTCTAGACTGCCGCACTTTGCTGGATCAGCTGATTGTCAACACAGCGCAGTGGCCATTTTTATTTTAATGAAGCGGGGATTATTTAAATCCCCGCTTCATTGACTATGTCAGGTAAACTAGTTTACATGGCTCCGTCAGTGGAGCCCTGTAGTTTAGACACATCCTCCCTGATTGGATCCACCTCGTCATCTCCAACCTGATTCTGGCCTGCATATTTATACCTGCCTCTGGAAATTTCCACTACATGCATCTGACGAAGTGGGTCTTTGCCCACGAAAGTTTATGCTCCAACACTTCGGTTAGTCTATAAGGTGCCACAGGACTCCTCGCCCCTTTCACCTTGTTCACTCTCAAAGAATTCTAGTAGATTGGCAAGGTAAGATTTCCCTTTACAAAACCTATGTTGACTCTTCTCCCAACAAATAGTGTTCATTCATGAGTTTGATCATTCTGTTCTTTGTTATAGCCAGTCAAGTTGCCTGCTCCTGAAATTAGGCTTATCAGCCCATAATTGTAATTGCCTCTTTTGCCTCTGAAGCCTTTTTTAAATTGATTATTAGATAATCATCAGTCATTTAGTACAAAGGCTGAATTAAGAGATAGTTCACATACCATGTTTTGTTCTGAAATTTCATATTTGCATTCCTTCAGATCTCTAGGGTGAGTGCCATCTGGTCCACTATTGACACCTCAGTCTAGACTGTTCCTCAGATTTCTCTCCTCAAAACAATGGCTGGGATTTATGAATCTCCTTCACATTTTCCGCAATGAAGACTGATGAAAAGAATTAATTTAGCTCTTCTACCATGTTCTGGAGTGTTCCTTTAACACCTCCATCATCCAGAGGTCCTACTGATTGCTTAGGAGGCTTCCTGTTTCTAACAGACATTTTTGGGGGGGAAGGCTGCATGTTTTTGTGTCTTTTGCTAGGTGCTCTTCACATTTCTTTTTGGTCTGCCCTAATAACCAGGGCTCGACAATTAGTGTAATCTACTCACCCATGGTGAGTATATTACAAGCCGGCATAGCTGCGCAGCGCGGTAAGCGCATACACAGCGTGGTCTGCGCATGCACAGCGTGCTGAACTGCGCGGCTGATGAGCAGGGCTCGCCACCGCTTGGCGAGCTCTGCTAATAACGCTTTTTTCACTTGATTTGCCAAAGTTTATTCTCCTTTCTATTTTCCTCAGTGGAATTTGACTTCCAAGTGTTAACGAATATCTTTTCATCTCTAACCACCACTTTTACTCAGTTTTTTAGCCAAGGTGGCTTTTTGTCATCTTGTTTTTTTTATTGAGCAGGATCCCAAATCTTAGGACCAAATCAAGAATGCTTGATTTCTAATAAAACTGAATTCTCACCAGCACCCATTGTCTCATCCATACAATGAGACTCTGCCAATCTTCCTGTCTAACCATCTCTGTGTGTGGTCTTAGGGTGAATGTTTTATACCATAGCAAACAAACAGAACTATGCTTGAAGAAGATAATGCCACCATGGGGATTCTGGATTTTAGTCTCTTACTTAGCAGCCTAAATTTGGCTAGTAGGACCTCTCTTCTACCTTTCCTTTTGTTATTGGTAGTAACATGCACCATTGGCTCCTTCCCAGTGCAACACAAAAGGCTGCATAGAATGACTTGAGAGCAGACAATTCACCGTGCCATTATCCTGGTCATCACAATCCATCTAATTCTAATAACCACATCCCCCATTACTATTTCCTGTCTGTGCCAAGTAACAGGGGTCACCCTTCCTCCAATAACGGGGGGTGGATGGGCAAGTGAGGGAAGGAGAGTGGAATGGAGTGGAAGGGAGGCAGAGCAGGGGGAGGCAGGACAGTTGTGAGGATGGAGTGGAGGGAAGGCAGGGGAAGTAGGGCTTCATCTCCTCCACACCTTCTCACCCCTCCTTGTCAGACCACCAAAATTATAAGCTTGGCCCCCAAAATATTGATATTTTGAAAACCATCAAATCATGTTCCTGATTCTCTTTGTTGACTTTTTAAAATTCCCTCCTACTGCTCTGCCAGTACGTGTGTGATAATGTCAGGTTGAAAAGCTAACTTTTAATGCAGACAAAAAATGCTCTCTGCTCCCTGGATATTCAGAAGGAAACTTCATTTATTGTATCCTCATTCCTAAGACAAGGGAACTGCCATCTTTTCCCTACTACTGATGTGATGCTCTCTCCTCCTAGTTCAATTCTTTCCATAAAAGAAGGGGTGAATGGTAAGTACAGGTTGAACCTCTCTCAACTGGAATTCCCTGGTCTGACAATATCTGTGGTTGGGCAGGGCCACAGATGTTGCTGGACAGAGAGACCTGGTGAAAGGCCAGAGGCAGGAATCCTGTGCTGCCTGCAGGGAGGTCAGTGGCTGGGACCCCTGCTGTGGGAGTCCAGCTGAATCAATGGCAGGTCAGCTGGAATGCCACCGGGCTCCAGTGGGGCAGTGGTCTGCAGTGGTGGGGCCAGGAGCACTGGTGGCAGGACCAGTGCTGCTGAGGCACCAGCAGTAGTGAAGCTGCAGTGGTGAGAGCATGAACTTCCATGGCAGGGCAGCAGTCCTTGTTGTATTTAGGGAACCTGCCCGGAGGCCACGCAAGAAGCTGAGCCAAGCTAAGGGGCTGGTGGGTGGGAGTAAAAATGACCTCCCTCGGTCTGGCAAAATCCTTTCTTCAGGAGCACTCAGGTCCTGAGAGAGCTGGACTAGGGACATCCAACCTGTAGTTTGAGAACTACTGAGTTAATGAATGTATCATGATTCACATCCATAGACAGACATATTATGGGGTTTGATGAGTTATAAATACAGATATTAAACATTTTAAAACTTATATCAGCCATTCATATATTCAGTAATGTTGCAGTAAAAACAATATGGGTTTAACCAGCAGGCCAACAAGCTTATCAGGCCTTAGGCATGACAGGGGTACTTGGTTTTGTACTCATGGAAGGGGCAGGGACTCCTGTGCTCCACCAATCAACCTCCACCTCCGGATTTATGCACAAGATAAGTGAATTACAATATAGGGTCTCAGATTATGAGGGGCCTCTAAACAAAAAAAATTACTAGTTTTTAGTTGCATCCTTGCCTATGTATTAATATATATGCAAATATAAAACTTTATTATTTCTATTTTCATTGTCCTTTCTGTTTGAATAAAACACATTTTTGGGGGGAATGTTATGGGGCCTCTTAAATTTGATATTGTGTAGGGCCTTCGCATGTTTTAACCTGACCCTACCCACTTCCATTTGTTTCTGTAGTTGTTGCTAAGGAACAAGAACAGCAGAAATACTCTCACACGTCTGTTTCCATTTAAAGAACCAACATATATTTTATTTTCCTTTTGGAAAGGAAGGACATGACATAAGAGTAGGAAGAAGGGAACCATGAAGAATACAATGTGGCAAAATTGTATGTGAAAATCAAGAGAACTGCTTTTTTTCCTCAATATTATTCAAAGAGATGGATTTTTACCATTCATAATGTGTCTGAGAGACAGGAAAATAAAACATTTTGTTGTTGTTGTTGTTAGGATATAACTGAAACACAAGAAAAAATAGATGCAGAAAAACCTTCATTTAGGTGTATAGAGACCAGTGGGGTCCTGGTTATTGATGGGGGCTCTTCATCACCATTACAATAAAAGTAAAGATGTTAGTCACACTGTTACACTGTTAGCAGCCAGCTGATGACTTCTCTTTGGTGTCTTTTACCTTCCACTAGGTTGTGATCCTGTGATCCTTAATATTAGATCAAGCCCAGAGAATGAGGCCTAGGTTTCAGAGACTGAGATACAGCCCAAGCCACAACTTCATAGCACTATATAAACATCTATTCCTAGAATGCTAACACTTCTGTGGGCTGTGCAGATATTTCCTAATTGACGGACCTTGCTCACCACCCAGGGCTGGATGTAGGGAGTGGGGGGGCACCTCTGTATTTGTTTTCTGCAGATGACAAATTGGATTTCCAGGTCAACAACTCTTTCTTAAAAGCAAGTGTAACCCTTCCTCCGGGTAGGGCCGGCAGCAACCAGGGCCGGGTTCAATATCTAGGGGTCCATCTCACACAGAACCGGCTCGAGCCCCCACCCAGTAGCCTGGGAAATTCACACACCCCTGGGCGTCTCTGAGAGGCAATGCTTCCCCACTCGCAAGCACAGAGTCTGAGTGTAGAAAAGAAACTTTTAATGAAAGAGAGAGAGAAGTCACATGGCATTATCTTGGGAAAATACCACAAACAGAGTTAGTAGCCCCCTCCCCCACGAGTAACTGTCCCAGCTCAAAAGGATTAAGCAATGTCTTTTGCCTCTCAGGCTCACTAGTCCAACAAGGTAAGGGTTCCATTCACTTACCCAAACTTTCTCCGTATCCCACGTCAAACGCCCAACTTACAGCTCTGTCCACTCAATGCAGACCCTGACACATCATCCTGATGACTCTACTCCTTGAGCCTGAGGCTATGCCACCTTTGTGTTGCTCCTACCAACCGCCAGCTGGTCAGTCCCGCCAGCTGCTCCACTGGCCGCCTGCCACCGCTCCTACTGGCCGCCTGCCGGTCGTTCCTGCCAGCCGTTCTGCCAGCCGCCCGCCGGTCATTCCTGCCAGCCACTCCGTTGGCCGCCTGCCACCACTCCTACCAGCCTCCTGCTGGTCGTTCCCGCCAGCCACTCCACTGGCTGCAAAGGGTCTGTCTTCTGGCCAAGCCAGTGATTTCAGCACTTAGTGATTTCAACTCGTTAGCCACCACCTAGGCTTGCCAAAGATTCCAGCTTCCACTGGACTAGCAAAACAACTTCCCATAAAGTATGCTTTAGGTCTATCCCTAAAACCAGGGGGAAAGGAGCAGATTGAGCCAACCTTACAGTTCACACCTGACAGGCATGAAGCAGGCTGCCTCAAGCCCTTTCTCCCTCAACTCAGTTCACTCAACTCTGGCAGGGGGGAGACTTGTTCCTCTGAGACCTCTTACAATGATGGTGTCTCTCCTACAAGCACTGGTGTCATATTTTACAGTTCCCACATTTAGGGGTAGCATGATTTGTGACCCCAACAGCCCCAAATTAGTTACAATACACTACATTCCATTCCAACACTGATCTTCCATCAGCCCTGGCTGAATTGGATTTACATAGCCACACCTTGGATTCCTTCTCCCTCCTGGCATGAGCTGTATTTACATATCAACAGTTAACAGTTAATTATCTTGCAGAGCTAAACAATTGGAGTGAGTACACCCACCTCCAAGGCAGTTCTCTCCTTTTAGCTGGCTGATAGCAAGCAGTAATTCAGCACCCGGCTTACACAAGTTTTACTTCAAAATGTAAAGTCATGGAGAGAAAATAAACCAAACTTAAATGACTAACTTCTCATACCTAAGGCTAACAGTGCTTACCAGGCTGCTCTCTCTCAATCTGAGTTTCAAACCATGATGAGAGACTGTACATTGTTCTTAGCTCTTTGGGCCTCAGCGTGAGGTTCTCTCACAGCCTGTTTTCCTGTTCCTGAGTGTGTCTGCCTTTGGTTTATCAGCTCTTTTTCTCAGTCCATCCACATCTGTCATGGGGATTACATTTCCCACTGCATGAACATTTTTTTTTCCTGGCTGGCTAGACTTCCAGTTTGGGTAATCAAGGTGAATAGCTAAAAATCTTGACTAGGAAGAGTCATTATATTTTAATAGTTCATATTTATAACTTGTGTTGCTACACAGTGGAGGTAGTTGATTTCCCTCCTGATACAAAAGGTGATTTGTTCGAAACTCTCACAGATGTCCAGAACATATTTGTTGCATAGCACACAGAAATCACATATTGAGCAAATACAAAATATGCATTTAAAACAGTGACCAATTAAGTGATGTTGTCACACATAAGTGGCAGAAGAACTTAAGGAAAATGTTATATACCATCCTTGAACACAAATACCTGTTTTGCTGCATGGTAAATACCACTGTAGACTAGACAGCAAAATAGAAAACACCTGGTAAAAGCTCAAAAATCAATAGCTAATGGGTATTGTCTGGATGCCAATAAAATAAAAGAAAAACTCCTATCTCAGACCATTTGACAGCTTTCACAACATCACAGAGAGAATTTTTCCTAGATGCATCAGTTTCAAGAAGTTTTGGTAAGAAATGCATTTTAAATAAACCACACTCTAAACTAGCATCATTCAGGTTAGATGGTATCCAGACTCTGACGCATCTGGGAGCATGCATGAAATTATATGTTACAAATCATGCCCTTTAGACAGAAATTTTCTTATAAAACTGAAAGTAAAGCAAAGTTCCCATTAGTATAATGGTCCAAGCATTGCCTTCTACTGGAGAGACTATGTCATGTGGCATCATTCTAATTGTGGTTTGATTTAATGAATCAGTTTCTGTAGAAGACAGATAAGAAACTTGTGGTTTTAGGAATTGACAGATGATGACTTATTTTTGACATTTGTAAGGCACAATCTTTCCATAGATGTGTGCTTTTGTATACTTTTCTATATGACACTGTCAAAGTAAGTTTGGGTTCCTTAAATTAATATCACATATGCCTAAATTTTCTGTAAGAAATGGCCAACATATGACAGTAATGTAATTAAGAATATGTGCTGTAATGTAAGCTCAATAGTTAGCATTCAGTTCAATCTTCAAATATATGCACAAGTCTAGATAACAAATTGAATGCTCAAACAAAGGGAAAAATATCCCTGAGGCATTTATATGGCCCTTATAATTTTAATACATTTTCCTGATCATATAATCTTCAAGTAATGAAGTATCATTATTCCCATTTTACAGATAGGCATAGAGGAGTAGTACATTTGTCTAAGATCTCAGAAAAAGTATGTGACAAAACAGGGAGCTGAACCTGGTTTTTTGAAGTCCCCAACTCAAACCGGAGGCTCTGGGTCATATTTTCCTTCTCGTACGGCCTTCTTTAGTAGCGTACATTTCATGTCCTTCCAAAAATTTCTGAGATTTGAATGTGATGTCTCTATACCAGCTCACATATGACTATGCCATTCTTCTAATATTTGAGAGCAATTTTGTTTCAGTTAGACCCTTAACATTTCTTATTTAAAGTGTCTTTCTTCCGTTGGCTGATTGATTGATTGATTCATAATACTTATAGTTGAGTCTGTGTAACTACAAAAATATTATTACAACTGTAATTGAGGGTCCTACTTTCTGATTGTTTGAATGTGGATCCTCAGTGGGTTTTCTTGAAGAAGTCACAATATTATTCCCTTAAGTTCAATAGATCCAGCTAAAAGCAAAGATTTCTCTTTCGCCACAGAGGCAAGAAGGGGAATGGTGTGGTGCTGTGCTATTGAGAGTGTTCTGACTGAATTCTTGTTTCACAAAGAAAATGTAATGTACAAATGAGCTTTTTGTGGTCTGATGGGAAACATTCAATGGCAATGTGATGGGATGTCAAAACCCCACATTGGACCAGGACAGGAAGAATTGGTGTGACCTGCATAGATTTCATCCTGAGACATCTGCCAGAGATGTCAAGTCTGGATGGAGTAATAATGAAAGGAACAGGAAATAATCAGGTCACCTACAGGCTTCAGCTGGTCCAGGGGAGGTTCCAGGGGTCAATGGGAAACTTATCTCTGTTATGGCTGAAAGGAATTGGTCTTGAGAACTATAAGCTCCTTGAAAGATCTGCAGGGCTTTCCATGAAGCAAGGAACCTCAGGGATTCGAGTATTATCCTCTTATTCTCTCTATTCATCCTGCTCATCAATGAGATGATTGTCTAGGTCAACTTATGGAAGGGAAGCCCAAAGATCAGCTTTATGAGAGTTTCTTGTCTATTTGGCATGTGTAAACTGTGTAAAATTCCAGTGAGTGGAACACATATACCAAGCTCTTTGAAAGATGAAGATGGTTTAGGAGTACATTAGAGGTGGTGTGGATTATTTTGTCCTCTAGAGTTGATACTAATCTATATGCAGTTTAGTTTTGAACTTTTGCTGATCTTTTGGCTGATAGGTTCTCTAGCTAGAAGTCATGAAAACACGGCCTTTCCCTACTACTAAATGATGTGGTTCTGGATGACGGGATAAGGATTCTGGAAAAAATTGAGAATTATTTTATTGGATTACAATTTCATTTAAAGATAATAATTTAGCCTTACCTTTTCTTCAGGCATATTTTCTTTTCAGCTCTTTCTGTGGGTGGATGGCCTTCACCTGACATGACTCCTACACTAGCATAAATGGAGAAAAATCTTTTCTCTGAAAAGTAAAGTAAGTGGACTGGAACACACAGTACACTCAAGTGAGCATTCAGTGTGATGAGCAGTATTTCAAGCAAAAAGAAAAGTGGAACTACCAAAGCTGCTCATTTAATCAAAGTTAATGACATTTGGTCAGTGTTTGACAATAAACTCTTTCAGAACAGTAACTCACCAGTAGATAGAGTTCTGCCAATACATTTTTCAGTTCACTGTCAGTTATTAAAAAAAATTGACCAAAAAGCTGAAAAAAATCATTTTAGGTGAAATGAAACATTTCATGTTATTCTCTCAAGTTAAATAAATCCAGCTAAAATCAAAAGTTGCTCTCTCTTTCTCTGCAAAGGCATGAGGGAGAATGGTGTGATGTTGTGCTATAGAGAGTATTCTTATGGTATTCTTGATTCACAAAGAAAATGTAATGTACAAATGAGCTTTTTGTGATCTAATGAAAAACATTAAATGGCAATGTGATGGGATGTCAAAGCCCCAGACAGGGCCAAGACAGGAAGAGTTGGCCTGACCTGAATGGATTTAATGAAATCATGATTGAAATGAAACAATGTTTCACTTACATTTGGAGTAGTTTTATGGTTTTAATTTTTATAATTAAATGGGATGAACTTTCAAAATGGAAAGTCATTCAATCTGAAAATCAAAATACTGAAATGAAACATTGACTTTTTATTTTGTTTTCTATTCTTGAAACTAACACAATTTTGCAAAAGAGGTTAATGTTGCCATATTTGCATTTTTCTATTAAAATTTTAGCCTAAAATGTCCTGTAGCTCTGCTGGGAACAATACTGAGCTATGAGAAATGCCATTGAGTCACATGTTGTCGGCTGTAAGTAGCGATTCCACCACATTTGCTAAAAATATAATTTTTAATTATTATTAATTTGTGACTCCAATAATGGTGAAGGAAAACTGTGACCTTTTCCTATTTCCAAAATATGGTCACTTTACTAATCCCAGTATGCCAGTTAGCAGTACATTGTACCACACTTATAGAAAGGTGCTCCCTCAACACAAAAGTAGAGGCTTCTCTTTACCTAGGTGAACAATGAGTAGGAAGAGCTCTCAGCTCCTTTGTTCCCCTATTTGTACAGCTGTAGTCACAATGTGGTCTTTTTGCTGTACATTTCTTTGTATATTGGTCTGTGTGTTTATGTTGTGTTTGTTTATTTGTTTATATTGTAAGCTAGAATAAATAGCTGCTACATGCTGATGTGCACCATTGCATACCTTTTATTCTTAGCTTATACACAGGCTACTTATACAATAAAGTGTGCAACACAACATATTGACATATTGGAGTGGATCAAGACAATAATACTGTAGCAAATATATTATCGAGACAATACTTCCTGTAATGTGTTATGGCAAAGAGATTATTTTATAAAAATGCTTTTGAACTGTAAATACTACTTTACCAGCAGAGCAGCATCAATTAAAAGTTCAGGGTATTTGGAGGAAGCTTTGAAATGAGAAATAATGACATTTCCTTTAATATTTGGGTTCTGAATTATACAGGACTATCTCAGTTTAATTAGGACTCTACATTATAGTCTCAAATGGGTCTGTCTGGTACTGAAAATATAATATATTAAGAACTAACTGAAATTTTGAGAAAACTATTAATAGAGCTATTCAGAATATGGAATTTCCATTCCAGTGTAAATTCCAAAATATTTTGGATTCAGATAAAAAAGCTGAGATTTCCCTGGAGCAAAAAGTCCAGTAAAATCTATTTGGAGCCGATTGAAGCATATCATTTATATGTATATGTTTTGTTTCAAATTTTATCATGTTAAAATAATATTAGATTATATGTAATTTATTTCTAGAAAGAGTAGCAATGGAAGCAGAGAAGTTAGCTTCAAAGATATCACATGAAAAGAAAATGGTGATGGTGATATTTGGTCACTTGCATAGGAAAACATTTTCCTACCTAAATATAAGGGGACAATGATATTGAGCGTTTCAAATGCCTGGCTAGTATGACTGCAAAGGGTGCTAACTATTACTTAGATATGCATCATAGTACTGAACTCATGACTGCTGCTCTAGCAATACAGCCACATTTGGGGTGCATCTACACAGCAGGGCTTAACTCGAAATAAACTATGCAAATTGAGCTGTCAATTGCGTAGCTTATTTTGAAACAGTTTATTTCTAAATTAGGAGCATCTACACAGCACTTATTTAGAAATAGAGCACTCTTCCTCTGACTTTCCTTACTCCTTGTACAATGAGGATTACAGGAGTTGGAGTAAGAAGTTGTCCAGCTTGATAGTATTTTGACATTTTTTTCAAAATAACTGCCTGCTGTGTAGACACGGACTAAGTTATTTTGAAATAATGTTGCTGTGTAGACATACCCTTGGAGCAGTAAGGGGCATTTCCATGAAGTGCAAAATGAAATTTCTACAGTCTCTTATGTTTAGCATCTTGCTATATGCATGTGACATGGACACTAAGAATAGGTCTTTAAGATGTTTTCTGCCTTCAAAATTGAAATGCTACAGGTTATTGCTGCATATTAACTATAACTTGCACATAACTAATGAGGTAAGCACCCAGATATACAGCATGACCCAGCGTGACTGGAATTTTACCTGATACCATCAAGACAATCAAATGAAGAAATCTTGAATTTGTTCAGAGCATATGGGTCAGATAAGCAGAGGAAGTTTGGTGGGGACTGGTGCCAGGGGAAGTGGACAGCTGCAGTTAGTTTGGTTCAATGCTGTATGTGACTGGACAGGATGAAGTATGGCACACTTCTTATAGCTGTGCATGGACCACAAAACATGGAGAGCTTTCTGGATGATGACTCCTGTGTATTGTGTTTACTGTTCATTGTGATGTGATTCTATGGTGTTTTGCACTAGGCTGATGTTAATAATGATGATATATACAGTAACTAATATTGAAGTTAACATTCCCCATGTATAACAAATAGGAAAAAGATCCCCTGGCTTGTGGAATATAGCCTTTGTTTCCTTGACGAGGGGCCATTAGCTTATACTTTATTTTCCAAGTTTGACAAACTCATCCACTCCTTCACACTCTTTTCCATCAATCTTCCCTGTAGACACGAACAAATACTTTTGTAAAATTGTGCATGTTAAAAAACATTTTCTCCTGATATTCTAAGCCACACTCAGTAAGTCTCAAGGCCTACCAGATCAAAATCCATCCTCTTCTTCCTTGAGTACTTTACCAATGCTGGTTTTCATCCAATTCAAAATGAGAAGCAAAAGCACTTTCTGAGGTACAGATAGGAGTGTCACCTGTCTGCACTCAGCACAAATAATGTGGGCTCCCTTTTAATAGTCAGATGCAGTGTGGACATACTCTTCTAAAAGTTGATTTCTTCTAGTAATATAATGAGTAGTTCTGTGGTACCTTAGGGTATGTCTACACTACAGAGGTAATTCGAGTTATCTTAATTCGAAATAGTTCATTCGAATTAAGCTAATTCGAATTAATGCGTCTACACAAAAAATGCAGTTCAAATTAGGATTTTGCTAATTTGAAATACTGCATCCACACTGACTGGACACAGAATTGGATTTAAGACCAGCCAGAACCAGGTCAGGCAGGGCATCAGGTCAGGAGTGTCTGCTGCCTGAGGCTATCTGATGCCTGTGCTTAAAGGGACACCCTCTTGCCCCCCAGGCAGCCGGTTCTCAGGTGTCCCTGCTTGCTTGCCTGCTTCGATGAGGGACAGCAAAGCATTTCTGTCTCGGCATGCTCTGGTTGTCCTCACTCGGGACACCTCAGCACTCTGCAACACAGAGCCGGAGCTGCCCTTGGGCACTCTGGTGCTTCTCGTGGACGTGTTGCTGCGAGTCAGGGTTGGGGGTTTCGCTGGACCAACTTGATTTTCATGAAAACCTGCTCCTGGGTTTGCATGTGGCCTTTGGTGGCCAGGCTGGCAGCTTTCCTGTCATGGATGGCTTCGTTCCTCTGTCTAGTGCGGAGATCATGGACGTTGCGGGCATCCCCCCCAAACCTGAATATGGTCCACCTGATCTCTGCCCTGGACTAGAAAGGTGCCTGCCTTCTCCAGGCCCTGGCAGGCACTGTGGCCAGAGTCTGCCCCTTTAAGGGCTCCATGGCTGGGGGGAGGGAGAAGAGTTTTCCTGGTTTGGCCCAGAGTGGCCACCAGGGGAAACTGGGAAGGCTGGAGGCCCTCTATTTCAGAATAAGCATCTACACAGTGCTTATTCCAAATTAGCTAATTCGAGTTAGGCATTATTCCTCGTAGAATGAGGTTTAACCAGCTCGAATTAAGCACCCCGCTATTTCGAATTTAATTCAAAATAGACAAATGACTAGTTTATGCTTGAAATAATGGAATTATAGGAGGATTTTTGGTACTGTAATCATGGAGCAAAACTTCATTGATGTATCAAAACCATTAGGAAATATGCGGATGAAAATAATTTATGGCAACAGTCAGAATTCTAATTATGGTATCCTGAAATAACAAACAAGGACAAAGAGCCAAGACCTGTTCAACTATGGTCCCAAATATGAGAATGTAAGGACAGTAAGTTAAAAGGTTGGGAGACTAAGACCCAGTTTGCCGGAGGTGATGGTATTGTGAAAACTGAATTGTTACACCACTTCTGTTTTTCTGTCTTCACCATAATGGCCTCCATAGAACTGTGAGTATGCATGATTCAGTGTGTGTGTGAGAGAGAGAGATCTATGCAGTTTTTGCTTTGTTATATTCAGTCCTGTATCTATACTTCTGGGGTTTTTTTTCTGTCATTGCAGTTATGCTTGGTTGTATGGAACTAAATAAAGTTGTCATTTCTCTGTTTGTAGGACTCAGCAATCTTAATTTCTATTTTTTAGAGGGGTAGCTAAGTTAGTCTGTTTCCAGTCATCTGAAGAAGTGGGATGTGCCCACGAAAGCTTATGATACCAACTACATGTTTTGTTAGTCTTTAAAGTGCTACAAGACCATTTGTTGTTTTTTAAGTTTTTTTTTAATTTCTATTGTAATTCTTATATATCTGCAAGAGTAAAGAACCTATTATTAGTGATTTGTGTAATTTATTTGGCAAATCAATCAATGGCAGTTAGCACAAAGTTGCAGAATTAAAAGTTGTAGAGGCAACATTAATTCTGAAATTTATTTTGGGTGCCTGATTTTGCAACATTATTTTCTTCAAGCATAGTTTTGTTTGTTTGCTGTGGCATTCAACATTCACCTAAAACCAGACTCTGACATTTTTACTCATACTACGGATTACTTGTTTAGAAAGTAATCCCATTGAAAAATCTTGGACACTTTTCAGAGTAAAATACAAATATGACTAATGATAGCAAAATCCTGGGCCATAGATATTTGCATTTTATATGGACTCCACATAAACAAAAAGATTTATGGTTACTCTGTGACTCATATTTAGATTGCCATAATATCTTAATAAAACATGGAATTATAAAGCCAGATTCTGATGCCTTCCTAATACCAAGTAGTAACTTAGGGTTCATTTACACAGCAGTGCTATTTCGGGATAACATCCATTATCTTGAAATAGTGTTCTGTGCATCTTAACAGCACGCCCGTTATTTCAAAATACATTCAGAATAACTGGTGTCTTATTCCAGCTTCCTGTAAATCTTGTTGCACGAGGAGTAAGGAAGACGCAAGAATAGTGAAATTTATTTATTTTGAAATTCATTTCAAAATTAGTGCTATGTAGAAAATGCCAAAATTTGAAATAAGCTATTTCAAAATAAGCTACGCAATTTGCCGAGCTGAAATTGCAAAGCTTATTTCGGGGTATGCGCTATTGTGTAAACGAACCCCTTCTTCTTGAAAAGTACTATTGAAATTAGTGGAACTACTGAACGAGTAAGGTACTAGTCAGTGGGAATAAGGGAATCAGAATCTGGCCAGTAGAAATAAACCTACTGTTTACTAATTAATTGTATTCCTTTCACAAATATGTCAGACAAAATAACATCCATTCTTCAGTTTAAAGTCTTTGACCATATAGATTTCAATAAACCAATCTTCTCAGTATTTTCTCTGAGGCTAGGAATATGTCTTTCAAAAACAGAACAAGAGCTAACATCAACAAATCACCTTGGCACTGCAGCATATGTTGATCAATAGTGCTCAGAATGTAATTACATCTGTTCTTTTATCTTGAATTATTTCTTTCTAGACTCTTACCTATTGTATTTCAGTTGAAATGTAAAACCAAACACATAAATCAAATTACTTGTATTCTCTGCTGACAGTTTACTCCTATTATTCCTAATCAACTGTGTCAACTAATTATTAGATTTCTCAGCAATATCCTTAAATCACATTATCCAAATATTCATTCAACTTTTGTCCTCTCCTTAGTCTGCTTTGGAACATGAGAAAAAGCGATAACTAGTTACAATTCCTTTATACCCTGAAAACAAGCTTGATGGAATACAAACCATTTCAGGATTTCTCCAATCCCAATCAAGTCATCTTGTCAATTTTGTCTAACACTTTGTCTAACAATGAAAACCCCACATTTTGGACTTGTCATTCTTTGTGTAGTATCAAATGGAGGAAGTACATACCCTACATATTACATTTTTTTTACCATGAAAGAATCAGCTTTTTACAGGACACGAACTATCAAACGGCTAGAAAAGGATTAGAAAACATAGTGATAGACTCAAGGAGCTCTATTTAGCTTCACAAAGAGAAGGTTAAGGTGACTTGATTATAGTCTGTAAGTATTTACATGGAGAATATATATTTATTAATGGGCTCTTCAATTTAACAGAGAAAGATATAGCATTATTCAAAGGCTGGAGTTGAAGCTAGACAAATTCCGATTAGAAATAAGGCATACATGTTTAACAGTGAGCGCAATTAGGCATTGGAACACTATTCAAAGGGTTGTGAGGATTCTTCATGATTGACAATTTTAAAATCAAGATTGGGTGATTTTTTTCTAATGGAATCACTCCAGTTATTATTTTGTTCTATGGT
>CM057846.1:43686130-43712090 GCA_030068395.1 Apalone spinifera | reverse complement strand
TGAGGTTACACCTGTTAGAAAAGAGTGTAGCTCTTACACAAGAAGCCCTCTCTTACCATACCATACTGTAAATCTTCCTGCAGAAGAATGGGTGGGCAGTATGGACACTCTGTGGATTCTTGTGCAAGAACCCGCCAGTGTAGACATAGCCAGTGGTTTAAGCTCATAGTAGATTTCAGCACTTTAAGCTTGGAGATAGTGTACTATTGGCCCAAAGTGAAGTCAGCTCAGCAGCCTGTAGCTAGATTCCTAGTAGAATCTAAATTAGCTCTGATATTCCAAAGTGGAGAGAGTGCAATTGGTGTTTCAGGCCCTCAGACAGGGGGTTCTTCCTTCCCCCATACAAATACCTATCCCCAGCCCCTCTCACTTCACTGGGTTTGGAACCCAGGCCCCTTGTCTAGCAAGTGCTATTTAGTTGATGGTGAATCCCTCTGTCATAAAACAGTTCCACTGTTCCACTGTCCTTGATTCACATAATCAGGGTAACAACACTTTATCCCCCCTGCATCAATAACAGAGAGACTGGGGATCCCACAGCGGCCAAAGTGACCATTTGGGCTGCAGTGAGCTCATATTAGGCGCGGTGGGTGTGCCTATGCAAACAAGATCAGCCCCTGAAGTCTTTTTGCACCACTTGCCACAATTCACCACCAGATGTCAGGGTAGAGCTTATCCTGACCTTGCTTACATCAATAACACTGAAGTGTAGACATGCCCTACGAAAAGACCATGTCCCCATCTCAGAAGATAATAACAGAAGCCGCTGTGCCTCTAGAAACTATAGAAATCAGCATTTATATAAAATACTTTTGAAAAGGATATTTCACTGTATAAATATCATCAATGTGTATAATAGACGCATATTCCTCCATTTATTTATTATCATTACTTATTTAAATTGTGTTGGCACCCTGTCACAAGATAGGCTCGCCCTTTAAAGGAGTGGGGCTTAAACCCCACCTGTGATGAGTTAACTGCCTCCCAGCTGATGTGTCAGAGGTAAGTGATCAGATGACAGTCTGTAGGCCACATAGTTCTCAGATAAAAATTAACAAGCTCCTCACTTTATAGTCAACTTTGCAGGGATCAGGTAGGTACTTGTGACTCACTGTGGGTTGGGGAGAGAGTTTACTTTATCTGTTGAATGTGCTGAACCACTTTGGCTGGGAGAAATAAAACAGTCCTTATTGAAAGCGTTAGTTGAGGGACTGGACAGTGACTTGACCAGCTGACCCCAATCTGATTCTAGGCCCCAATGCCCAAGGATAAATACATAGGCATATACAGTTCATGTCCCAAAAATTACTGGCTGTGACTCCAGTCCTGCAAATGGATCCCTACTGGTGGATTCGTTATCTCCTGGCAAAGCTTCACTGGAGTGCACTGCCAGACTCAGGTTATCTGATTGAAGCCAGTTTTGGTGGGGACCCAATGCAAGTACAAACATCTGCTCAATTGTTTCTTTATCTTTGTGTTTTCTATGGAAATTAAGTAAAAACAAATTAGATAATGACTAGCATCTTTCAAAGCTATTAGCTTTGGTAAATGATGGCAATTGACATATATGCTCTCTGTCTATTCATAGATTAGGATTTAGTACAGTCACAAATATTTGAGCACCTTTCACATCACTCCTGGCCTTCTTCATTGTTGTATTCCATTAGAATAGAATGCTATTTATATTTTTATTTATTTATTTATTTATTATAATGTATTCCACAATCTTTTATTTGAGTTTTGAAAGCCTGGCTGTAGCAACTGCATAGATACAGAGCTGTTATTACCTTTAAAAGAATTATTAAACAGCTTTATCATTGTAATACCAGTTTATCTTTTCCTGAGAAATCAGGGAATGATGCTTTAGCATGAGAGTGTGATATTAGTACTGAACTACTGCAATAAAACATGATGGAAGGAAACAAATTGTAGAAGAAACTAAGGAATCTGTATATATTAATGAGCTGTCTTTTGTCTAATTTAATTTTTACACTAATTATTTAAACCACCTACAAGGCAGTTCCTAGACATTTTAATTTGGGTAAATATGCAATCAGTATAGTTGTTCATCTATAGAGTCCCTTTCTGCACAAAGGAATCTCTGCATTTGCTAGTCCATGCAATATCTGCAGGCTTTTCTGGCTATTCTGTCACATTGTTAGATCCAAACTGATTCCCTGTTGGTAGTAGCTGTGTTATGGCTAAAAATAGATAAAGTATTTTATGGCTGCCTAACCGTGTTGTTTTCTCAGGGAAGGAGTCGCAGTCTCTGCCCAGACTGATTGCCATGTGTTTGGAAAAAATAGGATCCACACCAAGTTCCATCCAGTCCAAGATCCAAACGTGGCATGATGCTTTAACATATACTAATAATGAAATAAGCAAACTACAATTGAAATTAGCTGAACTCATCTCATATTACTGATGGCCAAACAGGAATATATCCTTGATCCTATACAAATACACAGGTGCAGAGAAAAAAGCAGTAATAAATACAGATAAATATATCCAGTCATATTAAAGTCAAAATAGAAGTAGTTGACAAAAGGCTGAGCATATATTAAAAAGGATGGATGGGAATGAGGCTGTGTCCAGATATGAGAAAAGCATATCTGGACACATGGCAGCTCATCAGATGAGAATTACACATTTACATTGGTTGATGATAGGAATGATGGCAAAGCACAGATTGAGATTAATGGTGTGCAGCTCTGCAGATTTATTCAGATGCGCCTGTTGCTATATAGTAGTAAAACACAGAGAGTTGATTAAACCTAGTCACTTAGTGTTGCTGTTGACAAAGCTGTAATGCTTTATTTACAGCTCAGACAAGTCATTAACTATGCACCCTCTATACATACATATGTCAAGTGGGTACCCTAAAAATAAGATACCAAAATTCCTCATAGTAAAGAGATTTATCTTTAGCCACAACAGTTCTGGGGTGTTGCCTGATATACAGATTATTACTTATTTAGATCAGTTAGTAGTCCCCATTACTTTTCTGTGGTTTGGCAGGGTCCTGCTTCATGATCAGACCCAGAGCTTTAACAAAGATACTGATGTACATGTGGACATCCGTGAGTGGGTGCTGTTTTACTTGGTCTGGGTAAAAGAGGATTTTTTAATTGCACTAAAGTGGATCTAATGGCTTCCTCTCTTTTCTAGTCACCTAGGGCAAGGAATGGAGCAACATGCTGACTTGGTTTGAACTTGGTATATAAAATCACTCTTAGGGTATCTGGCCCATAAAGGTACCACACACATTTTCTTACAGAAGCAGACAATGTCTCCCACTACTTACTATGGGTACATCTACACTACAGGCTTTTGTTGACAGAGGCTTTGTCGACAGATACTGTCGATAAAGCCTCTGTCGACAAAGAGCGTCTAGACTACAGCCAGTTCTGTCAACAAAGCAAGCCGCTTTTTTGACAGAGAGTCTAGACGCTCTCTTTTGAAAAAGCACAGTGTGGATGCAATAGCACCTTTTGTCGACAGAACTCTGTCGACAAAAGACGTTATTCCTCGGAGAATGATATTTACCGCTGTCGACAAAACTAGCGCATTCTGTCGACTTACTGCTGACAGAACTCAGCGGTGGTGTAGGGTTAGGGTTAGGGTTAGGGTTAGGGTATAGTTTTGTCGACAAAAGTCCACTTTTGTCGACAAAACCCTGTAGTCTAGACACACCCTGTATGATGGGGTCTTTTTTAGATGTACTGCTGGGCCTGCAAAGCAAGCTGAGAACCTTTCCTAAGAAAGAATCCCCAATGCAGGAGGCTTCCTAAGCAAATGATGCTCATTCTGCCTCCTCCTCATCAAAAAACCCTCTATCAGTATTTCTTGGCTTAAAGAAGAGTGTAGTTCTGGTTATTCTAAAGTGGTGCTGTTGAAGTCAGGAATTCAGTCAGCACTACTCTAAGGATCAGTGTAACATATTATAAGTTACGCCACCAAAAACAGAAACACAGAATTAGAATATTGTAATTAAATTCATTACCAGTTGATGATCAATTATTGAAGAGTGAATTAAAATGGGATGAGCAGTTGGTGAACTTGAGAGTGTTTCAAATTAATTTAAACTCCTGATGACTAGTAAAGTAGTTGGTCTACATTGCCCAGTTGGCTATACATGAGGGTTGACTTAGCTTCTAGGTTAATTTAATCCAACAATATTCTTATGCCATTTCACTGCTTCAGCATTTCTGCATGCTTCATTAATTTTTTTAAGAGGTCCTATAAGAGAATGCAAGTAAATAGAACTTTGAAAGGTGTTGTATTATTTTTAAAATTAGAATGCACATTTTAATTTTATAAACAGCACTGTAGGGATGACTCCTTTTCCCTCCCATAAAGAAACTCATAAGCAAAGACTTTGATCCATGAGTAGACTAGATATCAAGCTGTGGCTAAATTACAGTAAAACTTCAGCTCTGCATGAAACTCTGAACTTTGCTGTTTAAAAATCTATGCTGTGAATTTAATTGTTTGATGGCTTAAAAATTATGTTGGCGACTAAAAACAAACCTGAAAGTGTCTCACAACAACCAGAACTATTTTTTAAAAGTCTGTTCATTTTTAAAAAATGCTTATTTTTTCATCTAAGGCTTCCTTCTTCATTAAAATAATATAAACCAAATGTCTTGTATTCAGTGTGCATTGTTGTAGAAGTGTTTGGTTCAGGATATTAGAGAGACAAGGTGAGTGAGGTAATATCTTTTATTGAACCATCTTCTGTTATGGAATGAGAAAAGCTTCACTGAGCTCTTCTTAAGGTCTTGTGAAGAAGAGCTTAGAGTAGCTCAGAAGGTTTTCTCATTGAATGCAGAAGTTGGTCCAATAAAAGATATTGCCTCACCCACCTTGTCTCTTGCTTTACTTCAGTTACTAACTTTTGAAAGTGTTCAAGGCATTCAATGAAATTTACTTTGTTTTGCTCATGATATATTACATTGTTTCCTTCTTCAGGTTCTTTCCTGAATTCTCAGCCTGCTTGTTCTAAAGCTCTCCTACCTGTGTCATTTCCACACTGGAAACGAATGAGACAGGTAACTGTGTTCTGAGCTCTCTTCAGTAGGATTATTCCTTAAAAAACACCCAGTGACAATCTACTGCAATGATCCAAAACAATGCAGCCATGATTTTCAGAACTAAAAAATTAACTTGGGGTGTGTGTCTATTTTTGAATGCTCACCTTGATATAAGAAAGGATCTAATTTTCAGAAAATGCTGAGCATTTCACCTCCAAAAGTCATCCCCCATTAATAAGGTCTCAAGCTAAGAATTCAAAATAAAGGCATCCATGATTGTGAACTATAGTGTTGTGATCATTACTGAATAGTTGGGATTTTGCCGTTTTTTTCATGTTTTTTCTCTTGTTTTTAAATATCCAAATAAGTTGTTGCTTTTCAACGGAGCAGAACATGCTATTTTCCTTAACTCATTATGAATATACATTGTTGTGTTTTGAGAAATTCATCACAATTTCTGACTGTTCATAGGAGTTTTTATGTTCCCTTTTCATTAATTCTGTATACATTTACAACTATCTTTGTATGGTTTCTCAAATTCTGTTAGGTTGCTTGATGAGCTGTTAGAGGTCTGGGAAATACACTATACGTACTAAGTCTCTGATTTAAGGTTATTACTCCGTGGGTTTAAGTGAATGTCCTGATATCTTCCAGTTTTCATTTCAAACAGGCTGTTCCAGTGAGTGAGTTTCTTGAAATCTCAGATTTGAATATTTCCTACATGGGAAAATATTGCAAGCAAAATGCATATCAAATTAATATTATTATAAAGCAATAAGGGAGAGTTATCTAACAGGTGAGATTATTTTAAATGGAATTGTTGATTGAGCATTTCAAAGAATGTTATATTTTAAAATATTACATCAAAGTTATTAGTAAGGAAAGAAGACACCTGAATAGTCATAGTGGGAGAAAATCTTTTAAATATTCATAACGGAAACAAATCCTCAAACTTCTTGGATGGAAAATCTCAGATTTACAATTCTCTAAGTTTTTGTGTATGTAATATAAAATCTTATATGCTAATTATGTAATATTCTTTATTGTTTACATATAGAACACTCTATATCAGAGGTGCTGACCCACAGAAAAATCAGTCGGGAGCCACACACAAACGAGAAGCAAAAAACCCAAAACAAAACAAAACCCTCACTGATGTGGCTCCAGCTGAGAAGGAGAAAGACACGCTCTACATTCCCCTCACATACCAGAGCCTAGCGGGGCCAGGCTAGTAGATTTTGTGTGCTCCAGCCCCATGGGGGGACAGAAGGAGGGTGCTGGAACTCCAGCACATGCTCCCCAATGCTGAGGAGGGAAGTCCCGACCCTCAGGATCTGCATCCAGGCAAAACGGGGGCTGCATCTGGCCCCTAGAATTGAGGTGCCCCTCCTTTGCTCTATATACATAAATCCTATAGCCTGTGTTTATACAGAAGCTCACAGGAGATTACCACAACATTTCCTTCTGGCTTTATAATCTATGAATCTCTATTAATTTTAAAGACAAAAGAAACTTAATAGACAGTCATCATAGTGAAAGAAAATATATTGTTTCTGATCTTTGTATAACCTTAGTTTTGCTGGGAAGCGGACTGAAGCAGAAAAAAAATCTAAGGCTACATAACTCAGCCTTGAGCAAAAGTAATTTCTTCTGTCTGACTTCAGTGGCCCTTAAGATATTAAGGAATGTAAGAATTTTCCTGTTATTAAATAAATGTTTCTTTCCCTCCCCCCAAGTTATTAACCACATAGCATGTTCCCAAACACAAAAGGCTGGAGATTCATGACTTCACTGAGTTGTGTGGAGAAGTATGCAGGGAGAAGGCCCTCTTGTACACTGATCAGATTGGGACTGTCCCTACAGTGTGAGAAGAAGAGCAAAGTACTTCTTGATGCAGGCAAGAGGACTGGTGAAGGGCTAGAGGGTAGCATAGTGTGGAAGGAACTGTTCATAAAAGGGGTGAAGAGAGACTTCATCTGCCTTCAGAGAAGGAGACTAAGGGTGTGTCTACACTGCAAAGTTATTTCGGAATAATGGTTGTGTCAAGGCTGTTCCCCACTCTGGCACAACAAATGCAGAAGTGGGGGCCCACAAAAGCACCCCAAAACCTTATCTCTACAGACTTTGGTACAAAAACTTCCCACCAAAATCCTAATACCCAGACTTTGGGGAATATCTGCTGCCACCATCAAGTGCTTTTGAATCTACAAACAGGGGTGGACACTTGAAACCAACCCTATAGGTACTCTATGCTCTTTTCCTCAAAGAGTTTGAAAAAGAAAAGAGAAAACAAGCTGCAGTCTGTGGTAGCTGACTCCTAATCAGACAGACAGACCTCCCAGGACACAAAAATGAACCAATACTGGTTAATAAGAAAAAGAAAACAAACTTTTATTATCAAAACAAAGCTACCATTGCAAGCATAATAAGATGGCAAGAGCCACCAATTAATATACTCAGAAAAAATTCCCTGGGTTAGAAAGCTTCATTACAAAAGAGAGAAAAAAAACACATTTAAAGGAAAAAAAAACATTTTTAACAGCACAGACCTCAATTCCAGATTCCCAAACCAGAAAACAATAAAACCTGATGGGCTAACTAAACTTTGTCCTACTTATATATAGTGAGAAGACTTTTCTTGGAGAGAGAGACGGCCTCCCATTTCCCCATTACTTGGAAGAAACTGCTCTGACTCAGACAAACGAGGGAAAAGATAAAAATTCCTTTGTCCCAGTTTGAAATCCTTACCTACAATTACTATTGGTTGACCAGATATCTAGCTAGGGACAGGAGACATAATTAACCCCATAGCCACCAGGCTGCAAGTCAGCCCTCCTGGTTATGACAGGCCTTTATTCTGAAATAATGATGTGAGCCTCTACACAGCAATTCCGTTATTTTGAAATAATTTTGAAATAATGGATGGCTTATTCCAACTCATTCTACGATGAATAATGCCTATTCCAAAATGAATATTTTGAAATAAGACATATGTAGATGTTCCACTTCTGCTATTTTGAAACAGCCCCTCACCTGGCCCATTCTAAGTTATTCCTCCTGGGGCTCTAAATAGACATAGCACATCTACATTAGGGAAGCCTGCCTTGAACTAATTTTGAGGCTTCCCTGCAGTGTAGATGTGCTATTTCAAAATAAGCTATTTTGGAATAACTATTCTGGAATAGCTTATTCCGAAATAACAGTGCAGTGTAGACATAGCCTAAATGAAGTAACAATTAGAGCACACTGAAAATTTTCAAAATTAGCAAGCTTTTACCCCAAAAGAGGCAACATTGTCCTGTTTTGACTAGCTCTAATCAGAATGGCTGTGTCTAGACTGGCCAGTTTTTCCGGAAAATCAGCTGCTTTTCCGGAAAAACTTGCCAGCTGTCTACACTGGCCGCTTGAATTTCCGCAAAAGCACTGACTTCCTACTGTAAGAAATCAGTGCTTCTTGCGGAAATACTATTCTGCTCCCGTTTGGGGAAAAATCCCTTTTGCGCAAAGCTTTTGCACAAAAGGGCCAGTGTAGACAGCTCAGATTTATTTTCTGCAAAAAAGCCCCGATCGCGAAAATGGCGATCGGGGCTTTTTTGCAGAAAAGCGTCCGTGCCAATCTAGACGCGCTTTTCCACAAAAAGTGCTTTTGCGGAAAAGCGTCCATGCCAATCTAGATGCTCTATTCCGAAAATGCTTTTAACAGAAAACTTTTCCGTTAAAAGCATTTCCGGAAAATCATGCCAATCTAGAGGCAGCCATTCAGTTCTTTGGTGTGATGGGGCAGAGCACTTGCAAGCCATTCCCTTACATAAGAGAAACTGAAGTTCCCACCAAGCTGATGATTGTTAATGTCACATGATTTATCATCCCTTTACTTGGTATGCTAAACAAACTCCTTCGGTATTAGAAGGGGAGAGTGAAAATCTTTCAGAGAGCTGAACAATAAGGTAAGAATATTGGCGAACTCATGCATTACAGGTATCTCAGAAATACCCAGCTTATGGATATTTGAGGCCTTGTGAAACATGCCTAGATTTCATGAATTTTATTTGCGAAAAATTTTCTTATGTTTCCAGTGACTATTTTGAGGTATGACTCTCCTAATTTCTAAAGATTATTCTTTTTCGTATTTCAAATAATTTTTTTCAGTCATCTGTTTTGTTCTAGGCCTTGACGTTATGGTATCTGAGCACGTTATCAACTTTTGCAAGTGCTATGAGTAGCAATATCCAGCCTAGACTGAAAAAAATGAAATCTTGCTTCAAGATCACTAATGGATGATACTTTAGTGAAACTACAGACCTAATACTTCGCTCTATTGATAATCAGACAGCTTCTAGATACCGATTCCTAAAAGTACTCACTTACATGCTTAGTTTAAAGTCAATGGGGCTTAATGTGGTACTGAATGGAGATGAACCTAAGAATATGTTGCTGAATTGGAGACTTTATATATTAATAACTAGCAGATATTATGGGAGACACTGTAGGACAATGTATGATCAGCTTGTACTTTTTCCAGCTGCTGTGGCAGTTTCTGCTGAATTGATCCATCATTTTCCTTTGCTTTGGAGGCATCATGACTGATTCATCAAGGCACGAAAGCACATACGGTAATAATAAAATAATTGTTAGATGTTTAATTTAAACAACATGGATAAAAAGAAGTCCCATGATGGTCTGTTAGAATACTGTGATCTAAGTAACATACTGTATAGGCACATACACACAAACAACTTGTTCACGATCAAAGAAACAGATGTACAGAATCAGATCTGATAGTAACTCTGGAAGCTAATATATTTAAAAAAAACCCAACAAATTAAAAAAAAACTCAGAAAAGGTTCAAAAGTAAGCGGCTCAGCAAATCCAGTATCAGAAGATAGATGTTAGAGCTGGGTTTTATTTCCTACATTCTCTGAATGCTCTTTGGTACGATGACTAGGTGAAGAAGTTCTAAAGGCAGTAGCTCTTGTATACCAATCTGCTTTTCCTCTCACTGCTCATCAGCCAAGGGAGCTTTGTCCTCCAGGCCCCACTTTTGGCAACAGCTATCAATGGAGAATTTCCAGTATCTTGCAGAAGGAAATGCCAGAGCCCTTTTTTTACAATAGCTACCAGCCTGGATACATCCAGGATTTTGTCTTATGAGGAAAATCACCATGAAATTTTGACAGGATGTTCTACTATAGGATATTGAAAAGAAACAAATGAATCCACGGAATCATATCTCAATAGCGTGTGTGTGTGTGTGTGTGTGTGTGTGTGTGTGTGTAAGGGAAACAGATGGTAAATAAGGCTCAAAAGAAACTTGAGAGATTCAATAATGTTGTATGTTGTATGTTGAGAAGCTAGGTGGCAATTTTTGTTGCATTACTGTCAACAGAAATCTGTAGCAATTTCTAGGAGACAGTGTTTCATCAGACCAGGAGAAATTTCTGTAAGGAGAAAATGGAAAAATGTTACAAGTTTTTGGTCAAAATAAGGAAAGGGAGTTGAGAGGAATGCTCATATTCAACAAATGGTGCATTGCAAATTCAAGCATTTTGTGAAATTGTACATATGTTAATCAATCCTTGTACTCATTCACCAGTACTATATTTCCTCTAAAATATATATAGTTTGTGTTTTAAATGTTTCCCAGATTGTAAAAAATGTGTTGAAATGTTGAAATACCCGTTTGGTTGGTTGGATACTTTAGCAAGAAGCGAATGATTCTGAGCTTATTGCCATATATATAAACATCACACTTTCATTCTTTCTTGCCTTTCTTGTGATCACGTTCTTGTGATCTTACTGAAATTAATAAGATTTGTGGCCTTTGAGTGACTCAGGGAAAAATAATTTGTCTATTTCAACCCCCCCACTGTTTATAAAATGTGTATGAGACACATTGGTGAATGTTCAGGAATATAGTTTATTTTATATCTCAGGGGAATATTTTAAAACCAAGTGTTGGGAAGTGAGGCCTTAAAAGAATTCTTTAGAAGCAAATGTTGGAAACTGGGGGCGGGGGTGATGAAGATACATTATATGACAACAGTTTTATTTATGGGCTGATCCCTCATTAACTTAGTGCTTCATCTTATCAGGAACAGTCTTTCAGGCCCTCCCTAAAGTTTGAGTTTATTCAGGTGTTCTGTCTGCTGTAATAAAAGTGTCACCTCCTATTCTAATTTGCTGTGGTGAAAAGGAAAGAATCAAGATCTGTATATTAAAATTATATATTTCCGGTTAAGTCATTCAGACTGGTCTCATCTTGTGACTTGTCAAAGACAATAGGTCTTGTCTATATCAGAATGATTCCATTTATAATGCTACTATAAGATTTATACAGCATTATTTGGGTCCTTCAGGGGAGGAGGCTGAGGGTTTGAGTGTGGGGTATAGGAGTCAGAGTAGGGATGGAAGCTCAGGGCAGGGGGATTCAGAATTCAGGGCAAGGGAATCTCAGGCAAGGAGGCTCAAGGTAAGGAATTGGGAGATTTGGGGGGATTACATCAGAACATAAGAACAGCCATACTGAATCAGACCAAAGATCCATCTAGTCCAATATCTTGTCTTCCAATGGTGGCCAATGCCTGATGCCCAAGAGGAAGTGAACAGAACAGATAATCATCGCATGATTCCTCTCCTATCATCCATTTCAAGCCTCTGACAAATAAAGGCTAGGGACACCATTCCAAATCATCCTGGCTAATAGCCATTGATGGGCCTAACCTCCAGGAATCTATCTAGTTCTTTTAAAAAACCTGTTAGGATACATCTACACTAGCCCCCTAGTTCGAAATAGGGAGGCTAATGAGGGCGACCGAAATTGCAAATGAAGCCCGGGATTTATATATCCCATGCTTCATTAGCATGTTCCCGGCCGGTCACCATTTTGGAAATTGATTAGCCCAGAATAACTGCCTGCATCTACACACAGCAGTGAAACGGGAGTTTGAAGTAACCCCTTAACTCGAATTAGCTGTAACTCCTCCTGGAATGAGGTTTAACAGCTAATTTGAGTTAAGGGGTTACTTTGAACTCCTGTTTCACTGCCGCGTGTAGATGCAGGCAGTTATTCCGGGCTAGTTAATTTCCAAAATGGTGACCGCCCGGGAACATGCTAATGAAGCACGGGATATTTAAATCCCGTGCTTCATTTGCAATTTCGGTCACCCTCATTAGCCTCCCTAGTTCAAACCCGGGGGCTAGTGTAGATGTACCCTTAAAGTCCTGGTCTTCACAACATCCTCTGGCAATGAGTTCCACAGATTGACTGTGCACTACATGAAGAAAAACTTCCTTTTGTTTGTTTTAAACTTGCTATCTATAATTTAATTTGATGACCCCTCATTCTTATACTATGGAAACAAGTAAATAACTTTCCTTATTCACTTTTTCCACAATGGTCATGATTTTATAGACCTCTATCATATCTCCCTTTAGTCTCCTCTTTTCTAAGCTGAAAAGTCCCAGTCTCTTTAATCTCTCTTCAGATGGGACATGTTCCAAACCCCAAATAATATTTGTTGCACTTTTCTGAACCTTTTCCAACGCCAATACATCTTTTTTGAGATGGGGGTGATCACATCCACATGTAATAAACACCATAGATTGATACAGAGGCAATAAGATATTCTCTGTCTTATTATCTATCCCTTTATAATGATTCCTAACATTCTGTTTCCTTTTTTGACTGGTGCTGCACCCTGAGTGGATGTTTTCAGAGAACTATCCACAGTAACTCCAAGATCTTTCGTAAGTAGTTACAGCTAAATTAGTCCCCATCATATTGTATGTATAGTTGAGATTATTTTTTCCAGTGTACATTACTTTTACATTTATCAACATTAAATTTCATTTGTCATTTTGTTGCCCAATCACTTAGTTTGGTGAGATCTTTTTGAAGCTCTTCACAGTTTGTTTTGGTCTTAACTATTTTGAGCCGTTTAGTATCAGCTGCAATTTTTGCCACCTGTTTACCCCTTTCTCTGGAGCCACCCATGGTGGTGATAGTGGTGTTGGTCTGAACATGGTACTTCCCATGGGGGCAGGGCTGCACTGGGTCCTTGTGGGTGAGGGCAGGGGAGTGTGGGGCTAGGCTGTCTGACTAGTGGCTTCTCATGGGCTGGAGCAAGAGGAGGCCAGGGCTGGGCTTCCCAGTGGCTCCTCATGGGGGTGGTGAGGCTGCTAACTGGCAGGGCTCACTCCATCCGGAGCTGTGGGTGAAGATCATGGGGGAAGGTTTTTGGGATATGGAGGGGCCAGTGGCTGGCAATATGGAGAGCATTAGCCTCAGCCCCTACTGGCCACTCTCTTTCTGGTGCAGCCACTCCCCCTATGGTCACTCTGCAGTATAACTGTCCCCTGTGTTCACTGATCCTGTGGTAATTGTGGAGCATAACTGTCCCTCCTATCGGTCTCCTCCCTTTATGTGTTATGGAAAACAATGGAATTCCAGGCACGTCCCATTCTCTGGCACAACCAAACCCTGACCTTGCTCTAAGTTAGGAGAAGAGGAAGCTGAATATAAAATGTGGTAGTCCTAGCTCTTACTGTTTAGGAGGAGTTCTTGAATAAATGTACCCATGTACGGATGGACTCACAGACAGACAGGCAGATGCACAAACTCCCTAATAAAGACAGATAGTTTTATACTCACCTGGCATCATTCATCCAAGAACTGAGAAACTCTACAACTGTTAGGCTGCAGAACTATCACTCCCGATATATGGAGAACAAAAGCTAATTGTGTTGGTATTCTAGTCTAGAAGAGCATGGATGGCATATATAGTCAGCGTGCTATGGGAACACCTGGGAGACACCCATCATAAACATTATTTTTAATTAAAGGTGAGAGAGAACTTCATGGGAAGAAATAAATATAACTGTAGCATGGCTACTTTTAAGAGAATTGGGTTTTTAAAATTTTGGGATTGAAAATGTTAATGCATGTATTTCATAACACGTTTTTTATTGTTCCAAACTAAATATTCAGGAAATTGTTTTAATATTCAGGCAGCTAAAATACCCTTTAACACAGTTAACTGGAATGTAGAAATTAAAAATATTTCTTTGGGAAAAGTACAGATACAAGCTGATCTAGAAGGAGATGTATATGAGGGGATAGTTTAATTACTCAAACGTAAGTGTGTAGGAATTGACAGAATAAGTCAGATCCATAGTCCATTTAGTCTTATATCTTATTTGCAAGAATAACCATCATTAGAGGCGTCAGTGTAAGGTGCAGTAATCTACCTAATTGCTGGTTAAGATTGATTAAAATCTTGAAGAATGAGATTTAATATCCTTTCTAAAATGTATTAGCATTAGTTTATGTAACTCAATATTCTTGTTACCCATATAGATGTCCAATACTTTTCTATATCTTGCTAATTTCTTGACCTCAGTGAAATGTTGTGGCAGTGAGTTCCTCAGTGCAATTCCCCACTGTGTGAAAGTATTTCTTTTTACAGGTTTTCAATTTGATATCTTTTCAATTGAATTGAATTGTTCCTGCGTTATGAGATAGAGAAATCAAAAGTTTTTATCTACCTTCTTTATACCTTTTATTATTTGATTATGTCCATCCTTTCTGGCACTTAATGTTCTTCATTCAAGAGGTCTAATTCCGAAAGTCATGAAAGCCTCAAAATTGTTCATTAGTATTGCCATTAATTAAGAATGAGGTGCAGAGAGGAAAGATCACAGTCTTTTTGCCTCTGATGTATACTGGGAAAGGTCTAATTGGCTGTTAGTATTTCTGAATACTTGCATTGAACTTGGCAATGTAATGTGTGCCTTTTTCTTACAATCCTGCTGTAGCTTTAATCCCTACTCAGGCCCTAATTTCATTTTCAATTGTGTGTGTGTGGTTTTGAGTATAGTGAATTGATATTGACAAGATCCTGCAAGCAGATGCTGCTACTTGGTCCCATCCTTGGAAGTGCTGGCAGTCCTCAGTGGACAGAACTAGCAATATTATAAAAGTTTATTTAGGGGCAGATTATGATGCCTTTGACCATGTAGCACGGTAACTGAAATGGGACCACTCACAGAATGAAACATTTCTTCACACGTGTAAAGGTATAAGAATCCAGCCACTGCAATTTTAATGGTTATTTTATTTTTTTCTTTCAGAAGACAATCTGGGATGTAAACAGGAATTCAGAGCAGCAATACGTGAGTTTTTCAAAGGAGCCTAAGACCATGTCTATATTTACCTGCAGATAGACGCTGTAAAGGCCGATCTTCTGACACTCGATTTAGTGGATCTAGTAAGGACCCCCTCAATCAAACACTGAGGCATCCCTGTAATGCCAGTACTCCAACGCCTCATGAGGAGTAAGGGAAGTTGATGGGAGAGTTTGTCCTGTCGACTTCCCACTGTAGGGATGGTGCCAAAGTTCGAATCAAGGTATGTCAACTCTAGCTTTGTAATGAATGGAGATGGAATTGCATATCTTAATTCAAATGTATTCCCTAGAATGGACCTGCCCTAAAAGTTAGGTGTCCAGCCCCCACTGGCACTGGGATGAATTTGAATACTTAACTCCCCTCGGTTTTTTGCAGCTCTCAGGCTTAGCTTTTATCGACATTTTAAAACAGCACACTTGTGCCAGTATATTAAACTTCTAAGATTTTTCTTAATTAAATCTCAATGGATTTTTTTCACAAAACTATTACATTTATTTAGTTGATTTAAAATAATAAAGGCAGTTATACAAGGCTCTAGGGGCCCTAATATAATTATACAAGAACATTAAATCTCAAAAGCATTACAATAATTCATTCTACAGGAATGCTTTCAGATTTTTATCTTTTCTGAAAAGCTTTCTCTTTTTATGGTCATTAGCCCATTAGTTATCTGCATGGGATCTCCTGATGTCTTGATTCAAGCCACCTCTCAGAAGCATTAGTCCTCTGAGTAATGCTTCATTGGTTACTCATCTGTCTCTTTCACTTCTTCCTAACAACTGGAACATGGGCATGTTCACCACTTCGCAGTAATAGTTTGAGCACATCATCACACAGCGTAACACATGGCATCTGCCTTGCTATGCTTCTCTCTAAACTATGAGTCAATATGACATTATTGGCCCAGTCCTTGTACCTTTCTGAACACTTCACGTTGAGCTAAGAATTCACCATAGTAACATTAAACACTGCTTTGTAAACTCAGGCATCAACAAAGCTAAGCCATGTTTTCTTCCCAGGCTAAATTCCTGAAATTTTTACTCTTGCCCTTCAGTTCAGAATTCCATCTAACTTCCTGTGCACTTTCTGCTCAAAAATATGTTGATTGGCTGAGATGAAAATTGTTCTATCTCTGATGCATTCTAGTTGGCTGGTTCAAGAAATAACCATCTGTCCTGATATTTCATTTATGCCTACCAGCTCTTTTGTAGCTTAGGATACTTATTGGCTGAAGGCCTTATATTTTTCTTGGAAGGTATTTTCCCCCATAGAGCTTGTTCATGTGCACTGTTCCTAACTTTTGTGATTTTACTATGATTTTCTTAAGGCCCAAGCTTCTAAAGCAATAATTTTTGAGAGAACCTCTCATCTTTAAACAAAGTAAATATTTAGCCTTGATAGTTGTAAAGAAGAGCTTGACAATGTAACTTCTGGATGCACCCTAAGAGCTTGCAAAAGCAGAAGGAAATAAAATAAATGTTGGGTTCTTTAAAAAAACACACACACCCTCATCACTTTTAGGCCAATATCATGAAATTTGACAAAATGAGTTTTGACTCACAATCTTGATCACTTAGGATTGGCGTTACTGTAACCTAACAGAGTGTAACCCAAAGCTCATTCAAGATCAAAGTAATATATACAATACAAACTACTCAACTTTTTTCATGTTTACCTCTTTGATATTAACTGAGCTGTAAATGATGAAGTGAATAGCAGCTGCAAGCTCTACCAAACTAATATTTTTGGAAAAGGTTGATAGTATTTGCGGCAGCCCATAAAAGATTAGCGCACAGCGCACTAATTCCTTCTGTTGATGTGGTTAGTTCATCTCATATATCACAGTGTGTCAGGTATGAGATCTGAAGAGGAGTCTGGAACTATTAGTTCCACCTCCAAACACACACTTTTTAAAGAAAAGCTAAATTTTAAACAGCTTATTACTATGGATGAGATTTCCTTAGGTCTCATCTATACACATGCATAAGTCCCAGCAATAGCACACATAGTAGCTATTTCACTGACCTAAAATACTCAGAAAGAAAAACTCCATTCAAGATAAACTGCATGCAGAAAACAGGATTTAGTAAAGATGCTGTAAGCAAAGAGCTTCCCAAAGAACTTAACTCAATCTCTTTACAAATAAGCTTCAAAAATAAATAGCCCTCCAGTGGTGGGTTGACATATCACTTAACCACTATTTTTACCACAGGATTTTAAAACCTTTTAAAGAATTCCATTTTCAGAATACAGTAGAATGCTCAACACAATGCCACAATAGTAAGGCTGCAATTAAAAATCACAAGAGGTTATGGAATGTGAAAGTAAAGGTTATAACAGGAATGAAATTTTGTTGTATATCCAGTGAGGCTTGAGTGGTACATTCTATCTTAACGGGATTGTTTTTAACTCAATAGATAGCCCATGGCGAAAGAAGGAAAGATGGCTTTTACAACTAGATTTTACAAATACTTTACTCTCCACAAGTATGCTTCTTATGTGTTTCCTCTCTGAGCATATATTTTTAAACAGCAAATGTCCTAGTTTAAATTTAATGTGGAGACTATCTTCAGCATACCTTGAAGTCCTGTGTATTTTGTTGGATCAGGACTCTGTGTTTTTGAGATAAACTTTGTAAATGAGCCCTGGCCAAAGTTATTATAATATGAAAATGTCTTGGTTTTAAAAAAGGTGACTATAGAATGTATGGTCAACTTCCAAACTATCCCACACATTACAGGTCTTAATCAGACTACTAATATTTAATTAAAACTTACTAAGTTACTCTATTAGGAAGTGAAACTCTTTCCTAGTGGAATGTGGATGTTTCTGAATCAGAGACAATGTGAGAGAAATGCTAACAACAAACCCTACCTAGAACCCTTGCCTTCAATCTTTAATCATGTGAGTAGTCTGAGTGAGGTTAGTAAGAGCTTTGGGATAAGTTCCTCTAGTTTTTATTTCCCTGTAAACACTTAGATGAGAAACATGTAGGGAGGTTAGTAAGGGCAAAATGAATTGGAGAGCAAATCCCTACAGTCCAAATTTAAAATCCTATCTCGACTTCAAAGTGGATAATGAGAAATGGTGGAACCAGCACATCTGTGAATCTTTTAATACACAATTTCAGTGTTTCCAACAAACCTGGATATTGTGAGAAGCCAATATTGCTTCTTGAACATACTGTGCTTTTTGATTACTGAATAAAGCTGCAGTGTGCCAGTGCTCAAAGAAATGGCACTGAACTGAAAGATGAATGTGCAAAACCGATTCATTTCCTTTTTACCATTGTTGTGCTTATATATTCTTTTTACGCCTCAGCTGAGAAGTGTGGATATTAATGCAGTTTTTTATATGTCACATAGGGGTGCTACAAACTTCCAAAGGCCTAGTTTATATAAATTCTCAGTTGGCAAGACAATAACTACCAGATGACCTACTGATCTTATATCATGAGACAGACAGTCAGAATGCAGCTCTTGATCATAAAGATGTGAAGACAGGAAACACTCTTGGGAATTACATAAAGGCAAGTATCAATAAAGCATGAGGTGCCCACAAATACATGACTTTGATCCCTTTGGTGTTCAGCTGTTGGTCATTATATCACTGCTGAAATACGGAACCTTTTTCTTTAGTCCACAATATTTGGCATTAAATTACAGAAAATCAAAACTCATTTAATGAGACTTAAAAAATTGTCCCCTTTCTAAATGGCAAAGGGCTAGTTCCACAAGAGCATATTCAAAATATAAATGTTTAGGAGACAATAAGTGCACACTGGTTAAAAGAGCTCCGCAGATGAAGTGATTATTTAGCTCATAGAACATAGCTATCACCAAATTTATGAAACTGCCTCCATTTCATGTTACTGAAATGTCTAATGCAGTGATTCCCAACATTTTTCCCATGGAGGAACCCTAAAATAATTTTTCATATCCAGAGGAACCCCTACCTATGAAAACGTTGGCTTGGCCAGAAAAAGTTGACAGCAGGGAGCGCAATTCAATTACTGCTAAATTATTGTCAAGAAAATTTATTTGTAAAGAGCTGTTATAGATATATATATGTCAGCTTACATTGTAAGAAAAAAATTATTTATTCCACAATTTCTAGTGGAACCCCTGACAATGGTCTGTGGAACCCAGGGTTCCACGGAACCCTGGTTGGGAAACACTGGTCTAATGATTAAGTGCTAGATTGTGACTTTATGCAGTCTTTAGTAAACTGAAGTGTGTAAAAAACTGAGGCATAGCGCTGGAGAGGGGCTGTTTCTCCAAGACATGCTTCTGAATCACAAATCCTCCCCTTTAACCTCCTTACTTCAGGACAGTAATTTCCTATTAGCCTATTTCAGCAGTACATTTCAACTCCGACTCATATTAGTTCATCTTCACAGGCTTTGCCCACTTCCTATCCAGCTGCTTTGGGGCAGAATTAAGCAAATATGCATCTCTGTGTCCTATTGTGTACACAGACCCATCATCTGGGTAGGCTGCAGAGGGGTTGTTAAGCCCTGCTCAGGCATGCAGTCTGACACAGCCTGGCTCTAAATAAGTTTAAGTCATAATTGGTCTGATGAGGAGGCAGTGCAGGGTAGGTGGGTAGCAAAGTGTAATGAATCCTATGCTTGGAAGTAGAAGAAATATAGAATCATAGAACTGGAAGGAACCATGAGAGATAATCAAGTCCAGGCCCCAGTACTCATGGCAGGAACAAGTACCATCTAGATCATCCCCGACAGGTGTTTTTTTAACCTATTCTTAAAAATCTCCACTGATTTAGATTCCACATGCTCTCTAGGCAATTTATTCCACTGCTTAACCACCCTGATATTTAGGAAGTTTTTTCTAATGTCCAACATAAACCTCTCATGCTGCAATTTAAACTCATTGCTTCTTGTCCTGTCATCAGAGGTTAATGCTTGTTCTCCTTCCTCCTTGTAATAACCTTTTAGGTACTTCTCTTTTAGTCTTAGTCTTCTCTTTTCTAGATCAAACAAACCCAATTCTTTCAATCTTCCCTCACAGGTAATCTTTTCTAGACTTTTAATCATTTTTGTTGCTCTCCTCTGGACCTTCTCCAATTCATCTACATCCTTTCTGAAATATGGTGCCTAGAACTGGACACAGCACTCAAGAATTACCTTTCCTGTCTTGTTTACAGCACTCCTGTTAATACACCCCAGAATGATTTTCTTTTTCCAGCAGTGTCATGCTATTGGCTCATATTTAGCTTATAATCCACTATGACCACTAGATCTCATTGTGCAGTATTCCTTCCTAGACAGTCACTTCCCATTTTGTATGTGTGCAATTGATTGTTCTTTCAGAAATCGAGCACTTTGCATTTGTGCTTGTTGAATTTCATCCTGTTTGCCTAATGCCATTTCTCCAGTTTGTCTAGATAATTTTGAATAATAATTCTGTCTTCCAAAACACTTGCAACACTTCATGTTGGGGGGAAAAAGACAGGACATCACAGAACAGTACAGTACAGTAAGAACAATACAGAAAATGGGATGGAAAAGGGATTAGGAGAAAGAAAGGAAAATAGGGAAAAAAACATAGAAGAAATCAGATAGGTAGGAAGAGAGTGAGAAGGACAAAATATGCTGGTAATAAAATATGTTTAGTTGGAGGGAGAAGGAGAAAAAGTATGAGAAGTTCAAGAAAAAATAACAGAAAGAGAAAGTGAAGTTGATGAAGGAGAGAATGCCTTATCATTTGTTGAGGGATGTGAATTTGCATCTTTCCTAGGTTTATAATAAAATATTAATACACCATTCAGGGTATCTGCTAATGACTTGTTGATTTTTTAATTGACTTTCCTTTTGAACCTTCAAAATCCTCATCTTTCTTTTTTTTTTTCTGATTCCTAAATTTTGTTTGCATCAATGCTGAAGGTGTCTTTGGAGTGTATTCAATGTCCTTGAAAAGCTTTTCCTGCCAGGCAATGTCATATATTTTGAAATGTTGACATAAAATTCTCTAATGTCCATGTAGATGATGTAATTGAATTAATTACTAATAGCAAACTGCTCACAAGAGAGGAGAAGAGTAACAAATGTCAAGCTTTTGCCAGGAGGCAATAGGATATCACCAGGAAAAAATGAGTTTGCATTATGCCATTGGCAAAATTTTAGATAAGCTGGATGTTTTGCATCAAGTTTATTTTATTTATCTCCAGAAACAGGATACATACTTCTGGTACATGAGTTACAGACACCAGATTGAAGTACTGTAGTGTTTAATGATAAGGCATGGCCATACTATGGAGACCCAAGAGTATAAAAAGCTAGCAATGATAAAATCTCATATATTTCCTGTTGGTTCTTTCTTTCTTTCTTTCTTTCTTTCTTTCTTTCTTTCTTTCTTTCTTTCCATACAGACTGCAGAGTTTTTCCGGGATAATATCTGAAATATCCTGGAAAAGCTCTGCCGCATCCAAGGAATGCATTTGCTTTTCCGAAAAATATTTTGGAAAAGCAGACATGGGGTTTTTTGGTATCCCTTTCAACCTTGTTCTATGAGGAAGAAGGGATAGTCTGAAAGAGGGTTTTTTCCCCAAAATTTGGCCTGTGTAGATGGCCCAATTGTTGGAAAAGCCTCTTTCGGAAGAAAAGTGGAAAAAATACACAACTGCGGTTTGTGATTTGCATATCTTTTTCGAATAGAACTTTGTAATCTAGACACAGCCTTTCTTTCTTTCTTCAGTACTTGGCATCCAAAGACAGGATAGCAAATTAGAAGTTCCATTTGGAATATATGAAAGTATCACTCCATCAGCTATTTGGCAGGTCTGGAGATTCATAGTTCAATATCATTGAGTTCATCTAAAGATATGTATAGAATATGCCTACACTGCATTAAAACACACATGACTGATCCCTGTCAGTTGAATCAGGCTCAGGTTGCTCAGGCTACGGTGCTATAAAATTGCAGTGTAGACATCTAGTCTCTCAGATGCACCTTCAGACTGCAGCCTGTGGCTATATCTATACTGCTGGAAAAATTCGGAAAAAGATATACAAATTGCAAACCCAATTTGCGTATCTTTTCCCACTTTTTTCCAAAAGAGGCTTTTCTGAAATTTGGCCAATCTACATGGGGCCAAATTTGGAAAATACTCCTCTTTTCGGAACATCCCTTATTCCTCTCACCGAAAGGAATACAGGAAAATCGAAAGAACATGTCCGTTTTTTTGGAAACTGTTCCGAAAAAGCAGACACATTCCTTGGATGTGGCAGAGTTTTTCTGGGCCACCGGAGGTATCCCAGAAAAACTTTGCAGTTTAGACATAGTCTGTAGGTCTACACTGTGGCTGTATCACAGAATCATAGAAGATTAGGATTGATAGAGACTTTCAGGGAGCCATCTAGTCCAATCCACTGCTCAGACCAGAATTAACCCCCAACTAAATCTTTTTTTTTACATTCCTGTCAGTTTGTAAGCTGATATGGTCCAGACATGGATGTTTAATTGTAGTGTAGACATACTCATATATTGCTGTCTGTGATGAAGTGCACTAGTTGTTATCGTCCTGAGATATTTCCCAGGCACCCAGATTAGGAGCATTCAAGAGGAGTCAGACTCAAAACCACTTCCCTAACCAGTGCTGTTAAGACAGTTGGAGCTCACCTTCACATCAGACCCAGTTGCTGTATAGACTGAAAAAGTAGAGCAAGGAAGAACTGTGACCCTGAATACTGGAAAAAGTAGACTGGATTGTTCAGATGCCCAGAGCAGGAGAGATTGGATTTATTTTGGGGCAGTGTTGTATCCTAGGAGAAAATAAGTTCTTTCTTTGGATGTGTTTGTAGCTGAGAGGAAAGGAAGAACCAGGACTTACAATGGCTCCTGTGACTTCTGTGTGACATATTCCAACCCTGAACCATACCTTATAATTGTGTGATATTCTCTGTCGTGGGATCTCAAACCACTTTACTAATGTGAATGACTTAAGCCTTGAAATAGCGAGGAATACGCTATTGAGAGTTTGCTCTCCCACGCCATTTCTTCTACTCTGTACTGTCAGTGTCAGTTACCGAAATTAGTCAGGTTTTTTTACTCTTTCCTGAAACTAATATTGTAAATAATACTTCTTTATTAGGCCTATTTTAATCTTCCGCTCTTAGGGTCAGATTGTGAAGTCACTATTCATATTACTGAACAGTCACTCACCTGAGTAGTTCCACTGGAGTGAATGGAACTACCTTGGGTGACTAACTGTTCAAAAGTGTGAACACAAGCATCACAGGCTAGCCCTTAGTGATGCATATGTGTGTACTGCTGACATCAGAACTTTAGTTATGTTGTTGTAAATCATGGTCCCATTGAAGTCAGTGGGAGTTTTGCCATGGACTGACATCTGTAGAGCCAGTGTTTCACCCATTTATCATTCCTGTGTGATATCTGCAATATGAATAATATAAGTAAAAAAAGGAGTTTTTAAAAAAGGAGTAAAAGAGAGAAGATGGAAGAAATAAATGAAAAAATGTCATGTAAAAAGACTTGCTCATCCTAAAATACAGCCTTTGAATTAATCCAGACAATAAATTCAGCACATACTCTGATTCTGTTGTAGGAAACAAATACTTTAAATGGGCTGTGTGGAAAAATTTTCAAACAATTTAAAATGAACTCTGATCTATAACTCCAAGGTTAGGCTCTGTTGATGACAGAGACTGAACATTAATGATTTTTCAGATGTCAGACTTTCAGTATGGACTTTGTGGCCTTGGCTGTTGTTATGAGATTGAGGTAAATACCTTTCTCAAAATGCTTTAAGTACTCCAGCTCAACCTCAGCGCTGGGGCAGAGAGGCTACACATTTGCAATGAGGGGGTGAAGAGTTTGATAGACTTGTCGCTGCCAATAAGAGGATAAAAGAAAGCCTGTGATCCCAAGTGACCCTGCCCTTCTACACCTGCAGTCACCATCAAGCAAGGAGAAGAGAGTGAAAAAGAGGAGAACTTGATCAATTTGGGGTTCAAATATAGAAGATAGAACTCCATTTCTCTTGATGTGGGAGATGTCTGGTTGCAGCTGAGAGGCAGAATTCATTTGCCAGCTAGAGCAGCCCTCCTAGAAGACATAACCAGAAACCGAGGGGAATCTGCAGGACAGATTCTCCAAGGGCAAGCTAAGAACGGGAGGATGCGGCTCCACCCAGCAGTATGTGGGACAGTCCTGTTTGAAGGCTATTTTTGTTTCCTGATTGCCCTAAAGGAACAGGATTGAAGAGTGCTTTGGTTCAAATATCACGGCACTCAGTGTAACACAGATAGGGGCATATCGGTAGAGACCCAAAGCTGGGTGAGCTGTGTTCTGAAGGATCACAAGGGGGTGTTGCCCCAGCAATGCCGTTATAGCCCCTTCACCCAAATGTAAAAGCTAAGGCTTAAACAATTACCAAACACTGGATGGAGTGAAGCTTATTTTAGTTCCCATAATTCATTATATTAAGTAAATTATCTGAGAAATGAGTAGTTTATTTGTTGGAATGCATAGCCAGCTGCGTTACAAGGTACTCACATTTACTTGACCAAAACCATTAGGATCATGTATGTCTGCAGAGCAAGCATGAGTTAAATTATTTTGAATAGATTATTTTGGTTATGGTCTCTAGATTTTAAGCTTTTTATGAATCCAGCCAGTTCTGTGGAAGGATCCCCTCAGGACACTAGTGATGGCACTTAATGTGGCCTTCTTCAAAGTCAAATGTGCCATGAACAAGCTTCTCTGTACTGGAAAAAGAGAAATATTTAGTAGCTTCTGAAATATTTAATATGTGCACCTCCCCCCTGAATTTTGCCATTTATTACAAGCAATAAATTCCACTCTCTGCTTTTTCTGTGTAAATACAGAAAATATGAGATTCCAAATCATGTGCAGTATAAATATTTAAAAGGTTACTCGTTTCAAAAATTGCTTTAATTTTATGCAATTTTGTTTTGTTTCATCTGTAACCTTTAGAATTAGGTTTTTTTCTGATAATCAGGTCCTTAAAATTAGAGTTTGTACTTTATAACCCATAAGGTTATGTAGGCTTGAGTTCTGCAATCCTTATACAGCCAAGTAGTCACAATATTTCAGTGGGTAACTGCTCAGCCCTATCGTTAACAGCCCTTATTTCCCAATAGAAAGGCTTTTATTATAAATTAAGGAGATTTGTACAATAACATCTAAAACATGATGGTTATTTAAAAAAAAATCATGATATCAAAGAAGTTTCCAAACTGCTACAAAGTCTGAAAACTAAACCCACTCTCAGTATCAAATAAGTTCTTAAACCCTGCCCATCACCATAGTATCAGGAGTGCCTCACAATTTTTTTTATTAGAATAGAATCAAGATTTCCAAATCTCTCTGCTTTTCATCCTTTTGTGGGCATATTTGTGTGCTTCTAAACATGACTTAAGGCTGTTATTGAGGCTGTATCAGAGAAGTGGGTTTTCAGTTTTAACATTAAACTTTTCAGACACCTGGTTATTCTGATCTCTTCTGGCAGTTTGACAGTCATGGACTAATTGCAGAGGCTATGCTTAGACTGCAGGCTTCTTTTGAAAGAAGCTTTTCCAGAGATCTTTCGGAAAAAATTCTTCTGAAAGAGACTGTCCACAATGCAAAAGTGCATAGAGTCCACACTGAATGGATGCTATCTCACATTTCAGCTGTGATTACTAGGGACAGAGTGGCCACCAGGACACCTGTGCTTTTTCCTCTTTCCTCTTCTTTCAA
>CM057846.1:43663750-43676322 GCA_030068395.1 Apalone spinifera | reverse complement strand
AGCATTTCAGCGTTACAGAGTCACAGACATTGGGCTACTATATATATGATTCCTGTCTGACAACAGCTGTAACTAGTTATAAATCAGGCCTAAGAAATTATCTTCTGATGAGACCATTTAGGGGCAGATCATGGAATTTTAGAGGTAAGTTATGGCCATGGCTCTACCTTGGTGAATCCAGAATAACTCCAATGGCTTCATTGTCACTGAAAATTAATAAAGACTTAAACAATCCCAAGGCTTAATAGAGCTGTTTGTTGAAAGAAAAGGCATTCATGCCACAGGAACATTACAGACAAGGAAGAGTAATGAAGCTTTTGTTCTGCTGACTTTGTTTCCTTCCCCATTACTGCTAATTATTAAACACATTTTTGTGTTTCTTTACTTCTCCAGATAAATTAACCTTCTGCCTGATCCTGTAATGACAACACAGGCTGATATGCAACTTCATTGTTGGATCAAGTACAGAGGGGGAAAACAGGCTACAAGAGAGTAATCTCCTATTTCATAAGCAGAAACATTCAGAGTTTGAAAAAATAAAAATATGTATATAAAAAAAGCAAATGATAAATGGCTCTAATTACAGCATATGTTCTCCTCACCAGCCCCACACAAACATCTTCAAAGTGAGGCATACATCTGACATCTCAAGCACATCACTGATGCTCTATATTTTCAATAACCTATTTCAAATTACTGTCAAGAAAAAATTATATGATAAAATAAAAACTTACCAGATAACAATTGTTGGCAAGATATGGTCAAGAAGGCATAGTATGGTCCCTATTCTAACTTCTCTGTCAAATGTCCTGAGTATCATTCTTCATGTTCTCTAATTGATATGACACAATATGACCCGATGCAATACAATCTATTATAAAAGGAGTAAGCAACATAAATCCATCACAATTGGAAACTTCATGGTACGTCTTGGTAACAATACAAATCTGAAGTTTTTTAAATAACAGACTTGTAGATATCCTGCAATTTGCTCTTGCACACTAAGGTTACATCTACACTCTAGCATTTTGTCAGCAGAGGAAATACAAATGAAGTGCTCATTAGCATTTCTCATGCTCTCATTTGCATAGTCTCTTCCAATCCGTTTTGCTGAAAAGGCTTTTTCGGAAAAAATCGCAGTGTAGATGAGTCCATTTTGTGCAAAAAAACCCTTTTGCACAAGATCCTGTATACCTCCTTTTTTGAGGGATAAGGGATCTTGTGCAAAAGGGTATTTAGATTTACATATCACCCATTACCTTTGTTTTTATAAGATATTGCTGCAAAAACCAAAAACAACTACCCCTAAATATTATAAAATGGAAAAAATGATTGGATTTCTCAATCCATTGGTTTTCATGAATTCTAGCCCTTTTGTTCAGTACTTCTAGATATACACATATCAGTTTCAGATAAAGTAAAAGTAAGTAAAAAGAGCACATTGTTTATATTTTAAGGAAAGTCACATTTTACAAGATTGGTTTCCTTGGAAGAGTTGGTTCTCACACAGGAAAAGATGCTTTTTGAGAACTGTTGTCAGAAAGCAAAAGGTAGTAAAAACTTCACCAAGAGGGTGTCTAGACAGTGGTGCTATTTCAGGATACTGCTGGTATCCTGAAATAGCTATTCTACATCTTTTAAACAAGCCCATTATTTCAAAATAGCTTTCAAAATAATGGGCTCCCTATTCTGACATCCCTGTAAACCTCGTTCCAGGAGGATTATGGGACATTTTGGAATAGCAGTTTATTTCAAAATTTGGCACTGTGTAGACAGTGCCAAATTTCAAAATAAGCTATTTTGAAATACACTCTAAATAAGCTATGCAATTTGCACAGCTCAGATAGTGTAGCTTATTTTGAGCTATGGGTGCAGTGTAGATGCACCCCAAGAGAATTATATTTGTATGTGAAATTTGCCAGATTATAGCAAATCTCTCAATACACTGACATATTTCTAAAATGAAAGAAACTTTGTATTCTAAATATATTTATCCATGTGTGATGAACTTTACATTTTGAAAGAAAAAATGTTTCAAAGTAATGACTAAATGCTCCATCAAAAGGTGGTCTGGTAGAGTAAATATGCTGAGAGAGTTTATGGGGGCATTGGTAATCAATATAATTTAATTTATTTGTTCATGCTTAGTGATAGCATTATTTATAAAGCAGTGCATGACACATACCTTCTGGTTTTGCTTCTGTTACTTGAAAAATATATAATAAAATCAGAGAAAGGTACTTTACTATTTAAAGGTTATTCAGTACTTTAAGATCCTTATTATGAAGACAAGCTCCAGAGGACTATTTGCATCAGCTCATATTCTTATTATAGTCGTATTTTTCCTCCTCTCCAGACTTTAAGTATATGTTTGGTGTTCTTTCAAGCCAACAGATATAATTGAAGGTGGCAGCAGAATGACCCATCACCTCTATTGGTTCTGTCACTGCCCAAAACTTGGCTCTGCTACTGATTACGGCATTTAAATTGACTAGAAATATTAAAGATTTGTGACTTTTCTTATTGCTTTAGGGGTCATTGTTGATACTGACTTGAACACTATTATAGCCGAGGACTATCAAACAATAGTAGGACAGTAGTGTTGTCACTGAATATAACTGCCGAAATTGTCCTTGACATAGTGTCTGATATTGGCTCCTAAATTTTGAAAAGGCTGCTGAACCATTGGAAAGGGTTCAGAGAGGAATGACAAGAATGATTTGTGATCTGGAAGATATGCTTTATAATGAGAAACTAAAGAAGTTCAATCTATTTGATTTATTGAAGAGAAAATAGATGTGCAGACAAAGGCAAGACCCAATGGCTTGTTGCTGAAATCAACAAAGTTCAGACTTTTTATTTGTACCAATGAAGGTAATAAGTCATTTGAACAGAACATCAAAGGATGTGGTTGATTCTCCATCAACCGGAGTGTTGAAATCCAGATTGAATGTGTGCTGAAAGATAAGCTCTAGTTCAACCACTGATATAGTTGGGTTAAATGCAGTAAATCACTAGTAGAAATTGTAAGGCTTTTGTTATGCAGGATGTCAGACAAGAACATATTTGTTCCTTTATAACTTCACATTGATTAAATCTTTGAATTGCACCAGTAAAATAAAAGTTATTCTAGGCCATTATTTGCTCAAATTTATATATTTTCTTTATGTTGTATATGTTCTTTATGAGTACACTGCTAATGGGCCCATGCTGCATTGTTTACCTAGAGTGTCCATAGCCATGGAGCCTCATAGCTCCTGTTGGCTGTGGTTCACTGTTTTCACCACTTCCTGTGGCTCACGTTGGCTGGAAATGGAGAAGGCCAGTGGAAGCTGCAAGGCTCCGTGGCTACAGACACTTCTGATAAACAAAGTGGCGCAGGCCATCAGCAACATAATATTTTTGCAGAACAACTAGGGGGCTATGCCCGCTATGCCCCCTGCTCACTAATCTCTCCAGCCCCCTATATCTGCCGCAGCCGGATTATGACCTCTCCTCCTACCTGTGCTGCAGCAGGAGGGAGGGTTACCACCAGCCCTTTCTGCAGCCTGATGGCTATTCCTGCTATATCAGCAAACCTAGGGCCTTTTCTTGGGAAGATTTTATAACCTTCCTCTCACTCTAGTCATCATTGTTTTTAAAAGATTGTCACTATCTAGAACCCAACAGTTTTTGAGGTGTTATGAAACTTCTGAATCTTCATTTTGAAATTATTTTACCCTCTTGAATGTTTTTGGATTTTCACAAAACACCTTTCTCATAACAGCCATTAATTTCCACAAGAAGTGTTGTTTTTACAAAGGGCACATTTATTTGCAAAGTGTCATGTACATTTCCACATTCAGCTTGAAACACTGAAAGGACTAGAATTCAGGAAAGTTTGTAAACCTGCACTCTTCAAATCACAATTCTTTAAGGTATCTCAAGATGGGCATCTAAAGCCACTAGTCACTTTGATTAATCTTGGCTGAGCTTCTTCTGACTAAATAGAATCCTGTGCTATGAAAACAATACATTCTATTGATTGAAAGCAGTCCTTATTGTGGTTCTTGGTTTACCAGAGGGGTGATGAACCTGTGCCACAAAGTTTGGAGGCAGATTCAGATATGAAGTTTGTCAAAATAAACCAGTTTACCTTTGGCATTGGATTCAAAGTCATGTTAAAAACAAAAACAAACCAAACAGCAGTCAGAATTTGCATTTTGCTAGAGAAATGGAACTTGAAGATATTTTATTCCTTTAGAACAGTAGTTCTCAAAGTGGGCCATCGGCCGACGTGAGTACGCTGCTAATGGGCCCATGCTGCATTGTTTACCTAGAGTGTCCATAGCCATGGAGCCTCAGAGCTCCTGTTGGCTGTGGTTCACTGTTTTCACCACTTCCTGTGGCTCACCTTGGCTGGAAATGGAGAAGGCCAATGGAAGCTGCAAGGCTCCGTGGCTACAGACACTTCTGGTAAACAAAGTAGCGCAGGCCATCAGCAACTTACCCAGATGGACCCATGGCCCACTTTGAGAACCACTGCATTAGAAGAGTAATAGAGATGTAGCCGTGTTAGTCTGGTCTTGCTGAAACAAAAGACAGGACTATGCAGCACTTTAAAGGCTAATAAACCATCCTATTTTTTGTTTTTGCATTAGAAGAGATATTCCCAAACTTCATTGCACTATGACCCCCTTCTGACAACAAGTTAATACCTGAGCCTGAGCCTGCTCAACAAACCACAGTCTGGGGAGTAAAACTGAAGCCCAAGGACTTCAGCTCTAGACAAGGAGACCTCTCAGGATTTGGTTTCATCCCTGAGAAGTGGGACTTGGGCTTTAGGTGTTGGGGTTCAGGTTTCATCTACAGCCCTGGCAAGTCTAACACCGGCTCTATTTATATTGTGGGAATAAGTAAATAACTTTTCCTTATTCAGTTTTTCCACACCAGTCATGATTTTATAGACCTCTATCATATCCCCTCTTAGTCTCCTCTTTACTAAGCTGAAAATCCAAGTCTTTTTAATCTCTCTTCATATAAGACCTGTTCCAAACCCATAATCATTTGTGTTGCCCTTTTCTGAACCTTTTCCAATGCCTATATACCTTTTGTTTTAAATATATTGTTTTTAAGATTTTTTAAGTAGGTTGGAAATCCCCATCCCTAATTTTGCAAAAGAACTTTCCTACACTTCTTTTCCATCCCTGCACTCTTGCCTTGCATACTAACTCTTCCTATTTATTTTAAAAAAACAAACTTTAAGCCAATGCTTCTCACATCCTTTGCGATGTGTAACTTGAGTACTCTGAAGACAGAACTCTCTCTCTGAGATTCAAAAAATTCTGCTTTTGGCAGTGCCCATTAAGAAAATAGACAAGCAGAGACATGGTAAAAGCAGTGGTAAAATAGGGTAAATAGTCTTTTTATTTTTTTACTGAGATCGTGTTAAACTAGAAAGACCAGTGTGAGTCATACTACATAAAGAACCAAGCTTCTGATGGGTTTAAAAATCTAGCTCAGTCCCTTACTGCAAGACTTCACAGCCTCACTAAGTAGCTGCTGAACACCTGAAAAGGCCAACAATGAAATATTGAAAACAAGTTCAAAATTCTAATCCTTTTCTAGAAAGTTTTACAGGAGTGCTGCTGTGAGGTATGAAGGGACTCAGGAAATGAATAATTTCCTCTCTTAAAAACAAGGATTGATGGAAGAAGAAAAAGCTGAGAAAGAAAAATATTTTACTTACAGATTGGCTTACAATCATTTACAGTAATATTCATTAGGGTATGCCTACACTGCAATACCAGAGTATCCCAGAATAACTATCCTGAGTCTACACAAGTGGCCCATTATTTCAAAACATTTTTTGAAATAATGGGCATGCTATTTCACCATCATGGTAAACCTTGTTGCATGAGGACTAAGGGCTGGCTCAAAATAGGGCTTTATTTCAAAATTTGGAGCCATGTAGACATGCCAAATTTCAAAATAAACTATTTTGAATTAAAATCAAAATACGATACGCAATTTGCATAGTGCAAATTGCATATATTATTTCGAGTTTACAGTGCAATATAGCTGCACCCTTAATCTGCTCCTGGAGAAAGAGATTAAAACACACAGGGCCAAATTTATCCCTTCTGTAACTCCACCAGTGAAATAACATTCACAATGAATTTGGTCCAATGTGAAAGGTAAATATTCTGCTCATTACCCGGCCTACGTAGCCAGGGAAAAAGTGTCCAAAGGAAATGATGCCTGAAATCTCCACAGCAAAAGCTGCAGCATCTGCAGCTCTCAATACCTTTTGTCTCTCAAAATCTTCCCCGGGGAGGCAGGATCTACAGAGAAACAATTCTCGAATCTCCTTGCCCTGTTGCCAGCCTACTCATACCTACTTATGCCCCAGATCAATTCATAGCCCGCTGCACAGATGTTCCCTGTAGAGCTGAGGTCATTGCTACACAAGGGACATGCCCCTTCTGCATGGCTCTCCAGAATCCTTTCCATTTTTGTCTTGTAGACCCATCACAGCTTTCACAGCTTCAGAGAGAAAGACAGAAGAGATTTCCCCTTAAAGAGAATTATTTCACTTTCATATATTTTCCACTGAAGGACTAGAGATCTCTTTTAATTTGCTCTTGAATATCCCTCAGTGATGTAAATGTTCTCTTCACTAGCACAGTGTTAATCATCACTGAGGAATGGAAAACCAGAGATGGCTTGGAATAATAAAAAGACATTATTTGTCTTTTTAAACGGGTTGTTTCCTCTGTATTTTTACTTCTTTTTTCCCCAAAAATCATTTTGCTTCTTACAGTCAGCTCAGGATGCAGATTGAGATCAATGTACAACGTTGCTGGAAGAAGCTGAAGGTTAATAGCTTCATCAGGGGAGAGCATTCAAATGAGAATGGTGATGGATCATTTGCAGGATGTCATGAGTAATATTATAGCAGATATAATTATACTAATCAGTATGCCTGCCCAAAATTAGCAATGCTAACTGTGCCAAGGAATCCAAAGTGTTAATGTTTTTTCATCAGATATTATTTTACACTGAGGAGTGAGTGGATGTTGCCTGATCAAATGCACACATGCTACTGTGGGTAGTGATGCTACATTTTTGTTTCTGTAGTAAGCCACAGGCTTGCAACAGCATCAACCATAATAGGTGAAAATAGACTTATGATTGGCAGGTGCATTGCAGCTCAGAGAACTGAAGGGAAAACCATGTACAGAACAGTGTCCTGCTTATTATCATGGTTGTGGCAGGGGAGTTGACAATCCTCTGAAGAAATATTCTGACAAAATTGCTTCTTTCCATTCAAAACTTTATCCTGGATTCACTTTGTAACTTTGTCTGTACCCTGTCTAAATTCTGTGGCTTGGGTACTGAGCTACAGTGATAATTAAACCCAGCTGAATGGTGTAAGACAGTTTGCCTGGACATTTGTATTGTAGGTAAAGGAAAACTGAAAGCTGACCACTTGGGGACAGATTGTGACTTTAGGCACTGCCTTGAGCAAGGGAGAATGGGTAAACAGTAGTGCCCCAGGAATCATCCCAGGAGGCACTGTGACCCTGGGAGACATGTCAGACACAATTCTTGTCTGCTTTCTTCTTGCTTATGGGGTATACTAGCAGTAAATTCCAGTCTTTTACTTGTGCTCAGCTATCCTGACCAAAGCTCCATCTGTCCTCTACCCCCTTGCCCACTGTCCATCCACAAGTCCTGAGAGACCTAAGTGCACCAGTAGTCCTACTTATTCCTATGTAGTTGTATCCAAAGTTCAGGTAGCTTTACCATGGTGGTTAAGAGTGATTCTTACTTTCTGTGAGTACCTTGCTCATGTGCCTAATTCAAGTAGAATCTAGGTCTTGGGTCTCAGTCTCAGCACCCCTGCTCACAAGTCAGAAGACCAATATATTTCAATGGGACCATCAAACTCTAAGGCATTCATGCGAGTTGTGATTTATAGTGGCACAAATACTTTGTATACATTTAATGAATATACATATTCCAATGCTTGGCTGTGCTGAGTTTTGTGTGCATACTTTTAAAAATCTGAGACATGTGTTTGCTCTTTAATCTACCAGCAATATATTTATATATTATATTCTCCCTAACAGAAAGTTAACTTACTGTCATGCAGAATTAACTTTATTGAAGTTATTCAAATTAACTTTTTGTGGCAGGTCATATGAATGGAAAATGGCTGTAAAATGTAATTAATGCAATTATTGCTTAATATCATATTCATAAATAGAATCACATAAAATTAGTTCAACTGAAAAAGAAACAGCAGTAATGGATTTTTGCTGTTATTCACAACTTTGTGGGAATTAGTGTTGTGCAGTCTGCTTGGCAAGGATGTTTGGCAACAGTTACAGACTGGTGGGTAACACTTCCCCATTTTGCAATTAGATGGTTTGTTTATGTAGGTCCTACTGAAATCCAAACTTTGTTTTGTGCCTTTTGGCTACAAGTAGAAAGAATGCTAGTTAATTACAACATTCAAGCTATGATTTCATAAGTAATGCTTAAACAGAGATATGACAGAAACTATGAAAGCCAAATTGCTGATCTGTCTTAATTTGTAATGTGTTAAAGCATGGATTAGAAACACATATAACAATTGTTAAATCCAAACAAGAGTTGTATTCAAAACAACATTTTCCCTCAATAATGTTTGTACTAGGAAGCAAATGCCTGCATTTCAAAGTGAGGGGATTGGGCTGTCATGCCTAAGAAACAATTTCATTGAGCGTCAATTCTCTAAAAGTAAAAAAGAGAAACAAATACTATAATGAAAAAATCACACAGCCTTTTAGATATTGTTTATGTCCTACTTACAGGGATCTTTATATGCCATACTTTCATCGCTATTTCACATGAGGACAGATGCAAGATTGCTCATTTCAGCTTTGGCCTGTAACTTTTTTAGGCCACTCACTTACTTGATTTTCAGCACCATGGATGGCTCCACATTTTCCTTCTGGGCAGAATACCATTTACTTATCTTGCTGAGCAAGAAACATATGTTGTAGTCACACATCAGAAGTTGCAAAACAGGTTATTTTTTCTTTTGTTGTTGCTGTTACTGTTGATATGTCTAACTCTGTGCTTCCAACAAGTGGGTGGCTTCAAACTTCAAAGGATGCAACAGCAACATGCTATTTTTTCCATTCCTGTTGAGGATGTGCAGCTACCTTCTCTAGGCTGTATGTAAATACAGAAACAAATTCAGTAATTATGGTCAGCTCTTCTTTCACAATCTTACATTGTCTAGATGTTGATACAAGTACTCTTGGTTATAGCATAAGAAGGTTCTGAAAAGTTTTTAGTGGCTTGAATTCTGACAGTAATAGCTTTATTATAAATAATCTTGTTATCCATTTTCTAATTGTGATAAATTGCATATGGAAATTGTGGAAATCCATGTCTGGATTTAAACTGGGTAACTATTATGGCCTTGAGCCAGCAAAGCACTTAAGCAGAGTTTTAAATGTGTGTGTAGTCCTTTTGACTTTAATTGGACTTGCAATGTGCTTAAAATTATACACTTGGGCTGCGTCTAGACTGGCATGATTTTGCAGAAATACTTTTAACGGAAAAGTTTTTCTGTTAAAAGTATTTCCTCAAAAGAGCGTCTAGATTGACCCGGATGTTTTTGTGCAAAAAGTGCTTTTATGCAAAAGCATCTATGCCCAGTATAGACCCACTTTTGTGCAAGAAAGCGCCGATGGCCATTTTAGTCATTCTTACGCAAAAAATTAAGGTGCCTGTCTACACTTGCCCTCTTGCACAAGAACACTTGTGCAAGAGGGCTTTTTCCCGAGTGGGAGCGTCAAAGTATTTGTGCAAGAAGCACTGATTTTGTACATTACAAAGTCAGTGTTCTTGCACAAATTCAAGCAGCCAGTGTAAACAGCAGGCAAGTTTTTGCGCAAAGCGCAAAATCTTGCCAGTCTAGACGCACCCGTAGGAAACTATTTTGTTGAATCAGGATCTATATGCTGTATTTGTTATAAGGTCTGAGATTTTCTTTTTTTAAATATAGTAATTAAGAAACAAGCTGCTCATATGAAACAGGATAAACATTTTAACAGGGAAAATGAATATTATAACAGTAGTTTTCATTCTTACTGTCAGGCAACTTAAATGCATGCAGTGGAGTCATGCTTTTGTAACGTGAAAATCTCATAGGCTGAAATTTCCAGCTGATTTGTAAATGTCTTGCTGGAAAAAAAAGTCAAATGCTTATGCCTGTAAGAAATATTAATTATTTAAAGTTTTTAAAGTGCCTTGAAATATAACTCATTTGTAAGAGACTAGGTAAATGCTAAATAGTCTTATATGATTTTAAAAAATCCATGAAAGTTATTTCCATGACTTGTTAAAATAAGTAAAAGAAGTGCAGCCACTTAGCACTACACTACTACATACACTGGTCTGAAAACCACACTAACTGGCACAGGGAGAAATGCCTCAATGTTTGGGCGATCCCTGATAGCTACAAAACCAGAATAGGTACATATATGAATCTCGATCTCAGTGTAAGAGAGAAAATAAGGAATTCCTGGGATTCCTTATTTTCTGTGTCTCTGGGCCACATATATCCTTTTAGCAGCACTTGAAGCCAAAGTAAGTTAGAGAAAGAAGTTCATAGGCTGCTTGAATGTAAGCAACAGGGAACTGCAACGATGAGCTTTAGGTGCCAGACTTGCCAATGCTTTTGATTTTATTGAGATTGTAATATTTTGGGGGGATTTTTATCTGACTTACAAAGACATGGTAGAAGGCTGCCCACTCACAAATTTTCCCTTATCCTAAATGGCAAGCATAATGAACTGTATTTATCTTATTATATAATCTAGGAGGTCAATAATATATGAGCAAACCTACTTATTTATTGCTGAGCAGAAAATCTGTTACTTGAATATCTGCTTTGCCTCTGCTGCATCTAGGGTAGATATAATGGCAGATGGAGGATTAGGATAAGGATAGGGATAAGTTTACCTGCATGAGTGGTTGAGGTTGCTTTCAATATAACTGACTTTCACCTCTCAATGTTTTCATTTACATTGAAGCCATGCTCACAGGCAAAATGGTTTCCATTCTATGTTTCAGGGGGATGGACTGGATAATGGGACTGTATGGAACAGCAGAGAATGGGAGAAAGTTGGGTGGAGAAAATGTATGGGTCAAGTACTGGGAAAGGGCAGCAGGAGGCAGGTATTTAGAGGCTGTCAAAAAATGAAGTGAGGGGTAGGAAGGAGATTGATGGGTAGGAGGGAGTGTTGATGGGTGGAGGAGAGCTTTCCAGTATAGGCCAGAGAAGTAGGTGGAGTGATGCTGTGAAAAGGAAGTTCTTCTTTCAAAAGGCTAAACTAATCCTATATTATTTTTACTGAGACATTATTGCTTAAATGAATTATTTGGTTTCATAGAATCATAGAAACTTAAAAGGTCATCAAGTCCAGCCCCCTGCTCTAGGCAGGAACAATCCCAACTAAATCAACCCGGCCAGGACCTTGTCAAGCCGAGACTTAAACACCTCTAGGGATGGAGACTCCACTACTTCCCTAGGTAACCCATTCCAGTGCTCTACTACCCTCCTAGTGAAATAGTTTTTCCTAATATCCAACCTGGACCTCTCCCACCACAACTTGAGACCATTGCTCCTTGTTCTGCCATCTGTCACTACTGAGAACAGCCTTTCTCCATCCTCTTTGGAACCCCCCTCACTCTTCGCTTCTGCAGACTGAACAGATCCAACTCCCTCAGTCTCTCCTCATAGGTCATATGCTCCAGTCCCCTAATCATTTTTGTTGCCCTTTGCTGGACCCTCTCCAGTGAGTCCACATCCTTTTTGTAGTGGGAGGCCCAGAACTGGAACAATACTCCAGATGCGGCCTCACCAGAGCCAAATAAAAGGGAATAATGACATCTCTGGATCTGCTGGCAATGCTCCTCCTAATGCAGCCTAATATGCCATTAACCTTCTTGGCTACAAGGGCACACTGTTGACTCATATCCAGCTTCTCATCCACTGTAACCCCCAGGTCCTTTTCTGCAAAAGTACTACTTAGCTGGTTGGTCCCCAGTCTATAACAATGCTTCGGATTCTTCTGTCCCAAGTGCAGGACTCTGCACTTGTCCTTGTTACACTTCATCAGATTTCTTGTGGCCCAATCCTCCAATTTGTCTAAGTCACTCTGGACCCTATCTCTGCCCTCAGGTGTATCTACCTCTCACTCTAGCTTAGTATCATCCGCAAACTTGCTGAGGGTGCAATCAAGCCCCTCATCCAGATCATTAATAAAGATATTGAACGAAACCGGTCCTAGAACCGAAACTTGGGGCACTCTGCTAGAAACTGACCACCATCCTGACATCGAGCCGTTGATCACTACCCGCTGGGCCCGGCCTTCTAGCCAGCTTTTTATCCATCTTATCATCCATTTATTCAATCCACATTCCCTTAACTTGCTGGCAAGAATATTGTGGGAGGCAGTATCAAAAGCCTTGCTAAATCATAGAATCATAGAATACTAGAACTGGAAGGGACCTTGAGAGGTCATCGA
>CM057846.1:43642823-43663650 GCA_030068395.1 Apalone spinifera | reverse complement strand
ATCAGCAGAGGCTTCTAGAATTCAAACTTTAATTAGAAGCCAACTGTTTCCACCAGCCAATCATAGCACACACTCCATGAATGGGAGGGGAAGGGTTAAAGGGGAAGTGAAGAAAAACAAACAAACAAAAAAACCACACCAACCCTCACTCACAAACACAAGCTAAGCACACAGCAAGAAAGCCCCAACAACAGCACACACTTCCCTCAAGAGTCCTGTATCTGCTTCTCCTTTACCTGGAGAACTCCCTCTCTAAACATCCTGTTAGCACTCACCTGTTCACCTGTTAAGATTTGTAATATGTATATCTATAACTCATTAACCTTTCAAGTTCTATAGGTAAGTTTGAATCATGATGAATTCATTAGGTCAGTGGATCTCAAAGTAGTTAACATCAGCCCTTCTTTTACTGAAGGAAATAAACTAGTTGAAGAGAGAGTCAAGACAGTAATAGGAAAAAGACAACAGATTCTATGACTCAGTGGTAAAAAGAAGATAAGTGGAGTTTCCATCTGATCATCCAGGAAGATGTGTGCATTTGTGCATGCATTAAGATTGGCTTTTCAACCTGCAATTAAAACACAGATACTGGTAAAGGAGTAATGAGACAGTTAAAAAGCCGAAAGACAGGGTAAAATATATGATTTGATTATTTATTAAATCTCACACATTTTTTGATTCGGTCTCATGATTTTTGACCTCTTCAGTTGACAGTAGTAGTGGACCTGTAGTCTGGACCTCTTCCAAAGCCCAAATGAAATGAACAGAAAGACTCCTATTGACTTTAATCAACTTTGAATCCAGACTTCTTGCAGATCATTTAGATCCAAAAATCTGGTCCAACAAATGTAGTTTGTATTTTAATTTTTCTACATTGCAATGTTTTTTCCTCAGCTGCCAGTAGCAAGCAGAGTCTCAATGGCCTTGCTAGATGTATTGAAATTAATCTAATTTTTTAATTATAAGTTAGCTGTGCCATTATATAGAGGCTTTCGATGAAATATTTTAATTAAATATTTGAGCTAAGATTTATTAGATAGAGACCTTCTGAAATGTGTTGCTAATTATGTATGTACATCTCTAAGTGCTCTGAACTTTCACTCGAAGGGAGTGTAACTTCCCACCCATGACCATTCACCACCTCTTTTACAGAACTTCCTCTTTTACGGAACCTTAAATAAAGCCAGTTGGATTTTTCAATATTTTTAAAGCTATCAATTCAAAGAGCTATACTTATTCATGACTAGCTCCCCTTGGGACGAATATATTATGGATACAGAACTGTCCTCAAATTCATGCTATAATTTAGATGCGTATCTCAAAGCCTTTATTTAAAGGACCTTTTTCATCCTATTTTAACACCAAGCTCCTACAGCTAAGACAAAGCCATATGCTGGTATTTTTTGAAGCTGCATAAGGGATATGGACATCTATGAGGAGATTTTCAGAGGCACAAATGATAATTAGGTGTCTAAATCCCATTGGCATCCAATCGGAGTTATGTGTTTAACTGCTTTTGATTCTGAATTGGCATTCAGGTAGCTTTGAAAATTTCAATCATAATGATTAAATGAAACCTTCTTTCCAGCTTATTCTATCAGTAATGTACATGATTGAGTTGGTGACGCTTTCTCTCAAGTCAATACTTAGAATGTTGGGCTTCCTGTGATTCCAGCTGAAGAAACTTCCCCAAGTATCCCCTCATGCAGTTTCTTGACACCACAACATCCAGAGACCAAGGTTTGCTGCTCCTAAAATAAACATTTATTTCTAGGGGTGGGCAAAGGAAGATGGGCAGAGGTTCTTTAGCATGAACATGTTTGCCCATGCCCAGTCAGAAAAGCATTGTCTTTCTCCAGCATTTTTAGGAGGAAGCTTGGAAACAACAGTAGAATGAACTGTATTGTATCTTATTACAGATAATCTAGGAAGTCAATAATATATAAGCAAACCTATTTATTTATTGCTGAGCAGAAAATCTGTTACTTGAATATCTGCTTTGCCTCTCCTGCATCTAGGGTAGATATAATGGCAGATGGAAGATTAGGATAAGGATAGGGATAAGGTTTGAGAATTGATGGTGGCCTGGTGGTTATAAGAAATAGAACATACAAGGGACTTCTCTCTGTAAACTGTGATGAACTTGTAACTGGTCCATTGCCTTTACTGGTATTCCATATATTGTTAATGGAATGTCATGGTTCACAATTATCATTATGAATCCAGCTCCGTGGAAGGTAGAGCCTCATGGTACTTCATCCTTATGGCATTGAGAGCTATACAGACCTATCTGTTTCTTTGTACTAATGTTCTTAATATTGATGCAAACCAAAATTCACAATGAACTACAACACTAAAAAAAGCCCTTCTGAAACACTAGGGGTATGTCTAGACTACAGGCTTTTGTCGACAGAGTTTTTGTCGACAGATACTGTCAACAAAACTTCTGTCGACAAAGAGCGTCTAGACTACCTCCAGTTCTGTCGACAAAGCAAACCACTTTGTTGACATAAGAGTAGTCGCAAAGGACAGTGTAGATGCAATAATGCCTTCTGTCGACAGAACTCTGTTGACAAAAGCCGTTATTCCTCGTAGAATGAAGTTTACTGCCGTCGACAAAACTGCCGACTTCTGTCGACGTTATGTCGGCAGTAGTGTAGACATAGGTATCGTTTTGTCGACAAAAGTCCACTTTTGTCAACAAAACCCTGTAGTCTAGACGTACCCTAGTTGTTCCAAGACAGATACTATTTTTATTCAGTTATAACTGAGATATAATATTATGTAAAAGAAAGGCTTCTGCAATTATCATAATTGCTTTAGAGAAACAAACAAAAAAAAGAATTTTTGTTTTCAGTAGTTTTTTGTTTTGCCTAGCTGACTTTACTGCTTTCTAACTTTTTAAAATCAGTATCAGGATTGGATTTAATGTTTGGTTTTAAATTTCTGAAAAATGTTTTGTATCCATGTGAAGGTTTCTTGGTCACATACATAACCTTTAATTTTACATACAGACAATACTGGCAAAAGCATTCCCTTTAATAACGGGATGCAAAGAAGCCATATTTTCAATATTTCATGCAAATATATATTTTTGTTACAATTATTATATTCACACACACAAAGATTAGCTCAACTATTAAGAAATCTGCAATATTTGTCTATCTTGTATAAGAACGTTTTGTCACACCAAAATGAGTTCCATTAACTAAAGTAATCAATTAAATTAAACACACCTGGTATGTATATCTAACGCATATTCATGCAGTCATTAGCATAGAAAATGACAAAGCTTATACATAAAAAATGCATACTTTTATCTGAAATTTTAAAAAATAAGTAAAGTAATAGGTGATGTTCTTGTAGGGGAGCATGAAGAGTGTAATCATATGATCTATAATAAAATGACTTTCTCAAATTGCTCAGGTGAATATTTTAACAGTAAGTTTCCCAGTGTTTCCTAACTAGAACTTTTTTAAAAAAAGATTGCTATCCTTTCTGTTTCCCCTACAATTTCCAGTGAACATGCTGAGTATTTCTGGCATGAAAAAGCTCTTCAGGAACCACAGAATTTTCTCACAGGATAGAATGAAGGACAAAGTCAACACAGATTTGATATGTGAAAGAATAAGAATTTGGTGATTCATGTTAGCCATTTATCTAAATGCAAAGAGTAAACTAAGTAGAAAATCAGATGTCAGCAGCAAAATGATGAGGGCATTTGCAAATACTATGAATATACTTTTTCTGACACAGCTTTTTTCTACACTCACCTACACTAAAAGTTTTTCTGCACATACTTCTATAGAGATCCTAGATCAGAGAAACGGGTAGTGTAAATCAGCATATATCTGACCCATTAAGTAAAACAATAATTAATCAGGAGTAAGTTAAATGTATTAGCAGTAAGTATCACACCAATGGTTCAGTGAATAGCTCAATTCCCTGCCACAGAGGAGATACTATGTTCAGGAGCAATTTGTTCTTGATTTTTGGAGATCGAAGCATTTGAGACCTGATGTTCTCAGCCTCCTCATGCATTTTGTCATAATTAATTAGAGTGGAATTGCAATCCCATTGTTTCAATTTACCATAGTACCAAACTGTGACTAAGGAAAGAAGGAAGGATTTTATTGTAAAAGATGACCCAGAATTTAAGAATGGATGAAACTTTAGGAACTAGAGTTAGATTCACAAATATTTGCAGTGTCTAGATCAAGTTGGCAGGGATTATTTGGAACTAATGGAGCAAGGAAATCGTATGCTGTTACCCCTGGGGCTCTAGGTCACAGAGAAAGAAAGAATAAAATGTTGATATTTAGTATTGTCTCTGGATAATGGGGAATCTCCATAACATAACTAGAAAAGAAAAAGCAAACAAACCAAACAAAGTTATGAAGAAATGCAAATATGAAATTGCAGAAATACTAACTATGGCATATAAACTTTTGCTTAAATCAGCCTTTGTACCAGATGAGTGACAGATAATTAATGTAATGCTCAAAAGCTTCAGGGGGTAGCCAACTTAGTCTGTAACAGGAAAAACTTAACAACAAATAGTCTAGTAGTACCTTAAAGACTAACAAAACATGTAGATAGTATCATGACCTTTCATGGGCACAACCCACTTCTTCAGATGGCTAATGCTGATTTTTAAAAATGTGCGCTGGGATGATCCTAGCAATTACAGGCTACATCTAGACTGCATTGATATTTTGGGATACTGGAGGTATCTTGAAAAAGCAACACCACATGCAAGCAACACATCTGCTTCTTCAATTTTTTTTTTTGAAAGAACGGACACACTCTTTCACCATCCCTGTAAACCTTGTTCGGCGAGGCATAAGAGATGGCTTGAAAGAGCACTTTTCTCTGAAATTTGGTGCCATATAGACGCACCAAATTTCAAAAAAGCCTCTTTCGAAAGTAAATCAGAAAAAGATACACAATTTGCGTTATTTAACTTTGCAGTCTTAACGTAGCCACAGATTGGAAAGCCTAACTTCAGTACTAGGAAATCTGGTTGAAATTGTAGTATTAGAAAACAGAATTATAAGACACATGGATGAATACAGTATTAAGGAAGGGTCTCCTCTCTTGGTGTCTACACCTCCACATCAGCTGCTCGAAGTGGGCCTCAACCTCCCTGACTGAATTGACCTTGTTATCTCTAGCTTTACTCTTGATTGGTGCTCTTTTCATATGCCTGTATATTTATACCTGCCTCTGGAATTTCCACTGCATGCATTTGATGAAGTGGGTCTTTGCCCACGAAAGCTTATGCTCCAATAAATCTGTTAGTCTATAAGGTTCCACAGGACTTCTCATAAAACGGAGTGATTGGGCAACAAAATGAAAGGTGAAATTAAATCTTAAGTAATGTACTAGAAAACACAATTCCAATTATACATACAAAATGATGAGGGCCTCAGTTAGTTGTTACCAATCAAGAAAGAGATCTTGCTATCATCATAGGTCATTCTCTGCAAATCTGCTGAATCTGCTGTAGCAGTCAAAAATGTAACAATGTTAAGAACCATTAGAAAAAGGATAGGTAAGAAGACAGAAAATATTATAATGCCATTATATAAATCCCGGGTATGCCCATACCTTGACTATTGTGTGCTGCTCTGCTGTCTAAGTTCAAAAAAGGTATTAGCATTGAATGAGATACAGAGAAGGGTAACAAAAATGGCTAGGAGTATGGAAAAGCTATCATATAAGGAGAGATTAAAAAAGCTGGTACTGCTCATCTTAGAAAATGGATGCCCAAGGAGGGATGTGATAAAGGTACATAAAATCATGAATGGTGTGGAGAGGGTGAATAAGGAAGTATAGTTTAATTCTAACTGGGATGACTGGTTTGTGCCAACGTTCATCATTAGAAAGGAACTATGGTGTTGGTGATGCAAGGTCTAACCAAAGAATGCCTTCTTCCATAGCTAACTCAATCTACCTGCTATTCTAATTTGCTCTTCTTATGTTGGATCACATGGCTCAAGCGAAAGCTACTCTCAAATCTGGGAGGTGTTTTCATGAGTTTGGATTGGACTTCATACAAAACTGCAGTGTGCTGTGAAAATAAACTCAACTGATGCTAATCTGACAGAACTTCTTATTGTGAGAGCATCTTGATTCTACTGTATTAACAGAGCCCATTTCCCAGACTGTCCCCAACACTTCACCAGGTTTAAATAAGCTGTTTCCTTCCATAGAAAGTCCTAAAGCCAACATTATAACCCCACAGGGATAAATGTGTAACAAGACAAAGCAACACTAGCCGCCCCTTCTGTTGGAAGATGGTCTTCAGAAAAAGTCAGAACATTTAGTTAAAAAAATAATGAAAATCCAAATCTTTCAGCAATTAAGTCCACATGAGGATTTAGTATGATCGTAAGAACATTTTTTAAAATATTATTATTATTTGTATTTCATTATGGAGCACTAAGGCTGTGTCTACACAGCAGTGTTATTTCTGAATAAGTGACGTTATTCCGATATAACATAGTCTGTGTCTACACTACAAGCAGTTATTTTGACAATGTCAAAATAATAATTTCTACTCCGACTCCTGTAACCCTCATATTAGGAAGGGCAAAGGAAGTTGAAGGAAGAGTTCTCTCCCAGACTTCCTGCTGTGTAGCCAGTGCCAAAAGCCAGAATAAAATATTTCAATTTACACATTTGACATAGCTCAAGTTGCATAGATTATTTTGGCTTTAGCCCCACTGCGTAGACATGCCCTAAGGGTGCTCAACATTGCATTGGACACACACAGACACACCCACTCCATAAACATTTATCCCAGCAAAGAGCCTACAGTTTAAGCCACTGATCCTGTAAAGAGAACAGCATGAGATCTCTGTGCCCACTTCAAGCCCCTCTGAAGTCATTAAGGCTCTTCATGTTCAATATGCTTTGTAGAACTGGGGGTTAAATTACAAAGACCAAAAAAAAGAGGACATACTGAAGAGGAAGGAATTACTTAGAGGGGTTTTCTTTTTAAAATGATGATTTCTTAAAAATTCTTTGTGGCCATCCTGGACAAAATGAGTTTTAGCAGGGGTTTAAATGAAGGTGTTGGATTGGTGCACCAAGGATGGGAGGTCAGATGATAAATATAGGGTTTCAAGTAAAAAGGCTCTCAGATGAGAGTGGGAGAAGGAAATGAAAGGTATATTGATATGAATCTTGTTGATGGGGAAATAAAGAGCTTAAGAAATGGTATAAGACCAGGTCTGAAATGTTGTCTTTGGTCAAACCTGGATGGCCTTGAAGGTAGCCAAAAAAGCTAATTTCAGAGGTAGGCTATGTCTACATTTTGAGCAAGAGGTGTAATTTCCCACTCAAGAAAACATACCTGTGCTAGCTCTGATCAAGCTAGCATGCTAAAAATAATGTAGCTGTAGAGGCATGAGCTGCCCTAAATAGGTCTGTCTGATACACTAGTGACTTACTATAGTAAGTCTGATACAATAGTAAGTCTGATACACTAGTGACTTACTAAGATGGCTAGTCTTTCCAGTCACTTGCTACACTGCACCTACACTCTATTTTTAGCATGCTAGCTTGATCAGAGCTAATGTGTGTATGTCTCCTCACGATGGAAATTATGTCTCCAGCTTAAAGTGTAGCTGTAGCTTAAATTAAGTTGAATGCAAAGGGTTTAATTTGGTGTAAGGGGATCTAATTTACACCAGCTTATGTGTCAGTTTTCCCCAGTGAGTGGAAACTATGAGAGAGATTAGAAGTTGGTATGGAATCTAATAAAAAAATCACTTCAGGAAGAAACATTTTTGACATATTGAGCAGTACTTAAACAAAATACAGTATGCAAGAATATGCAATAAGGAACAAAAAATTCTAGAATTCTGGTGATAGCATGTTTAAGCTGAATGCTCATAGTTTATGATGCTGCGAGGACCTCTTAATAGAATTATATCCTTGTTTTACTTGGCTGCATATCTATTATTCTTATTACATTAAAAAAACCATCCAGCTGTTGGTGCCAAGGCACAGATGTTATGTACAAAAAGTTATATTTTTTCAGCCTGTGGAATGAGAAATGGATTATGAATTTTTAAACAAGCATGTCTTCAAAATGTAATTACAGAGCTGCTCCAGGAAACAGCATAATATATTTCCATCCAGAAATCCTCTGACTTCATGTTAGGTGAAAGCTCTTCAGTTTGTTTAAAGGTCTTAGCAGAAGAGCTGCAAAAGATTAAGAATGCTACCATGCAAGAGACCAAGACTTCAATTCTGAAATAAACTCAGTTTCTGAGTCTATTTAAATTGGGGGCAATGTAAATGTGCCTGTGTGTGTGATCTCCTAAGGGTACTAGTGGAGAGGGGCAGGAAAGGAACTGAATTCCTATTAGAAATGCACGAACCAGATAAGTTAGAAGTAATCTTCAAACCTTCACATCATTTTTCTAACTTTAAAACTCTTACCATTTTTTTAATTTATTTATTCTGGACGCATTCACCACATATATGAAAAGACAGGCCCTACCTATAAGCTTGTTATATAAGAAATGACGCAGAATGCAAGTAGTGGGGGAGAGGGATGCAATATATTTTAAAATGTCTAAATTATATATATGATATATCCAACTGTCAATGATTCTTTCCTTAACTGATTGCCCAGTTTTTGTAGGCATCATGGAGAAAGTGGAAGTTGGAAGAGGAATTTGCAGGAAGGGGAGAGAACAGCCTTAAGTATCAGGTCAGGGAAGATGGTCCATACATATGGAAAGCAATGAAGTATGGGAAAAGAGAGTTATGGGACAAAAGGTCTAGTGGATAGTCAAAGCTAGCTTCAGTGATGGTGTAAAGGAAAGGGGAGGTGGCCTAGTAAGAGATATGGGCATATAATTAGGTAGAACTGTGAAGAATCTCTTCCTAGTCATACTAATTTTGAGGTTAATTCCCTCACATGCAATAACATTGCTTAAGAGAAAAAAAATCAGTGCATCTGAATTTTAAGATTCTGTTCACAAATTGAAGTTTTTTCTAGTAATTCAGTAATTTTGAAATAATTTCCTAGCGTAGATATGGCCAGAGTGACAGAGGACACAAAATCTCAATGGTGTCTTTTTATTGCTCTCATTATACATTGTCCATATCCCCATTTTTTGTTACAGGGCAAAAGGTCTCTTGATATAAATCAAAGACAGTAGGAAGAGCTGATTCCTGGCCGCAGAGATTATGATGATGAGTAACTACTAAAACAATCTAAGATAGAAATGCTTCTGAGGGTCATTGACATTAACTCTTCATTGTTTTACTGTATTTCTTTATGGTACTAAAGAAAAATAAAAATGTGTTTCCATGTGTTTAAAATAATAAAATAATTGATAATCCCCATACTACTAAACATTCAGTAACATGTTCGCTGGCAAAATCATAATCACACTTTTCTGTCTGACTTAAATAGAGAGGAGCTGATTTTGGCATCCTCATAACAGAGTGGTTTCATATCCCAGATAATCTAATAATGTAATAAAATGCTTAAAACATATGTGGGAATGGAAATCTGGTACTGAAAGAAATAAGCCCAAAATGACAACCCAGAGTTTGGGAGGGAAGATCAACAGAAACAGTTTAGAATTAAGAAAAAGACTGGAAGCAAGAAGTAATATTGGTTCTTTAATTAACTCAGGGACAGCAAACACAAAGGCAACATGCACTGAAGATTTGTTTGTAGTAACCACTTTGGAATGGTATGCTGTATTCTGTGATAGATAAGGACAGTCCTAGGCCCTAGCACATCTCTGCAGGAGGTCCCCTTGGACCTACCCGTTTCAGGTACCAGCTCCAGTTTGCTGCAGTACAAGTAGGGACTACTCATATAGGTATCATCTACTGGGTGATCCACCACTAATTTTCTTTGAGCAGACTGCTGCTTCCCCATGTTGGTCTGAGGTCTGTCCCAGAGGGGTGAGGATTCAACTCCTAGCCACTTAAGCAGGGTCCTGTATGTGTGTGTGAAGGGAGAGCCCTGAAGACACCCCCTCAGTGGGGCCACCATGATCCAGTGCAGCGGTTTTCAGAGTTCATCTATTAGAACAGATGGAGCAGTTCATCCTCTTCTTAGCACTATTACCTTAGGTTGTCCGCAGATTTGGGCAGACATAATTTTATAAAGTGCATTTGGGTACAGAGTTTCTTCACAACTATGAAGATTAGAAGCTGAGGTTCTGATAACTTCATGTGACTCCAGCAGGTGTCTATGACTTAGGGTGTGTCTAGACTACAAGGTTTTGTTGACAAAAGTGGACTATACCTGCGTCTACACTACCACCGAGTTCTGTCAACATAACGTCAACAGAACTTGGCAGTTTTGTCGACGGCGGTAAATCTCATTCTATGAGGAATAACGCCTTTTGTCCACAGAGTTCTGTCGACAGAAGGCGTTATTGCATCTACACTGTCCTTTGCGTCTACACTCTCATGTCGACAAAGCGGCTTGCATTGTCAACAGAACTGGATGTAGTCTAGATGCTCTTTGTCGACAGTATCTGTATATATTGAAAGTATATACTCCTTTCAATATTGTGTGTCAGGAATAGCACTACTGAAATCAGTAGAGTTACTTCAGCATAAAAATGTGCTGGAGAGAAGAGAATCAAGCTCATCTTCTGCAGTGAAGACCAGTACAAAGAAATCAGTAAGAGAATTTAAAATCTTCTTAACTTCCTCTTTCCTCCCTACCACTACTTTCTTCTTTTTCAATAATCCACCAATTCCCTTGCAGATTTTCTGCTTCTGCCTTACCTTAATTTTTTTGTAACTTGTTATTTTGTCTTTGGCTATTTGCCTTCTAAATTTCCATGTCTACAAACTTGATCTATGATTATAATGATACAACAACTATGGACCAAAAACCAATTGCTTCACTGCAGAAGATGAGCCTGATTCTTTTCTTACCAGCACATTTTTATGCTGAAGTAACTCTACTGACTTCAGTAGTGCTATTCCTGACACACAATATTGAAAGGAGTATATACTCAGGAAATATCCCTGGGATGTATCACTGTGGACAGCTCTGTGAAAGATGGTCAAAACGTGGCAATTTTGTAAAGCATTGGTTTGTGATGCATAACAGTTTATCCTCAAGTAAGAGTTGCCAGTTTTTAGACAACTAGAATCTGTCAGAAATCTAGTAATGGCCAAATTTCAAAGCATTACTACTATAAGAGTTAAGGATGGATGATGTGTAACAGATATTTAACCAAGCAGTGGTACACAAGGAGCTCAGGCCTGACATGCCTCTGATAATGATAGCAGCATTGTTGGTTTTAACAGTATTGTATGTAGTCTAGGTTATGGATTGGCATTGAATATACAGCAAAGGTGTAAACTATATTTTTATGTTTTAATTTGGAATAATTCATAATTTTATAAGACGATTGTAGTCGGCAAGAGTAAGTCTAAGGTTCGACACTGGGTTCTCAAAGTACAAAGGATGCTACACAGGTATCTGTCAAACACAAGTAGTTTATTTCCTGACAGCTAATAGCTGTGCCCCATAACTAGAAGAACAATATAACAAAGAAACGGCATATCTTACATCCCTTCCTGCAAGCCTGGAATCTCGGGTAGGCTGCGGACGAAGTGGGAGGTTTTCTCAGCTTCTGAGGTGCAGGTACACAAAGTCCATCAGTGAGGTTCAAATTGCTGTGCTTTAGTGCAGCCTTAAATACAGTTTTCCTGCCTTGTTTGGCAGCTTGGAAATTTCCAGAGATTACTCATTACGTGCTGATGTAGGGCTTAGCTGTTAGTTATCGATCTGGTTCTGTTCTGGATCTACTTATTCTTTGGTCCTTTTTACGTGATCAGTACGTTAGGGCAAACAGAACTGTTTATGCGTTTTTGCCCTTTACCCTTGTCTTATACTTGTTCTTACTATACTGGCAACAATGTTTATCTTAAATGGCATATGTTCCAAAAGACTTGCTTCTGGCTCATCAGATATAGGGAAAAGGGAAAGGGGGGAAAGAATGCAGGCCTCACCACCCCTAAACTAGCACGTACAAAGTTCTTCCGCAATTGACCCCTACAAAGATGTTAGTAATTTTACCCTTATCTCCAGTTATTTTAACTCTTTCCTGGACCCCTTATATTCTTATTTTATTGTGATTTGAGAAGATGAACTGTCATGTTGTCTGGAGTAGTTCATCAGCAAAAATACAAACCTTAGTTTGGGGCCCAAACTCGGCTGCGCACAAACCCAATACCTAGACTTCACCAATCAACTAACAAGTGTAAAAACCTTAGGGACTGTACAGAGTTAACATGGAGTCACAGACAGTCCCCTCAGGTATTCTACTCTATCTTGCCAACTAATCAAGCGTAAATTTGTGATAGATGGTTATTTTACAGCAAAGATCACAAAATATTCAGGTTATTTGCCGTTCCAGTCACTTTCTCCATGTCACTTTGAATCTTACTCTCATATCAAAGACAATGCTTATAGCCACTGCTATACTAAACTAGTTAATTATTTGTTAATTAATAAAACATAAAATAAAATAATTATTTACAAGGTTAACATAGATAAGCATATGCACACAAATGAGTTGTAGATTTAGGTTTCAGATGATGATAGAGCAGCTGAAGTATGCCAGTGCTATAAATTTGTTAGGGCTAACCCCGGTTAATCCTGGGCATTTCTTGGTTATGAATCTTTGTCTCTTGGAGTCCAAAGAGTCCAAACAGAAGAAACCCTTCTGGTCTAGCATTTTTATCCCCATCTCCCTAGAGTCCAAGATGATGGGATGAGCATATTTGCAGATCTCCCTATTTATGGGTGTATTGGGAGCAATCAACAAAGTCCTTATGCTTTGCAGACTTACAATGGCCCATTTGGATTCAATAGACACTCCTCATGGGCTGGAGATAACCCCTCTTCATCGGTTCATACCAGTATTTAACACTTGCTTTAGTTTCTTTTCTGACTAGGTTTACAGTTTCAGAGAAAACATTTTAATAGTTACAGAACAAACACGTAAGTATGAATTTATAACTTGGGTTACAGATATTATAAATGATGTTAGTGTATGTAGCATCTCATGAGCATTTACTAAAGTCTAAATACTAAACATACTGTTACAAGACTAATACCTAATTTAACAATAACAAAGCTCATGATACCATGTACGTCTTTTGTTAGTTTTTAAGGTGCTGCTGGACTATTTATTGTTTTTCAAGTTTTTCCAGCACACACACAGTCAAATCAGACTGGTTTCCAGTTATGTATTTAATAGTGTTCATTTGAGGCCCTAATGATATTGTCATGAGCTGGTACCTGGTCTACTAAATTACATCAACCATCTCATATTGAATACGCTCTTATTCCACTGGTATTTCTATAGTGAGATATTACTCATCAAACCAGTTATGATTACAGGTGATATTTCCTAAAACACCTGTGTGATTTAGGAAACGTTCACCCTACCCAGAAAGAAAGTGTGTTCTAGCTAACTCAGTTTATCCGTTTTGGCTCAAGGCTGTACAGAGTGCCTGGGATTGAATTCGAATTGCTAAACTATGTTAAAGGTTGAGTTTTCTCTTCACTGATATTTTAAACAGTGGTAGCTAATACGGGTTAGCTAACCCCTAGGTAACATAACACTGAAGAAAGTGTTGACATACCATTAGGCACTTTTGAAAAGCCTATCCTATAACAATAGATCGGAATAATCAAAAAATGATGTCTTGCACAATATTTCTATGTATGGAACTTGATTTGTGGAAGGGGATTATATTTACAGTTGAAGTTAAGTTCAAACAAATAAGTCTGGAATATGGCCTGTGTCATTTCCATTGTTTCATATGGAATTTACAGCAATATACAAGAATTATGGCTGTGGGCCAGATCTTCAACAGCCATATTTGAAAATTAGCACAGCTCCATTAAACTCAATCTTACTACACCCATTTGCACCAGCTGAGAATCTGACCTTGCATATGTAAATGTATTCAGGTGACTAATGAAAAGATAATTTAGTGTAGCAATAATAGAAGGAATGATGCAGTTTGCCTTCTGCCTTGGATTAGTATGATGAAATTCATTTTCTTTTTGATAAAAATAGTTTGAAAAGGACTCTCTGGCTGAGTAATAAATGAAAGAAAAGAGTCATGGCTCATAGGTACATATTAATTTTGTTAACAGAAAGCCTTTTATTTTTCCTCAATTAAACATAACCATCATGGTCTTTTGCTTAAATTGCTAAAGGGATACAAAATTTTCTTTTCAGGTTTGCATGGCAGTTAGTTTTTAACTAAAATGAACCTTGTCTGAATTCAAGTTACTTTTGAGAACGTGTAACAAGAGATCTTTTAATAACTTAAAGGCATACTCATTTTTCTTCATTAAAATGTAGCATTTCTTCACCATTCCAAATTAAAAGGTCCTCAGAATTAATGAAAAACAGTGCATTGGAATTGCAACTATTTACATTAATGTATATATGAACTGTTAGTCAAAGCGTAGTTTAAACAAATATAGTTACTTAGTGTGGACTGATAATATGTTCTCCTGCATACCCAACCACAGAAAGATACAGCCCTCCCAAAGGAGGTTATGTTCTGAAGGCCATCTGCATTGAAAGGTGCTCCTCTTCCTGTGTGGTTCCATTTATTTCAATGGAATTAATCACTGAATCAGATGCTACTCATTATGAGTGAGGATATGAGAATTTGAGCCTATATCCTTTTCCTGATCCTTAATAAGGCAGAACTTACCTTATTTTCTGAGCAACTACAATTCATGTGGTTTTAGAATTCAGTTACTCTGAACAGTGCATCTTAAACAAATTTTAAACATAAACGTTAAACATATGTAAAAAGCACATTGTATATATATTGAAAGTTGAAGTTTTTATAGCTGATGTGCTTTTTTTTTAATTCATTCCTAGATGGGTATTAGATAATTACCATGGTGAAGAAATATTATATGGAGGGGTTTGATGGCATAGGCACTATACCTTGATAATGTTGGTGTCCACACATATTTGAGGCTATGCAGTTATTGTCAGTTTCTAGGAAGAAGTTTGATATTCTTTTGTATCTACAAGTATTCTATTTTTGTAAGTCTGATTAGATGATTCTGATACATCTGCTCCCTGATCATGTTTTATGAGAAAAATTCTATTAGAAATTAATGTTTAAATGATTGCACTGCCAATTTGGGATTCTAGTCTTCCCTTGACAGATGAACATGAGTTATACAATCATGGGAGTGAGGAGCTGTTTGTAAAATGGTATTCTCAATACAAGTAAATCTGTCTGAATGTATGTGGTCAATAGTTCTAATGACTAGATAGATAAAGGGTCAATCTTGCACTCCTTATTAGCTTAAAACCACCATTAAATTCAGTGAATTAATCTTTATACAAAAGAAGTATGAAATGTATAAATTATATGACTTCTAACTAACATTTATCTTTCTTTTTAATCAAAGCATTTTATTATTAGAGATGGTCAAGAATGTTCTGACAATTTCTTTTGTTGGAAAATGACTGTGCCTGGAAATGTAAACTGTTTATGAGAACGGGTTTACACAGAAAGAGCTAGGACCACCAAATTTGGTATACATCTTCCTCTTATCATAACTTAAAACAAGGTAAGGGTTGGGCTGTGCTGGGAAAATGGGTATTGCGTCTCATAAAACCATACAGAAAAGACTCAGAATCACAAGGCAGGTGAAAGGAGCCTCCCCGCCCTCCCATAGCCCTGAGACTCTCAATCTCAAGCACCCTTTGGGGTGGGGGTGAAGGTCCTTCCCGATTGGTATAGGAACATTGCTGGTGGTTCCCCTTTGTCGGGGAGCAAGGGAAAGTGCACAGTTTGCTGCATTCTTCACTCTGGCTGGGGAGTGCAGGAGGCAAATTAACCTGGACCTGCCCAAGCTGAGGGACAAACACCCTCCCCCAGCTATTCATGCTGGAGGTGTGGCAGCTGTGAAGAGGCTCTTCCATCCTGGCCCCACGCTGCTGCGGTGATGGTAGTCTTCTCTTCCCAGTCCAGCCTGCATACTGAAGTCCTTATCCCCAGTTGCAAACCTGAGCAATAATTTAAATAGAGTATGTACATTTTCATTTTATTTTCCAAAAAACAAAAATTAATTGAGTTAAGGAGCCAAGCAACACAGGGTAAATCTAGTATTAAAAGCAAAAGATGTGCAAAAAAAAAAAAAAGGTCAAAAATAAATGAAAACATTTTGAAATTATCAAAATGAAATGTTATGATTGACCATTTTTTCAGATCATTGGTTTGTGAAAAATTTTGAGATTACAACTTCTCATCCTGATTCAGGACATCAAAATATTTTAAAATATATGAACACTCATTGGACAGTTACACCATTTCCCACAAGGTCCTACTGACTTTACAATCTTCTGTTGGTGAACACTTATTAATATATATAGTCAATGGGACAATTTGGGTAGGTGTTGACACACATGAGTAAGATTTGCTGAATTTAGCTCTAAAATGGAAGTTTTCTGAGCTATTGGTTCATCTTTTTCTCCCCCACTATTTAAATTCAATGGGATCTCTGCTTTTTCACTTTGCAAGGATAAAATGTAAACTACTGTAGTTTATAAAGACTGCCATTCTTTAATGATCAAAGAAACAAAATAAGACTCCATTTTTATGTTAGACAAACCAAAGACACAACGTTTAGATTTGTTTTCTCCCTTGATATGATTGTTGTTCCCAAACACTTGGAAGCAATTTCTGAAAAATATGATAAGCATATGACAGGCTTATCTTACAGTTAGTTTATATACAGCTTTTAGGGGCAAGTCCTGCAGACAATTATGCATATGATTAATCTTACTCACATGACTCTCACTGATCATATACAGGGGTGCAAATGTTTTCAGAATCATGTATTGAATTTCTACAATTGTCTCAGGGAAACTCAGGTCTCAGCTCTTTGAGCATAAAGAAAAAAGCACTGAAATATTCAGTTGATTAAGCCAATTCAGTAACCTGCTCTCCAACATTTACTATGATAAGTAAGTTTAGAAACTTACTTTCTGGACAAACTGGAGAAATGATGTGAGATAAACAGAATGAAGTTGTATAAGGACAAATGAATAGTACACTAAGGAAGGAACAATCCTGGACGTGCAGTTAAATGAACCTCTGATTTGGTGTCTTATGTGGTTGGCTCCAGTAATGAATTCGCTTGTTTAGATATGTGGGCAGAATTAGCATTGGGGCAGATTGCAGGGCTGGGTTCCTGGATGTTTATGATGTAGCTGTGCAGCAAGTTTACCAGAAAGAATTTGTTTCAGGTTAGGGGGTTGTCTGTCAGCGAGAATAAGCCTTTCCTCCAAGGCTTCTGAGACTGAGGGATCATTTTCCAAGATCGGTTGTAGATTGTGGATAATGCATTGGAGGGGTTTAAGTTGTGGACTGTAGGTAGTGACAAGTGAAATTCAGTTATTTTCTCTTTTGGGTGTGTCTTGAAGTAATTCATGTCTTGGTACTTTTTTGGCTCTGTCAATCTGTTTTTTCACTTCTCCAGGTGGGTATTTCAGTTTTAGGAATGCTCTATATAGATCCTGTAGGTGTTTGTCTCTGTCTGTGGGATCAAAGCAAATCCTCTTGTATCTTAGGGCTTGGTTGTATACAATAGATTGAGAAATGTGTCTGGGATGGAAGCTGGAGGCATGAAGGTAAGTATAGCGGTCGGGGGTTTTCCAGTATAGGGTGGTGTCCATCATTTAATTGTACTGTAGTGTCCAGGAAGTGGATTTCTCATGTGGACTGGTCCAGGCTGAGGCTAATGGTGAGGTGGAAATTGTTGAAATCCTTGTGAAATTCTTCAAGACTCAGATATGTTGGTTTTATATCAGTGTGACTTCGTTGACATGAGTGGAGATCAGTGTTCCCTCTAAGATTTTCCATTCTTGGGTGGGTTGAATTTTGTTTTGGGTGGGTTGAAATGTCTTATGTGTAACACCAATATTGAGGTACTGTGTGGATGTGCACCCACCATACAAACAAAAACTATAGATATAAATATATATTTTAAGTAGTTCATAGGTGTGGAAGAAAATACATTAAAACAAGGGATAATTAACAAGGAGCAATGCTTATGATTATTTAATATGAAATCAAATAAAAAGAAAATTAACACTACCCTGGCCTCAATGCAGTACAGTTTATCACATATTAATTAGTAATGCAAGATTTTAAAAAATCATTAAGATCAGAGTTTTAGATATTTGTAACACTCAAAATAATTTGGTAAGTGGATGAGGGCCGCACTCATCCATTATATTAATGAGGGAGGTACAGGAGTCTGGGATGGAGGTTGGGCGCAGAAGAGAGCTTGGGGTAAGGGACTGGGGTGTGGGATCTGGGAGGGAGTTTGGGTGAAGTAGGGGATTGTGACCTGGGGCAACTGACTGGAGTGAGGAGGAAATGCAGGGCCTGGGAGTGAATTGTCACCTGGGGCAGGAGTACAGGGATTGGTCTGTGACCAGGGATAGCAGATTGGGGTGTAAGGTCTGAGAGGGGGTTGTGACCTGAGGAGGGGTGTAGGAAGGAATGCAGTGTCATGGAAGACATATGGGGCTGGAGCAGGGGTGCAGTAGGTTTGGGTTTCATGGGGTAGGAGGGCAGAAGTGGGGCAGAGGGTTGGGGGGAAAGAAAAACGGGTTGGGGTGCCAGAGCCAAGCCAGCAGTCCAGCAGGTTCCTTAGCCAGGGTCCCTGCCTTCCAGCCCCTGTCCATGTTCAGGGGAGCTGCAGGAGCCATGCTTATTGTTCTGAACTGAATGCTGTGAGCCCAAGGGATGAGGGAGAAGGAGCACTTCACAAGTTGCCTGTACTGCAAACAGGCAGCTGCTATTCACTGAAACTGACCAATGGGAGCTATTGGGGGTGGGAACAGCATGAGAAGCCTGTCTCCCCTCCCTCCAGGGTTCACAAATACACACGTGGCCCTGTACCTGGATTTCCGGAGTGCTGAGTGGGTGTGAGCCAGCTGAGGCTCTTGCTGCTGTTGATCATCTTTTGCCCAGCCCTGGAGTAGAGACTGGAGTCAGCTTCTCCATTTATAGTACTGCACATGAATGGAGAGGGTGAGTGCCCTGCCCCTACTTCCCTAGATGATCATCTGAGCTCCCTGTCTGTGCAGGGAGCTCTGAATCTCTGTGCGAGGTTCAGAAAAGGGTTGCGCCTGCGTGGGTACACAGCTTACAGGAAATTTTGGTGGAGATGCTCCTGATTACAGGAATCAGGGACACCAGCACAAATAAGTACTTTCAATTCAGCTTTTCTATCTGCTGTAGTTTATAATTTGGTTTTCTTGTGGTTTTGCAACACCCTGATGCAGAAATGAAGGATTGTCTACACAGTCCCAAATTAGAGCTACGGGATGTGAAATGTAGTGCTGACTAGCCTGTAACTCAGTACTGCAGGTGTGAAGTAATTCACCATGTTCATATTAATTTAGTCTTGTTTAAAGAGGACTTATGTTAATGAGAACCAAGTACCATCTAGTTCTCACCTTTAGAGTACGTCAACACTGCACACTTATTTCCGAATAAGCTATTCCTGAAGAAATACTACTACACTAATGGGAAGCCTCAAAATTAGTCTAAGGCAGGCTTCTCTAATGTGGAAGTGCCACCTCAGTTTAGAGCCCCCGGAGGCACTGGGGAATAATTATTTTGATTGGACCTGGCGAGGAGCTGTTTCAAAATAGCAGCAGTGGAGCATCCTACTGCTATTCCAAAATAGCTATTTCAGAAGAGGCGTTATTCCTTGTAGAATGAGTTTTACAGAAGATGGAATAAGCCATCCATTATTTCAAATTATTTCAAAATAATGGAATTGCTGTGTAATTACTCACATTGTTATTTTGGAATAATGGCTGTCATTCCAAAACAAAGCTGCTGTGTAGCTGCACCCTCAGTGTCCACATGAGGAGTGGTGGGGCAGCATGCTAATACGAACTGCAATTTTCGTGCTCCCATAGTTTGATCTGTAGGGCTATGTAGGCATTGGCAGGTCACTTAATGCAAGGCTAAGATCACATAAGAAGTCTATGGTAGAAACAAAAATAGAATAGAAACCTTCTGAGTCCCAGTTAAATGCCTTAAATACAAAACCATGTTTTCCCTGCAATAAGATAAATTATCTGACTGCTATTCATATAATAAGGATGGACAAATTGATTTAGATAAAATTAGTCTCCACCAAACTTTGCCACAAACCACATTTTTGTGTAGTTTAAAAGTGTAACACTGTCCAACATAACTTTTTATTTTGGTACAATCAGTAAAGGGGAGAGGTCTTGGAGGGAAATTTTGACCTCACAGAAGTCAATGGCAAAATTCCCATTCAGGTCAGCAGGGGGAAGGATTTCTCCTTTAGCCACATAATTAGTTACTGAGAGCTCAGGAAAAAAAAAACTAGAAGGGGACAATATTGATTAATAAATTAGCAGTGCATTAGACAGTCATACTCTGTTTATAAAAGCTTGATTACCCCATAATTATCTACAGTGTAAGAAATAGCTGTTACTTTCTTATATATGTAGTGTCTGCATTCATGACTTTTAAGAATAACTATAATTTGAAACAAATCACAATTGGATGGTACATTGCTTTGAATAAACTCTTTACTCTAAATATCTGTGAGCCAGATCTTTCCTCTCCATTGTGGTGATAACTGGGTGTATCGTGAAATACAAGATGACCAAACAGCATATCGAGGGTAAAAAAGGACTAACTAATTCCAGACCTGGAAGCAGTTTCACTGCTTGTGTCTAGGCCCAGTTCTCTTAGGGTACATCTA
>CM057846.1:43613607-43628166 GCA_030068395.1 Apalone spinifera | reverse complement strand
TAGCCCCTGCCCCAAGTGACTACAAGGTTGGGGATTAAGCCCCAGAAAACCTGGTCTCAGCCTTGTTGGGGTTTCAAGGACTTTGCTACTCAGGAGAGTGGAAGGGGAGCCCTCAGGGTCAGGGAGGCCTTTGGATAAAAGAAGTGGGAGCGGGGACTCAGATCCTTTTGCTGGTCCATTTCACCGGGGTAGTATAGAAGCCAGGAAAGTTCCCTACAATAGCAGGACCATTCCCCCGCTTACACATAGTAAAGTAACCCACTCATTTTTGCATGCTTATATATCCCTGCCAAACTGAAGTGTACACTTCATGTATCTGACAAAGTGGGCTCTAGCCCACAAAAATGTATGCCCAAATACATTTGTTAGTCTTTAAGATACCACAACACTCCTTGTTTTTGCTGAAACAGAGTTACATGGCTACACCTCTGAAACTTAGAACAGAAGAAAGTTCCAAGTCATTTGTGGGCTAGAAAGTAGGCAGGAGTGAATCTGTTTTCCCTCAATACACCAGAATGATATTAGCCTTTTTTGCAACTGGATCACATTGTTGACTCATATTCATTTTCAGATCCACTATAATTCCAGTGGTGTTCCCTCTAAACTGCAGGGCAGCATAGCTTCACAAGCCATTAATCAGCCCCACCCAGTCAGTCAGTTCTATACACAGAGCCATGAACCTCTGTCTGGTGGGACTGATTAATCAGCAAACACTGTCCCCTAGCCGCTTTTCAGTAGAACTACAATTTCAATTTAAGGTATGTCTACTCTACAGAGTTTTATCAGAAAAATGGCCATTTTTCTGAAAAAAACTTGAGGAAAGTCCACACTGCAATTGCATTCTTCCAAAAGAAAATCAAAATAACAGGAGTTTTTCAGGCATTGGTAATCCTCATTCTATGAGGAAGAAGCCTTTTTATGAAAGAGCTCTTTTTCAAAAAGGTGTGTGTGGACGGGGAAGAGGGAGTTCTTTAGGAATAAGAGGAAAGAGGAAAAAGCACAGGTGCCCTGGTGGCCCTTCTATCCATAGCAATCACAGCTTATATGTGAGAGAGTGTCCATTCAGTCTGGATGCTCTCTTTCGAAAAAGCAGATCATTTTTTCAATGCACTTTTGCAGTGTGGATGCTCCCTTTCGGAAGAAGTTTTTTCGGAAGATCTCTTCCGAAGAAAGCTTCTTCCAAAAGAAGCCTGTAGTCTAGATGTAGCCATAATGATTTCAGACTGATTCTTAATTTGTCAATGATTCTGAATTTTAATCCTGTTCTCCAAAGTTTTTGCTACTCATTTCACAAGGTGTCTTCTGAAAAGTTATAGGTGTACTCACCACATCATTATCCAAGTCATTAATGAACCTATTGAATATTATTGTACTCACAAGTAACCTCTATAGGCTCACACTAGATAAATTCCTTCAGTGTGATAGAAAATCATTAATAACTACAGTCTTTCAACCAGTTGTACACTCATCTAATAGTAATTTCATCTAAACCACAATTCCCTCATTGATCTGTGAGAATTTCATGTGAAACTGAGTCAAAAGCCTTATTAAAATCAATACATATCAAATCTACATCTTTCTTTCTAATCACTAGATAAGATATCCTGTCAAAGAAAGAAATTAGGTTGATTTGGCATGATTTTGGCTATTCCTTAATAGCACTAGGATCCTCTTGGTGCTGACAAACTGATTAATAATTTGTTCCTGTATCTTTCTAGTTATTGACGTTAGGCCAATTGATCTATAATTCTCTGCATCCTTTTTGTTCTCATTCTTAAAGATGGGTGCTATGCTTGTCCGTCTTCATTTCTTTGGATTCTTTCTCATTCCCCAGAAGATCTCAGAGATCACTGATAATGGTTCCAAGTTGCTAGTCCTTTAAATACCCAAAGATTAATTTAATCAGGCCAAGTCAGCCTGAATACATCTAAATGTGACATTACACTCCATATTCTTTATCAAAAAATATTCTTATGATATGGGTATGATGTAACTGAGATGTACTTTATGCAAGATGGTTCATGTATGATATCACCGGAAAGGTTTTCATTTACTGAATGTGATTATCATTTCTGTATTGACTATGCATCTGTTTTTCCAATGTGCTACTTTGGGTATCACCCACACTATCCCTTCAGGTACAATAATGAAAAATCCAGACAGGGCTGATGGTCCATTAGCAAAGACAAAGGACAATAAAAGAGCTTAATGTTACCATGGACACTCGAGATAGCCTATGAGTAATGACTGCCACAGCCCTGGAAAGATAGTTTTCTAAGTCACTTGATACTGGATACACCTCCTCCCCTTTTGGAAGGCCCATGTTTTGCCATTGGAAGACAAAAAGTTCCCACCTTAGACAAGAGCTATATAACGCAGGGGAGTAATAACATCATGATTCTCCTCTGCCCTCCCCCGCCCTCTGCCCAAAGAGAGACTGAAGAAAACACTGGAAACAAGAACTGAACAAGGGGGCAAACACTTGATCCCAAGCTGGAAGAATGCTTCGCTTGTGAGTAATAATACCTGAGGTCTCAAACTGCAGTCTGGTATAGGTGCCTTTCTAGATTATTGGTAATCTGCCCGTAACAATATCTAGGGTGAGAAATTATAATTTGTAGTGTTTATGAATCGAGCTTAGTGTGTATGCATTGTTTTATTTGCGTAGTAATCTGCTTTTCTTTGTTTGTTACCTCTTTAACCACTTAAAATCTGTTGTTTATCATTAATAAACTTATTTCTTGTTCATAATATAATTCCATTTGCATAGTTCTTAATGGAGGAAGGGGGAGGAAGAGACTGTACACACTTTGCTCCACATTGAAGGAGAAGGCAGATTTCATAATATTTTCTTTGGGTCTACAGGCAAGGAAGGTGGATAGCAGGGTGCTGGGGCAAGCACCTTAATCCAGGGGGATAGTTTGGTGTTTTGACTATTGGCTTTCTAAACTGAGGGTTGTGAGTTCAATCCTGGAGGAGACCATTTGGGGGAAAAATTTGTCAGGGGTGGTACTTGGTCCTGTTGTGAAGGCAGGGGGCTGGACTTGATGACCTTTCAAGGTCCCTTCCAGCTCTAGGAGATAGACAATCTCCATTAATTTAATCTGAGTCTTCCCACAGCCAATCTCAGTATCTTTCATTCTGCAGTTGTGTGAGCTGAAGGAGGTTTAACAATCTGGCTCAGTAAGACAGGCTAAAAGGGTGCCCAGGCTACCTGAACAGGCAGGCTCAATGGTATAACATCACATCAGGTGGCATTCTCTGCATGTTTGAAATACTAGGCTCAGTAGAGAGCTTTCCCCATATCATTTTCATTTTTCTTTTTGAATACAGTTATGTCTAAATAGTCCACAACTGAGTCACAATGAAAATAGCTCATTATGTTTCTTACAGCAATTTTAATTGTATGTTGTGCATTACTATTTTTATTGATACTGAATAGTATTACAGTAAACTTCCAATAATCCAGCACCTTTAGGACCCAGGGGGTGCTAGATTATCAGATATGCCAGACTATCGGAAGGGGGGGAGCTATGAGGAGTCTGGGGTGGGGTGGGGTGGGGTGGTGAGGATGGGGGGGCAGTGCTGCAGGACCAAACCGGCAACACCCCAGCTGCTCTGCCCCAGGCGTCCCCAAGTCAGCTGCTGCTGAAACTGACCAGCGGCTGACTCCGGAAAGTCTGGGGCAGAGCAGCTGGAGTGCTGCCGAGGGGCGGTGCTACGGGACCAACCCAACACCCCAGCTGCTCTGCCCCGGGTGCCCCAAGTCAGCCACTGCTGGAACTGACCAGCGGCTGATTCGGGGAAGCCCAAGGCAGAGCAGCTCCAATTGTCCGGCTGCCTGGAGCATTCCGGGTTCCAGGTGGTGCTGGACTAGCAGGAGTGCTGGACCACTGGATGCCGGACAACTGGAGTTTTACTGCACATAAAATTTTAGTCTTCCTCTGTTCAGATCTGGATTGTTCTGATTTTCAGTCCTGCTAGGCTGTTTCAGATTCTGCATGTAAATGTTAGGCTATTTCTACACTGCAGAGTTTTGTTACCAAAAGTTATGCCGTTTTAATTAAAGCACTTTAAATAAACTGTTGTTACATGTTCACACTATGCTCCTTAGCTGAGCAGAGTACATCTACACTAGCAGTTCTTGGATCGACAGAGAGCATTGCATTGTGGGCATCTGGTAACAGGGTGCCTGGGGAAGGGTTTACAATGCCACACGGGGCAGGAACAGCATCCTGATAGAGGATTCTTAATCCCTTCATTCCATGGGCATCCTACTAGATTGCCAGCCACTTTTCAACCAAAGTGTGTGTGTTGGTGTGTGTGTGTGTGTGTGTGTGTGTGTGTGTTTGAAGAGAGACAGAATGTGTGTTGGGGGATGGTGAGTCTTCCTCGGGCTCCAAACTCTGTTTGTTGCCTTTGATGCTTCCCCTGTTCTTACAGGACTAGACACTCTTTTTTTTCTTGCCCTTCCATCTGCTGTTACTGATTGCCATGCCCCATCATTTATCATCTCAGCAAACCTGACCTTCAGCTTTATTTCTTCTTCTCTAGCTATTTGCCTCATCCAGAAATCTACCCTCAGAGGTCTCCAGTCCAATTTTCACCTGTAAGTCTCAAATTTTCCCTTCAGCCTCCTCTCTCCTTCCATCCCATTTGAAATTCTATCATAGTTCCTAAGTGTGTCTCCAAACTTTGGATCTTCTCCTCCATCAGATCTTTCATGATATATTTCATTTGTACATATTTCAGGGAAATGTATATCTTGTAACTGCCATGTACAGTCATCTTCATTGTCTTTTGGTTACTACCACTGCTTCCTGGCTAGCATTCATAGCCCATCCTTCTAAGCACCTGACAAGAAAAACAAACACACACACACACACTGTCCCTCCCCTAAACTCCTCCTACAAGCTCCAATGTTTTTAGCAGTTTCCTGGCTCCTATACAATTTCTCCTGTGCCAATGACTGGACAGCTAATTACCTTTATAGGTCCCATAATTAGGGAAGCCCTCCCACTAGTCAGGGTTTCACTGTGATCAAAGACTCGTGATCTTACAACATGTTGCCTCTGTCCAGCTTTTCTATTGGAAAACAAGGTAGAAAACAATCCAGGAAGCAAACAAATACTCAAATGAACTCAGTCATTGCTTCTTAGAAACAAAGACTTGCCTCCTTTCTCCTCCAACAGATCTCCACTCAAACTCCCATGTTTTCACTTTTGTTTGCTGGATCTTGTGCCACTGGCTGGCTGCTAGACTGCCTTAAGAGGGTCCCTAATCAGGGAAGCCCTGCCCCCTAATCAGGGCTCTGCTGTGATCAAAAGACTGATTCTCTCAGAGCACACGGCTCCCTACTAGCCTCTTCCACAGAAAAGAAACATAAAACAAGAGCTCATATATAGGTTATGGGTGGGGACTTGAGCCATTGTCAATTATGTTTTCAGACGGAATTGCTAGAAAATGAAACTCAGGTTGTTTTTGCTGCCAATTCCTGGCAGAAAGATTACAGCTATAAGAGGGTACACATCTAGATGAAATCTTCCAGTTTTAAATACAAGATAACATTTTCTCTTGAATAAGATAGAAGAAATTGATTGACATATGAATATTATTCCAAAATTATTGATAATAAGGACAATTGCTACCAATATTAAGGTTTTTCTTTTATGTTTAAAAGAAACAATTTGTTATTTGAAAGGACAAAGAGGCATGGTATTTGACAACTCAGGGGATTTAATAATGTGATTTACAGCCTTTCATCTAAAACTCACCAACTCAAATCCTATTTACAAGTGAAATCCTGCCATTAACTGATGTGTGGCAAAGATGATAGAGCGAAATAATGCCAGCAAAATCTCTGGCACTAGATCCTTCCTGCCACAACAGGCCTTGAGAGGAGCTTTGAGAGTATGACAGAATATGCCTCTATGTTCACAGCCTAGACTCTATTGTAGTAATTTTTGTGCCAGGCATGTCTTGTGAGATAGGATTTAAAAACTTGTAATTTGCTGGTCCATGTTGTGCTGGTAAAATAAGTTCAGTAACCTTGTATGTGAGATTGTATTTTTTGGTGACACTAACACATGTTCCAAACCCCAGACAGACATTGGCAAAGAGAAGTTGAAATTTGTCTATAAGAAAGGAATGTGTGCTTATCTTCACTTTCCTTTAAGCAATAAACAGCGTCATCAAACAGGAAGGAAAGACAAAGGAAGTTCAAAGAGATGAAAAAGATCAACAGTGAATATCCTTCCACATAGACTCTTCAGCTCCTGGTTCTCAGCTAGAAATGTTTTTCAAAAAACAGGAACTGAAACTATCAAAGACCCTCTTCCCTCCCTGCCCATCATAATCACTGCACACGAAGAGACAAAAGGAAGCAGCCTTTGGACTCTAGGGGAAGAGTCCTGACCTAAAGAGTTTGGTTGTTAAGGCTACTGAAAGCACGTGGTGACCAAACTTTGCTTTGAATCTATCATACTTTGTAGAAACCAGTTGTGTTTTTCTTTATTTTTCTTGAAACATTTCAGACTTGTTACTTGTACTCACTGGAAGTTTCTCTCTATGTAGTTAATAAACTTGTTTTATCTAATTCAGAATGTTCAAGTGCCTGGCTAAATCCATTTGGGATTGAAGCAACAACCGGATTTGTTCCAATCCCACAGACAGAGACAAATACCTACAAAATCTCTATCAGACATTCTTAAAACTTCAATACCCACCCAGGGAAGTGAAGAAAGATTGACAGATCCAGATGAGTACCCAGAAATCAATTGCTTCAAGACAGGCCCAACAAGGAAAATAACAGAACACCACTAGTCATCACCTACAGCCCCCAGCTTAAACCCCTCCAGTGCATCATTAACAACCTATCCTAGAAAACAATCCCTCACTCTCACAGACATTGGAAGACAGGCAAATCCTTGCCTACAGACAACTCCCCAACCTGAAATTAAAATATTTTCCAGCAGCCACTTCAGATACACTCACCCAGGAACCTACCTCTGAAACAAACCCCATTGCCAACTCTGTTCGCGCATCTCTACAAGTAACACCTCACAGGACCTAACCATATCAGCCACCACATCAGGAGCTCATACAACTGCACACCCACTAATGTGATATATGCCATCAAGTACCATTAATGTCCCTCTGCCATGTATATTGGCCAAACTGGACAGTCTCTATAACTAAGGATAAATTGATACAAGTCAGACATCAGACATAATAACACACGTAAACCTGTAGCAGGATATTTTAAACTGTCTGGTCACTCAATCATGGATTTAAAAGTAGCCATTCTTCTACAGAGGAATTTCAGTAGCCAGCTACAGAGAGAGAGTGGAATTGGTATTCTTCTATAAATCTGACACTGCACAAAAACATTAACTGCATGTCGCATTATAAAGCCAGTCTCCTCCCTCCCCCTTTAACAACTGCATTTTTACATCTAAAGCTAAGAATGGGACACTTTCATACCACTTAATTAGCCTCATTAATGCTGGTCCTACAATTGACAGGTACTTCTTTTGCTGTTAAATATATTTTGGTTACTGTTATTTCCACTCCAATTCATCTAATGTTGTGAGTTTTACCCATGACCGCTCATGATACTATTTATTTTTGTTGGGCTCTAAGGTACTACAGGACTACTCGTTTTTAGAAATCACTGACTCAAGGTATATTTTTTCTCTCAAGTAGATGGCTGGTCAGTAAAGGACATTTATTTCTGGGGGGGTGGGGTAATTTAGGGACTGGGAATGTGTTGGGATCACTTTGTGAGCAAGGATAGCACCTCTCTATAATGTTCCACCTTCCTGCTCCTTCTCACTGATTTCAAGGGTTCATGTGTTAAAATATCTTTTGTTTTTTCTCTCTACCTTCAGCTTCCACTAGTCTTACTTCCTTCTCTAGTACCACTTGCTCACAATCAGGGGAGCCAACAGGGAAGTAACGGGGGTGGCTCCATGCTCCCAGAAGGGGTGGGGCCTCAGATAGAAGTGGTATGGCCTCAGTTTAAAGGGGTGGGGTTGGGGTAGCCAGCCTTTAGCACCACCTAGAGCATGCCACATGGGACTACAATGGTGGTTTAAAGGGGCCAGGTCTCCAGCCACCAGTGCTGCCACAATAGCATCAGCAGTGGGAGGGAACCCTCGGCCCTTTTGAATTGCTGGGCCCAGTTGTGCCTGTGTCCCCTCCCTGTTGTCAGGGCTCCTCACAATTACAGCTGGCAGACAAAATTTGAATTTCAACAGGTTTTGATGGAAATTAGAGAATATTTCCAAGAAAAATGTCCCTGTTTTTTTCAGTAGCTCTATTCACATAGTGAATCATACCCAGAAAAACATTGCTCATTCAGATGTGGACTTTTTAAAGTAAAATAGCTTCAGGACTTATGAACTTGTGTGTTTCTCTCTCACACACATACACACAAAAGTGCAATCCCATTTTGAACCAAATGTAGAAGGGTTTTCACATTTTGGATGGAAGATCAAATACAGGGGCAATAAAACTTGTATGAAAACATAGTTTTGAAGTTCATTGGTTTACGGACCCTGGATATCATTACATCCCTTAAGCCCTAACTACTACCCAGTATGCACTGAACTGGGTAATGTCAGGAAGAAGCTATTTCCTTTTATATAAATTACTACATTTCAAATGCTAACAATTTGGAGAATCCTTTTCTCTGATGAACTACCTTATTGCTTCCCAGTGTTATGCTGTTGTAGTGCATATATTGTTCCTTTCTCCTTTCTCATTTACGGTGTCAGACCAAATCTACTGCAATGTAAGTGTTAACCTGCTCACTCTGACATTGTAATCAATTAATTCCCCTCAGCCTTCATGTCCATCTTCTCATTGGCTAACTTGCAAACATATTCTAAGACAAAAATGCATTTTAGCAAGGCCTGCAAGCTTGTCCAGCAGTTCATTCATTAATTAGAAACATGATCTGTTAACAGCAATTTCTAGTTACCAGGATTGCTAGTAAAGACTTACTGGGTAGAAAGAGACAATAAGTAGATAATGAGTTCTTAGGAAAGCTGTCAAAGTGCCAATGCATTATGTACACACACACACACACACACACACACATTTTAGAGAGTCTATACACTGCCACCATGCCCCCCTGCCCATCCCTAGGAGCAACACCAGAGCTGAGCAGCACAGCCCTGGACTCTACATCATCAAGGAGCTGCCATGGTTGCAGCTGACCCCTCCCAACAGGAGCCAGCATCTGGGACTGCGCAATGCAGCCCCCATTTCCTTCCCATGCTGCCCAAGGGCCTGCCTGTGCTGGGCCATGCAGTTCCAGACCCCCAACATGCTAAGGGTCTGTCAGGTCCAGGTCGGACTACGCAGCCAGCAACTGGGGGCTGGGTGCCACAGCTCTGCCTCCCAGGAGGAGCCAGGGGGTATGGTCTTGCTACCACAGGTAGTCCCAGTGAACTTTCCCATAACTCACAGATCCCTGTCCTGTGACCCCTGCCCTGAATCTTACACCCCCCATGACCTGCACTCCCAAAGCTCTCAGCTCCCTGCCCTGAGGTATCTGAGGAATGCCAGGTAACTCTTCTACTATTCTTAATCAAAACAATTATTATTTCAACACCTACAGTGTACCTGATAATGGTTACTAGCACATTACATTTTCTTGACATGATAAGTGTATTATGTGACATAAATGTCTCAAAACTCTAAATTTCCTTGTCTTCTTCCATTTAAATAAGATATTTAGGGCTGTATTTTTTAAAAAAAATGTAGAAGTGATATATGGAAACAACACTTTGTGAGTCTGACACACGAGTGTCCTGGTAAGACACTGGAACTTTATTTTCTGGTCCTGGTCACATAATATAGGTCAGGAAGGATTCCACAGTGTTTAGTGTTACATCTTATGACAAAACTCCTCCTCAACCTTGGTGGATCCCACGCTTTCAGGAGTATTACTTGTCTCGAGGCTCACAGCAGCTCTCCTGGACCCAATAGGACCACTGCCCTGTACCAGACCCCTCACAATCTATGTTTGCATGTATGTGAAGAACCAGAGCCTCAGTTACAAAATCTGTGACTAAACTCCTTGGGAGAGAATTGTATGTCTCTGGCTCTGTTTTACCCACAGTCTGCCATGTATTTCATGTTATAGCAGTCTTGGGTGATGACCCAGCACATGCTGTTTGTTTCAATGACACTTTCACTGCAGCTTTGAAAAAAAACCCACAAAGAAGGTGTGATGTTTCTAATGATAGCTATAGCACTCCACCCAAGAATCTAAGGTGTCTTCCAAAATCTGCAAGGGACAAAGTGTGGAGCATGGTTTCAGAAGTCTTAAAAGAGCAATCTTCTGTGAAAAGATCAATCTTCTTTATGTGAAAACCACAGAATCAAAAGCGCCGAAAATGGAAATCACACTTATACTTGTGGCATCTGACTCAGATGATGAAAATGAACATGAATCAGTCCTCATTGCTTTGGACCATTGTTGAGCAGAGCCCATCAGCATGGACTCATGTCCTCTTGAATGGTCACTGAAGCATGCAGGAATATGTGAATCTTTACTGCATGTGGCAAATATATATCTTGTGACACTGGATACAGTAGTGCTATGTGAATGCCTATTCTTCCTTTCAGGTGAATTGTAAAATAGAAGTGGGCAGCATTATCTGCTGCAAACATTGTTCTGAGCAATTTGCTGAACAAGAAATAGGGCGGAGTGGACTTGTACGCATAAAGTTTTACAGTGTTTTATTTTTAATGCAGTTTCTTATATACCTAATTTGACATCTATAATGTTTGTGTTGTATTCTGCATTCACATGCTTTGTATTCTGTGTTCTGTGTTCTAATTGAAATCTATATATTTTAATATGCAGAAAACATCCAAAAATATGTATTAAATTTCAGTTGGTATTCAATTATTTAACAGTGATATTCATCTTGTGATTAATCACAATTACTTTTTTAATGGCTTGAAAGCCCTAATTTCAAGACTATAACTGATGGAAATTCCTTCAATAAATTGTTCCATTGATCAATTGCTCTAACTGTTAAAAATATTTACCTTATTTCCAGTCTGAATTGCCAACCACTGGATCTTGTTATGTCTTTTTCTTTTTGATTAAAGAGCTGTCTAGGATCAGAAATATTTTTCTCATCTATAATTGATAATCTATAATTTACAAAAATACTATTTTTCTAATGAATTAATATTGTGCCATTAAGGCTGTTAGTTCTTTGTGCAAATGAATGTTTTGCAATAATTGGTTCATTTCTTTAATATGCAGTACACTTAATTTGTTTCTAATCTTTTGAAATCTTTTAACAGTGTGGGAGGTATTTATTTTGCAAACTATAAACAATAGTTGCAGAACTGGACAGAATTTCAGATCAGCATTTTTTCAAATCATCCTCACTGCACATATTGTAACCTTCTTTATATTTTCTATATTTTGTTCCCTTCTGCTAACAGTAATCCCACATTACTATTGCAGTCTGTAGCCTTTTTTCAATCTCATTTCTTCTTCTTGTTTTCTGATCTCAAGGGTGACCACAACCACCTTCCCTTTCCTAAACTCCCTTTTGACTCCTGTGGTCTTCTACAGTTTCAGTCCTTCCATCTATGCATGCTTGGATGGTGAGCATTCATGCACAGATTCTGCTCTCCTTCACCAGGTCAAATGTCTTCTGTCTCCATTTAAAATTACTTCTATAAACTGATCAATTTAAATGATCATAAAAATCACTAGCTAGTGCTAATCAACTCATAACACTTGCCACCAAATTCCTAAAAGACTTATGATTCTTGTATATATTTAGCTTGACCTTAGACTTAATTTAGTATGTCTAATTATACTGCTAATAAGATGGCGACTAAAAATAATTATAAATTCTGGAGAGGCGGCATGGGGGAAACTCTGAGGCTATGTCTATACTCGCGGCTTCTTGCGCAAGTACGGCTGTTCTTGCGCAAGAATCTGCAGAGCGTCCATACTGCCCGTCCACTCTTGCGCAAGTAAATTTACAGTACGGCGTGGTAAGAGAGGGCTCCTTGCGCAAGAGCTACGCTCTTTTTTAACAGGAGCTCTTGCGCAAGAGGGCAGTGTGGACGCTCAGCAGGGATTTCTTGCGCAAGAAAGCCCTATGGCTAAAATTGCCATCAGAGCTTTCTTGCACAAGAGAGCGTCCATACTGCCATGGGCGCTCTTGCGCAAAAGCACAGCTCGCACATGGCAGTGTAGACGTTTTCTTGCACAAGACGTCTTGCACAAGAACACGTACACAAGATGTTCTTGCGCAAGAAGCTGCGAGTGTAGACATAGCCTGAGTCAAAATACTAAAGGGGAATTGGGTTTCCTTTTTGGTGAAATTGCCTTTATGACAGCCCTCCTTCAATGATATATAACATACTGTCACTTTGTGATGTTCGATAATAGTTCATATAAGCCAAAATGTGTTAAATCATCTTTAACATGATGCGACAGCTCACTTCATTTTCAAGTTTTCAGGCTAGTCCATCAATTAAAACATCAAGTTCAAGGAGACTCAATAATGTCTTCAAAGCACATAGTTGTGCAGATTTTAGGGGATGCTTTTAAATAATCACATTTCTCCTTTGTGGCTTGTGAGCTTAAAGTGATATTTATAAATTCTAGAATTTAGAAATTTAGAAATTCTAGACTGTGTACTTTACCTAAGACAATGACAGGTATTTACATTCTGTCAGCCGTATATTGTATATTGTCTATAATGTATATTGTCTATAAATATTCTGGATTTAATCCTGTGTTATACTCAGCATTGTGGGATTTGTCAACAGAAGCAGATAGCTGAAAGTGTAGAAAACAAATCTATTCCCTAGCACCTGAATGCAAGTATGTGAGAACAGCCATGCTCGGTCAGACCAGTCAACCCAAAACAGTATCCTATGTTCTGACAGTGGTGGTCCCAGAAGCTTCAGAGGAAATGAACTGAACAGAGGAATTACAGAGTGATCTATCCCCTGTCATCCTAACCCAGGTTCTGGGACTGACAATTATTCAAGCATTTCCCTAGCACAGACCAACTTCATGAAAACTATGAGGTGAGAGAGTCACAGCTGTGTATCATTCATTTCAATATCTGTAGTTAGACACCTGTGGCTGATCTCAGGTGTTTTGGACTGCAGGGCTGTTGAACTGCTGGCATAGACATTCAGGCTTGGCGTCAGTTCACGGTCTATGAACCTCACATCTTGCAGGGTCCTAGAGCCTGGGCTCCAGCCCATGTCTGAAAGTCTACACCACAGTTAACCAGCTTCTTAGTCTTAGTCCAAGCCCAGGTCAACTGGCACAGACCAGATATAGGTTTCTAATTGCAACATAGATATACCCTTAGGGGCTATATACATAGAATTATAGAATTGCAGAACTGAAAGGGATCACTGGATCTTCAAGTCTAGTCCCCAGCACTCAAGGTAAGACAAAATATGATGCAGACCACCTTTGGCAGGTGTTTTTCTCAGCTGCTCTTAAAAATGTCAGAGATTCCAAAACCTCTCTAGGCAATTTATTCCATGTATTAACTATCCTGATAGTTAAAAAGTTTTTTAGCTCTTCTGCAATTTAAGCCCATTGCTTTTGTCCTATCCACAGAGGTAAATCAGAGCAATTTTTCTTCCTCTTCCTTGTAACAACCTTTATGTACTTGAAAACTATTATATTCCTTCTCAGTCTGCTCTTCTCCACACTAAACAAAACACTTTTTTTTTCAATCTTGTTTCAGAGGTCATGTTTCCTAGACCTTTAATCATTTTTGTTGCTCTTTTCTGGAATTGCTTTCTACAATTTGTCCACATCTTTTCCTGAAATGTGCCAGAGAGAACTGGACACCATACTTGATTTGAGGCATAATTAGAGTGGAATAGACTAGAAGAATTACTTGCAACACTCCTGCTAATATATCCCAAAATGATGTTTGCTTTTTAGCATCAGCATTACACTGTTGACTCACATTTAGCTTGTGATCAACTCTGACTACTAGATCGCTTTCCACAGTACTCCCTCCTAAGCAGCAGCCATTTCCTATTTTGCATAAAAAAGGGGTCCGGTAACACTTTAAAGACTAATAGCTTTATTAGGGTTTTAGAGCATAAGTGTTTGTGAGCTACAACTCAATGCCTCAGATGCTGAAGAGAAAAAGAAAGCAAGAAAAAGTTTTTTTTTCTCTTCAGCATCTGAGTAAGCAAGCTGTAGCTCACAAAAGCTTAGTCGCTGAGGGCATGTCTACACTAGCCCCCTAGTTTGAAATAGGGAGGCTAATGAGGGCGACCAAAATTGCAAATGAAGCACAGGATTTAAATATCCTTCTCTTCATTAACATGTTCCCGGGCGGTTGCCATTTTTGGAAATTGACTAGCCCGGAAGAACTGCCCGCATCTACATGCGGCAGAGAAGGGTGATGTCGAAATAAGCCCCTTACTTCGAATTACCAGTTAAACCTCATTCCAAAGAACTTCCTGGAAGACGTGGGCAATTCTTCCGGGCTAGTCAATTTCCAAAATGACGACCACCCGGGA
>CM057846.1:43585394-43607428 GCA_030068395.1 Apalone spinifera | reverse complement strand
TAAGCCTCATTTGCATAGCTTTGGCGCAAAAGCGCGCCAATGTAGACGCAGCTACAATGTTTATGCTATGAGAATGAATTGATGCTGCACCATCAAATTGCTTGGATCTTCTTTAGATTTTAGTCTCCTATTTATTACACCAGTGTATTCATTTCACATGCAATAATTAACCTCACTGCCTAACATTTTATTATTAAGTTTTCAGCATATGCTTGGAATGATTAATGTTTATTGCTGCATGCCCTTTGGGTGATCTGCTAGGTGACAGATACATTCCAGGCAGAACATTTTCCATTTGGGTGCACAGTCAGTAAAGTGTATGAGTCTGACAATACATTTGCTCTCTCTATGCACCTTGTTCAGTACTTCCCTTTCATATGCCAGGAAAATGACCTTATCAAAAAAGAATTCTCCCAGAATAGCCATTGTTTTTCATATCATTGGGGAAGAGCTGTGCATATATTTTCAGACTCATACACTTGGATTCATCCAAGTGCTAATGGATAAACAATTGTGTTTATGATCTTTGGTGAATAAATTGCATTTGCAATACTAAAATTTAAGAGTAGATGAATGATTCATAGTTCTAGTGATAATTACCAGTAGAAAAATAGCACTGCATAACTATTCCCTTGTGTTTGCGTAACAAGCTGATGGTTCTGCCTGTACCACTTCTGAAATGTGGATGATTTGATGAAACTGTACCATGAAATTACTGTCTCCACTATGTGTAAGTAGGTTTGTGTCTTTTTTTTTCTGCCAGGCCAAAAACATGGTTAGAGATCAGTTCTCAAAAATCATGTATTGGGGTCCTTCAGCATACTTTCAAGTCACAGACTTTCCTTCTGGCACCCTCTGAGTTTTGGAACTCTCCTGTCCCACAAGGTAGCTCCCTCTGAATGCAGTATTGATTCCTCAGATTCCCCAGTACCTACACACTTACCCATCCCAGATTTTTCAATCATTTTGTGGACCCCTAAATAATTACAAATGGATATGCAGAACCCTTTGGAAATCTTAAACAGTCTGTGGACCTGCAGAAGTCTGTGAACCACAGGTTCTATGGTAACAACAATCTTTCATGGATTCCTTAAACATAGTCTGTGGACTGCCAAAGACCCTAAGTGACCTATTGAAAGTAAAATGCCATCAGATAATGGGTTTGCTCTGGAAAAAAGACACTTCCTCCTCTTGTGTCAAGGGAGCGGAAGGAGGTGTGAACTGGGAAGTGAGCCATTGTGCACCAGATTAGGATTAGAAGGCTGCTGCTGAAAGCCAAACTAACCAGTAACTTCTCACTTTGGGGTGGAGTTCTGGGATGGGTAAATGTGTAGGTACTGGGGAATCTGAAGAATCAACACTGCATTCAGAGGAGCTACCCGGAGGGACAATGAGTTCCAATACAGAGTGGGTGCCAGAAGGAAAGTCTGTGACCTGAAAGTGTGCTGAGGGACCCCAAGACTGGGCAGTGGCAGCACTACTTTCAGGCTTCAGGAGCTTAGAATACCTCTGATGTCCAGAACAGAAGGCTCAGAGTCCGTTCACAGCAGTTCTAGAGGGTGCCTGAAAGCGGTACTCATTAAGAACTGTGACAACTTGGTCTGTCAAATGCTAAATAAGGTAGAAGGGCAATTGATTCAGGGGAGAAAGGAGGTTCATAAAGCGTGTGGGAAGGCCTAATTGGGTGATGTATTGGTGCTGGGAAGAGGTAATGTGAGTGGTCTTCTCTTCCTTGTTAAATTACTTTGTAAATTACCACTGGGGCAGCTAACTTTGTGCTTTGGAGAATCATGGTTCAGCTTCCTCCCAGCCAACATGTTTGCACAGGAAGCAGTGGCCCTGCAGAGACCACTATGCCTCCATATTTTAAGCTTCAATCTTGAAAAACCTTGCCTGGCTGCATCTCCATTCTCTTCCTCATCTGTGTGGCAGCTCAGAGAAAAATTACAAGCTAGCATAAAGCCCTTCATTTGCAGAAATCTCAGGCTTCAGAAAAATAGCTGTTTGATTAAGTGTAGGCTTTCAGCAGGGCTATTTCTGAATCTGTGTGCCAATATCTGCCCTTGGTCACTGCCATGGAACCACACAAAAATCAACAGAATGTGCCCATTTATTTTTTATTTTAAACTGTCTCATATTGACTTTGATTGATGTGGCAACTATTCCAGGTTCCGGCCCAGGGACACTAACACAGTGGCAACTGTCAGCGTTTCCTCCACTCCCAGTCTTCCAGCATTTTCCTGGGCCATTCCCCAAAATGATCCTCCCAGTAACTTCTCTCTAGTACCTGAGCAATCATTTGGGCTCCTCCACAGTCCCAGCCCTTAGCTCTCTCACTGCACCTCTTCACTCTCAGTCTTTGGCCTCCTCCCTGATGAGCCTTATGGTTCAGGCAAGTCTTCCTGTCTTGTTTACGTGGCAGCAGTGCCTGGCCAGTTCACTCAGGGAACAGAAAACTATTCACCCAATAGTTTCCTGTGTATTTGCCCTCCACCAAGCTACTGTAGTTAGCTGCCCTGGATCTGTCACACTAGTCATAGGAAATAACTGCACTTTCAAACACTGCACCTGGCAATTAATTGTCCACACTTCTGCAGTGCCCTGTTTCCATTTATACACAGCCTAGAAGTTTCAGGAAGGAAATGAGACATTGGCTTAGCAGATTACAAGGCAATTTATATACATAGCTGCAGGATTTGTTCCCAACTATTCCCAGAAATGATCAGCTGCTTGGCCTCAAAGCTAAACTATTAATCCATTGCTACCAAAATATTTTCTCCATGAAATTTTTCAGACATATCATCATATTTTGAGGGCAGGGATAGAGTCCAGAGTGACCTGGACAGATTAGAGGATTAGGCCAAAAGAAATCTGATGAGGTTCAACAAGGACAAGTGTACAGTCCTGCACTTGGGGTGGAAGAAACCCAAGCGTTGTTCCAGGCTGGGGTCCGAATGGCTAAGTAGCAGTTCTGCACTTTATGTACCCTTCCCCATCAGCAACCAACAGATAGGGGAGCTGATCACCCATTCTGTACCAACACCCAAATTTGGATGTGGTAAAAGGGAAACATGCCAGAACTCAGGCTTGACATGTGATCTTCTTTTCTTCCCCATTTCCCACAGAATGCAGAAAAAGGAGCAGGCGAAAAACTGACGGGGAACTGAAAGAGTAGCTCTCACACACTGAAAGAGCTGGTGGGGAAAAGTGAGGGCATTTGCACCACTTTTCGAACTACTTCTAGTGGAGATGCCTCCTTCTCCTGGTATCTTTTCGGTTCCCATTCCCATTAAAGCCCCACCTTGGCTAGGAACAAGAGTGTTTTCAAGAAAGCGGCAAGGAATGATGGTTGCCTTGCTCAGATCTTGGAAGGTGGTTTAAACAATGTTTATTTATGTAGAATACTGTATTGACATTGGTTTCCAAATAATACAAGCAGCCTTGAATCTCACCACTATCCTGTTCTCAATGTAGTTGACTGCCAGCTGTATGGTAGTCTATAAAAGAGATTGACCCAGGGTTAGCATAAAATTAACTTCTGTTCTCCTCAGCATACATGAAAGTTTTGAACTCTTTCCTCTGAAATGAGTGCTGACTTCCATTGAACTTTGCTACTGCAGACCAATGCTCTCATTAAAGGTTACAACATAATTTGAGCTTTCAAAGCTTCCATTAAAAGTGTTCCACAGACTTCACCTGAAGACAACTTTCACAATATTCATTGAACATTTCCTTTCCTCAGTGTCATCCAATGTTCTCTCTAACCTTTTCCATCCATGTATGGATTTTTTCCATCCATGTACAGAGCACATTTTTATATGCACCAAGGCATGAGCAAATGTATACCATCAATAAAAACAAAACCTCGCTGTAGCAACTCTCCTAATCAGTTGGGTGGCACTGGAAATCTATCAGTTCAATTAAAATGGTCTCATTAAATCAGGACAAATCCCCATATAAAACTCTCAGTCTAGGGGTCTTATTTCAGGGTAGACTAAACCTGGTCCTGTTGACTTAAACTAAACTGAAATCAGTCTGGGTTAAACTGAAATAAAGGAGCGTCCACACAGCCTTTTGCACTGGTTTAACCAAATCAATTTTTAATCACATCTAAACTTAATTTAAAGCAACTCTAAACATAGAAAAGTATCCAGGGGCACAGTTCCTTCCTTGTGCTGCTCCCAGATTGATGTTGCAATGTGTTTCCCCATGCTTATGATTTGTGGCAACCCCAGTCCCCCCCTTGCCCATGCATACCAGGGCCTACGTCTACATTGCATTCCTCTTTCGAGAGAGGAATGCAAATGCAGATGAACGAAATTGCAAATGAAGCACAGATTTCAGTTTCCTGTACTTCATTTGCATAATCGCATCCGGGCACTATTTTGAAATAACCTATTTCAAAAAAAGAAATGCAGTCTAGACACGGTTATTTCAAAAGAAAACCCTTCTTTTGAAATAAGCCTTACTGAGGTTTAAGGATTATTTCGAAAGAAGGGTTTTCTTTAGAAATAACTGCATCTAGACTGCATTTCTTTTTTCGACATAGGGTATTTTGAAATAGCCCCCAGACGTGATTATGCAAATGAAGTGTGGGAAATTCAAATTCACGCTTCATTTGCAATTTCTTTCATCTGCATTTGCATTCCTCTCTCGAAAGAGGAATGAAATGTAGACATACCCTAAGGATTTAATGCACCCTTGTAGGGGTACAGTGCTGTCAGCAGACTAGTAGCTAGATTTCCACACTAACACATTTTTCACTTTTCATTGCAGTCTTGTTGAGGAATAAAGTATTTGTGCCCTTTAGAAAATATGTTTTAGCCAAAGTTTTAAAGAATTCCTTTAATGAGTTTCTTTGAACTTTAAATCTTGAAACCTTAATCTGTGTTACTTCACTTTAATTGACTTGTAACATTGGAAAAATCCTTTCAATACTTCCAAACCCATTTAAAATTTTCTCTATTTGTATCCTTTATTTTAGCATTTCTGTGGAATTAAAAATGATTTCTGTAACTGTTTAATATAACTTTTAATTAAAAAACACAGTCACAATTTCATAAAGTAAACAAGAAACACATGAAAATATCCATAACAAGGGCTTGTCTTCACTTACCCCGAGATCTTCATTCTGGAATTTGATCTCCCATTTAGTTAGTCTAGTAAGGACCCACAAAATTGGCCACTGATGGCATCTCTGTCAACCCCAGTGTACCACAGTGTCATGAGGAGTAAGGAAAATCAATGGGAGAGTATCTCCCATTAGCCTCGTGCAGTGGGGATGCTGCACAAATTCGACTTTAGGTACATCAACTCCAGATATGCTATTCTCATCACTGGAGTTGTGTATCTTAGGCCAACTTTCTCCAGTATTTAGCCTGGTCTATGGCAGGTCGATATTTCATTTCAGATCTCCTTTCATCCATATTTGTTTATTATGTTATGTATTTGTTTCAGCAAGTCTCTTTTTCACACACAAAAATGAACATGCTCATGTAAGTTATTCTAAATGTAATTCCATCAACTATATTCTAATATAATTGATTTAACTTCTTCTGGTCTGGCTGTTTTCCATTTGAACCTATTCTATGTAGTTAAACAGTCAAAAGAATTACTGGGGTATAATTTGTTTTACTCTCAGTTGTATACATTGGACCTGAAGTCATTTCTGTGACACATAAATTCTACTGAGTATAATAGAAAGGCAATAGGTCACTATCCTCTTTAAAAAAACATCAAAGAAAATTAGGGGGATCATAACACTGAATGGGAAATCAGTAAATCTCTCAGTAATACTACCAATATCTAAGCTAAAAAGTTACACATTAGGCCATGTCTACCCTAGAGGAGAGAAAATGGTTTTAGACCTGTTGAAGGGCCTTGTAATACTTGTAAATTCTATCATGACTACACACAAATGTGCCCCAAATTTACAAAGATGTTGCCAGAATTGTTGTGCTTGAACTTCTTCTAGAAATATCTTGCCTAGAGAAGGTCATTAATTTTTTGCCTAATTTTTTTCCATTGGAAAATGAAACTTAATTTAAGCTGTCCATAGGAAAATATCAGTTTTCACAAATTTCCCATTTTGAATATTTTAAATGTTGTTCTTGTTTCAACATTTTCTAAATTTATAAGTTTGGTATTTCAGGTTGAAATTACTTTTTGTTTACAAGCGTATTATTTCACGGGAAAGAATAAACAAATTTTAAAAGGAAAAAGGAAAAGAACCATTTCTGAATTATCAAAATGCAAAATTTTGACTGACCCAATTCAAAAAAGTTTTGGAATTCAGTCACAAGCTGAAATGCCAAAACATTTTTTGAATTGGGTCAGTCAAATTCTTGAGTTTCTGATTCTTCTTTCCAACTGGTGATGTGAAAAAAAATATTAAAATCTAAAAACTCTCATAGGATGGGAATCAATTTACTGGCCAGCTCTACTACTGACAACACCTCTCTTTACACTAGTTCATTGTACACTTTTAGAAGATGAGCATGCACAGAGCAGACAGGCCTTTCAGCCAACCCTTCCACCACAACCCCATTACTAATTGTGTGTCTCATTGTGAATTGTTAACAACATTATCTGGATTGTTGTAGGCTTTGCTATATAAACTTTTAAAAAATATATGCATAATACTAAACTGAAATAGATACCTGCATTTATTTTTAAGATTAAGAGAATGGTGGATGCGTTTTTATGTTTGATTTTAATGCTTCATTTCCTGAATAATATAAAGTTACTAAATGACTGGGCAAAAACCAAGAGTGACAAGAAAAATAAAAAGGGGAAAATGTTACTTATACTCTTCACACTCAGAATTTACATGTTCTTTTGGTAGGTGCCCAAGAGGCTTCTCGCAGTTATTGAGACTTGAAGAGAGATAAGATAGAAAAAAAACATTAAAATTAAATTACAATTAAATTACAGCTATTCAGTATCAAGCAAAGCCATCAGCCCCACATACATTATGTATTGTTAGCCCCACACATTCAAAGATGAGTCAGGAACAAAAAAAAAATGGTAATATTGGTTTAAAACTCATGATAAAAAAAATCATTTGCTTTCTTGTTTCTGGCACTATAAGATATACTTATGCTACATTCTCAAGCTTTTGTTGGCAACCACAAAGCTAGAAACCTACTTTCTTTTCTAAAATGAATTCTGAGGTACTCACCTAATTACATGCCTTCAGTGTCTGGGGCTGTGGAAAAAACAAGCAAACACTAAATATAGTGAGAATTAGTGATGTGGACCATGTGAAATATTACACTGATGCCACCAGTTGCACCCTCTCCTCCCCAACACTGGGCCCAGTTGGCAGAGGAGACAAAGTTGACTGGAAGTCTTTTACCTAGTGGAATTCTGGAATTCAAGAGATCTTTAGTATTCCTGGAAAATGGAGCCCAGCAGTTTTGCTCTGACAGGAGTGGTAGCTGCAGGATTGTTCCTCAAACAGGGAAAGATACCCTCCTAACTTAAAAAAAACCCAACCCCTCAGACTGCTAACCAGGTGTGGTGATGTTTGTTATAATAAATGGCAGGCTTCCAGCCTTTCTGTTTGTTGGGACCCTCTCTCTCATAGCATCCTAGCAAGAGTAAGGACTTAGAGACTCAGGATGTGTGGATAGGTATTCAGGAAGGCCAAATCAACTGTTGAAGAAGACTATTGAGTTTCAGGCCTTGTATAAACTAGGGTTTTTTTCTGATATATGATACTATTGCTACATGTTTTGAACAGTGGCAGCCATCTCTTCCCTCCCCTGTGGGGACAATGTTCTCTTCTGACCTTAAAGTCTATGAGTTAATTCATTGAGGCACAACCAACCTTTCTGGGACAATTTGCATTTCTTTGCCCCAAAGAGGTGAAACAAGCCCAGTATTTTAAAACAATTATTTGGGAAAGTCATGGTAGGTCTAAATGCACTGCTGATCAGAAATCAAGTAGTGACATCTATGTACATTAGAATATCCTAAGAAGAAGACACATTTATAAATGAAAGCTTGAATAAAGAGAAAATTATCTGTGTTTTTAAAATGTTTTTAGACTGTGAACTATGAACATACATACAATATCATGGAGACTAATTTAGCTATAACTACTCAAGAGAGAGATCTTGGGGTCATTGTGCACAGTCAGCCTTGGAACTCCTTGCCAGAGGATGCTGTGAAGACTATGACTTTAACTGGGTTATAAAAAGAGCTAGATAAATTCATGGAGGTTATCAATGGCTATTAGCTAGGATGTGTAGAAATAGTTTCTATAGCCTCTGTTTGTCTGGAAATGGATGATAGGAGAGGGATCACATGATGATTGCCCTCTGGGGCATCTGGTATTGGCTACTGTCAGCAGACAGGATACTAGGCTAGATGGACCTTTGGTCTGACACAGTATGGCTGTTCTTATGTTCTTAACATAAAGGCAACAGTTACAAATTACAATGGTGTAGTACATAGTCTAATCATTATCCATCCATTCTCTGTAAAGAGTATGTCTACATAGCAGCATTATTTCAGAATAAAGGACATTAATCCAAAATAGCTTGGTGAGCATCTACACAGCAAACCCTTTATTTCAAAATAATTTCAAAATAACAGGCGGCTTATGTTGGATTCTATAGGCCTCATTCTATGAGGAATAACGCCTCTTCTGAAATAGCTATTTCAGAATAGTGCATGTGCAGACAGGGCAGCTGGAGTGATTTTGAAATAATTGGCCTCCAGCCCTTCCCATAGGTTAGCTGCTCCAGCCCTTCCCACAGGTTAGCTGCTAACTGCTCTGTCCACACTTATCAAAAGTCTGTAGTCCCCCTTCCCTCCAGACTTTAAAGCTGCAGCCATAGCAGAAAGGGTCCTGCAATTCCTCTGCCACATTGCAGACACTTGCACGGCTGTCACTGCTGCCAAGAGCCACCCCCATGTTCCATCCAAGCCCTCCACAGCTCTTGCCGAGCAGGCTCCCAGTATCCTGCCAGGGGACAAAAGAGGTGAGTGCCTTCCTGGTCTGGTGAGGAGATCCTGATTCTCATTGAGGTCTGGGGTGAGGAGGCAAACCTCCAGGACCTCCACACCAGATGCAGGAATGCTGATGTCTATGGTTGCATGGCCGAGAGCCTGGGCACAAAAGGCCACATCCGCACCCAGGAGTAGGTGCGTATGAAGGTCAAGGAGCTCTGCCAGGACTATGCCAAGGCCAGGGAGTGAAGCTCCTGCTCTGGGGCTGAACTCCACACCTGCCCCTACTATACAGACCTGCACCACATCCTAGGGGGTGGGCCAGTCCCTCCACCCTCAGTAATGGACTCAGGGCTGGAGACACTCGTCATCACCCTCCCAGAGGACAGAGATGCAGAAGAGGAGGAGGAGCCAGACGAGGCCAGCATCATCATCATGCTCACCCTGGATCCAGTACCCCATATGCTGGATGTCTTCCAGGCATCAGCAGAGGCCGGGGAAGGCACATCAGGTGATGCCATTACTTTCCCTACACACATGGTGGAGGTGGTGAGTGGCAAGGGGCTGGGGATCATGCAGCAGCCTGTGCACATGGGTGCACGTGGGATGCCAGTCCAGGCACATAGCCCCAGGAGTCTGCACCAGAGAACACTTGTGTTATTGCTCATGGGGGCTGAGACTCCTGACACCAGAGTGGGACACCCTCCCACCATAAGCCACCACTAGAAGGAGGCTAGGGACATGGACACACACACACTCAGGAGAGCTGCACACGGCACATGGACATGTCCATATGCTCAAGGCAGCACCCACTTCGGGGGACAGTTTGTCAAGGCACTGGAGTGTCTGCCTCTCACACACCTCCCCCAATCACCCTGCACCCCTCTCCTCCAATGGCCAGGGATACAAGTCCTCTCCCTGTGGGACGGTGCCACTGTCAGACCTGGCATGTGTGCAACACAGAGAGAAACTCAGGTGGCCCAGGGCCCTCCCCCACCCTTAGGATCTCAGTCTGGACAGCACCTTCCCATGCCTGCTTGTCCTGGGATGTGGGGTTAATGAGGGGCCCACTGTCTAGGCCACAGATTACCTTGCTCCAAGCACATTCCCTTTGTCTGACCTTTACATTTCGGTCTTGGCTCACAGATGAGGGCCAGGCTTCAGGCACACTGTCTCCAGGGATGACTGACCTTCTCTCTGTTCTCCACAGCCAGACCAAATGTGAGAGGGGATGATCAACACTACCCAGAGCAGCCTGCCAACTCCAAGTGACCCTCCAGTGCAGGAGAACCCAGGAGGAATTCAAGTGGGAGCACATCTCTGCACTGCGAACTCTACAGTACACCCTGGGCTGCAGACTGGAGGAGGACATCCAGTTGAGGCATGAGACCTGGTGGGAGATGCTGGAGTAGGACTGCACAATCTGTGTGGCTGTACAAGCACTCATTGCTGATATGGTGCCTGCCCCTGCTCCTGCTGCTGCTCCTCCCTCTGCTCTTGCCCCTCAGGCTTCTCCCTCTAGGCCTCCCTGTGGCCGCCAAGGTCCCCGCACCAAAGTCAGTGGGACCACCAGAGCCAGGTGCCACTCCCAGCCTCAGCTCTGAGCCTCTTACCCCTGTTCCCCTCTCTCCACCCCTCTTCCAGGTTTCTTTCCCCAGTGACTCCCCAGTTACTTCTACCCCCCAAAAAAACAAAGAGATTATTTTTCCTAAACAGAAAGTATGGTTTATTGTCTCTGAAAAGGAGGGGGGAAAGGAGGGAGGGAGGGACGTGGAAAGAAAGGCACAAGGGGCAATGCACAGGCCCCTAGAGGGGAAGCCTGGGGGAGAGCATCACTGGGGTTCTTGTGAGAATCTCTCCCTTTGTGGCTCCTGGATGTGCACAGACCCCTGATGGGCCTGTTGGATGGCAGCCATGCACAGCTGCTCGAAGGCCCTGATGAGCTGGCCAACCTCTGTCTACCACCCTGGCAGGACATCTCCCAGTTCCTTTCACATATATTATGAAGGACACAGCATGTGGCCACCACTTGGGAGATTTTCCGCTCATCGACATCCAGCCAGGTGAGGAGGCAAAGGAACCTCACCTTCAGATGTCCAAAGGCACTCTCCACCACCATGTGGGTCCTGCTGAGCCTGGTGTTGAACTGTTCCTGGGTGTAGTCAAGTGTCCGGTGTTCACCTTCATTAGCCTGGGAAACAGAGCGTAGACTGTGTCCCCTACAATGTGCATAGGCATGTCCACATCCCTGACCCTGATGCTGTCGTCAGGGAAAAAAGTGCTGGCGTGCAGCTTCTAGAAGACTCTTGAATTTCAGAAGATGTGGGCATTGGACACCTTCCCTGACCATGTGACATAGACGTCCGTCAACCGGTGGTCCATGATGGCCTGTAGGACCATTGAAAAGTACCCCTTCTGGTTGATGTATACAGATACCTGCTGATCGGGGGTCCGGATGGGGATGTGGGTGCCATCACTTGTCCCCCCTGCCCACAGTTGGGGAAGCTTATGTTGGCAAAGCTGGTGATGATAGGGTCCACATCACCCAGGTTGATGACCCTGTGAAGCACGACAGTGTTAATGACCCTCACCACCTGTAGAAGGAGAAAAACACACAGAGAATCACAGGGATAAGTTAGTTTCATGAATTAAGTTTTTGCAGGATATGGAAAGGTGCCATCTCTATTTGCATGCTATAAAACATTGCTAAAATGTATAGGAAAAGGAAGAAATATTCTGAAGATTAAAAAGTATAAATTTTCATATTTACCTCATTTTATGTAATAATTCCCTGTTTTATTACTTTTATGATGACACAATTTACAATACATGGGCCCTTACTCATAGTGCATCCAACTGTCTATTTCTTTTTAATATAATCGATCACATTGTATAGAAGATATTATAGCCATTATTTCAAAACGTTAATATCATGGGGCAGAATAATGTCAGGTTTTATTAAAATGTTATTAATACCCACTCATTTTATGTCTTTACAGGAAGATTTCCAGAATATTAATGGCTCTGCTCTTATCTGCATACTACACACTCTGTACTGTAGACTGTTAAATATATGAATCAGAGGTGAAGCCAATAATCTAATATTAAAAATAACTTGTGATTTAAAACACAGAAAAATTGTGAGATCTAGATAACTTTAATATTCTGTGTTAAATAGCATCAACTAAAGTGTGACAGACATTCAATAAAATTGAATTGACACTTAAATTTATGAAGACTGCAGCTTAAAAAGGGTTATTTTTCCTACTCCTAAAAGGAAAGCATATGGTTAAATTGTGTTCTTTGTGCAATTCTTGCCATTCATGACATCCTTACATCTATCTCGCATCTGGACAGATTACATGTAATCAATTAGATGGCCAAGGTTTGTGTGTAAATGAGAGCATGTGAATAATTCATAATGAATAATTTATCAAATGCATCACAGAACAAATGCAAAATTTTTGCACTTTTTTTGTTACTAAAAGTGGTTAAGAATGTCTTTAGTTAATAGCTGTTGGTCATTTGAGGACAGTTTTGTGCAACTATTTGAAATTCAAACTATTTGTTTTATTGATTACTTAGAGAAGTGATGTGGTATTGTTTCTTTTCCTCAGTTGAGTGACCTACATTAAGAAACTGTGATGTTCACTGCTTAAATTACTTGCAAAAGATCGGCTGTAGTCAGTATCTGAGTTTTAACTGATCAGAACTGAAACACCGAGGGCCTCGGCATAATAAAAGAAAAATTTTTAACTGCTCTCACCAGAGACTTTTGTAGGAACAACTTCTCAAACTAACCAATACCATCCCTGCTTCTAAATGGAGTAGAGGACCATACAATTCACACTTTACATTGTTGCTAGTTAGTTAAGCATTCTGAATTTCCCTTGTGAATATTCAGGCATCCAAGCATAGCATGTGAATTTTGCAAAATTTTGAGTTAAACTAACAGGGGTCAAAAAAGACCTAGATAAATTCATGGAGGATAGGTCCATCAATGCCTATTAGAAAAGATGATCAGAGCTAGTGTCTCTAGCTCCTGTTTGCAAGAAGCTGGGAATGGATGACAGCAAATGGGTCACTGTTGGAAGACAGAATACTGGGCTAGATGGTCCTTTGATCTAAAACAGTATGGGAGTTCTTATGTAGAAAAAGAATCATTTGCTTGAATAGTTGTGCAAAGCAAACATAAAAGAAGAAATACAATTGAAGAAAATCTCTTAAATTTGAATGAATATTCATGGAATGATTTTTTTGTCATTTTAGTTTTAAACTATAGCTATAATTTTAGCTATAACTTTAACCATACAGCATGTCTAGTTTGTCAATGTACATTAACACACTATCTTCAAACCATGAATCAGAAGAGAAGTGCCTATGAAAAATGTCTTTTTTATGGAAAAATGGGAAACAGAAAATGTCACTTGATAATTTATTTGCATATTAACGATGCTCCAAGGCTGGCCTCAAAATATTACCCGGTTAATTATATCATTGACTAGAATGAGATGAAAACTGAAATTTCCATGCTGTGTCCAATATTTGCTAAATATATCTTTATTAGATTAAATATATTAATAATTAAAAAATAAGATGAAATCACCATATCACCAACTTAAATATCTGTGTACTGTACTATTCATGTCTTAAAAGTCTGTATTAGAAGACATAATTTGTTCAATATATTAGTGCAAAAATATATTGCTAGAAAATGCATTCTTCTATAATATCTCTGCATGCCTATCTTTTTATTATTGTGTGACGTCTATCTTATATTACATTTGTATTATCCCTTGTATATGCAATTATTAATAGCTTGTTAAATAAATTCACTGATCCATCATGATCTGATGGACAGTAGAAAAATCATTTTTCTTTTATCTTAACAGAAAAGAAATGAATGCCATTTCTTATGTAGAGAAATACTGGAAATGAAAATATAGAGGTTAAAATACAATTTGGTAGCCTTATCATCCTTTTATTTCTACCTCTGAAGACTGTAAAAGACTATTCAGCTATACCCATTAATAATATTCCCAATCAATACTTTTTGACAGAGAATTTTGCAGAATAAAATGCAGTGAATTGTAAGTAGTCAACTACTTTTGTCTATATGATTGACAGGATAATGGTAAAAAATAATAGTTTCCTTTTATTGAAGGTAAAAGGGTATAAAAATACAAGACCTGAATAGTTTACTGGCTCAGTTGCCCTTGTCTAGTAACAAAGAGCTATGAAACTCAAGAGACCAAGAAGTTCACTGTACTGCTAATTTATTCTACATTTTTGTACCATCTTTTGAGTGTTGTAGCTGCTGAGACAGCTTACGTAATCACTTTCAATGTGGATTATTAACATGATTATTTGTGCTTCAGAGTGACACACAAATAAAGGAATAATCCTGGATTTGGGCAGGTGACAGCATTATGGTCAGGGGATCTGTAGCCAGAGGCCTATAGTCCATGGGGTGAGGGTAGGGATGTTAAATAGTGATTAATTTACTAGCTGAGTAGTTGATGGAATTTCCATTGACTATCTGACTAGTCGATAAGCACTTCCGAGTTCCACCTTTGAAATGTACAAGAACCCCAGCAGAGGCTCTTATGCATTTCAAAGCTGAAGCAGCCGCATGGAGCCTGGGTCAGTGGGAGACTCAGGGTATGTCTAGACTACATGGCTCCATCGATGGAGCCATGTAAACTAGTTTACCCGGCATAGACAAAGAAGCAGGGATTTAAATAATCCCCGCTTCATTAAAATAAACATGGCGGCTACGCTGTGCCAATGATCAGCTGATCCGGCACAGCGCGGGAGTCTAGATGCAGATCAATCAGCTGGGGAAGCCTTTGCCAACCGATCTCTTATGTTTCGTGAAAGGGAGGGAAGCGACTAGTCGACTATCCAGTCGACTATCCAATAAGCATTTGCTTATTAGGTAGTCAATTAGTTGACTAGATCTTAACATCCCTAAGTGGGGGACTGTTACTGACAGGACACCAAGGGAACAGGAAATGTGGGGAAGTATCTCAGCCACATGGACAGAGCTGAGTAGAATATTTAATAAATTTCCACTTGTTCATTTTAACCTGCATTCATCTTCACTCTTTTTACATGAAACATAATGGCAGTGTCTGAATTGTGAGTTCTCTTTAGTGCAGTAGCTGGGAGTTCAGTTTGAAGCCCTTGTAGCCTTGGATTTGGAGGACTCAAACAAGAGGAGTCCCTCACAGTCAAGTAGGGAGAGAGGCCATTCTGCCTCACTACTGTCAGAGGCAAGCAACCGTCTTATAGGAGAAAGCTCTGGTCTCCTGAGCAGGGCAAAGCACAACTGTCTCTAGCCCACAAACACCAAGCAACACATGGTTCTTCTTCCTGGTGGTGAATAGGCCACTATCCCAGAGATAGAGTTGGCAGCAGGTGAGGAAAGTTGACAACTGCAGGAAATAAAACTATTATTTGACCTGTTGGGTAAAAAAAATAGAAACATCCTCACTGCACTGCTCTCAAGCTCACCACTGCCTCAAGCCTGATAGCAATTCTAGGAGCCCTGAGAAACTATTGATCCCCAAAGCAGAACAAAAGGGTGGAGTGACACCAGTTTTTCACTGGAGGTCATGACAGGAAACTGCAAGCTTTTCTATAGTGATGCAGGGACAGCAATGTAAGACTTAATTCAGAAAAAAATGTGACTCGGTGTTATGGGTGGTTGCCCCACACTGGAAAAAAGAGAGTTAAAACACTAAGGGAAAGGGATTTTCTAGGAGCTAATCAGAGGGAGGCTGAAGGTGGCCATTCAGGGCGAGACTAGGCCTTATAAGAAGAGAGAGGGAGCTTAGACTCTCTCCAGATCTGGAAGGAGATGGACTAAGCTGCCTTTAATATCTCAAGGGGTTGCCTTGTTAGTCTGTAACTTTAAAAACAAGTTGTCCTATGTCACTTTAGAGATAAACCAAATATATAGGCTCATGAGCTTTCGTGGACAAAACCAATTTTATCAGATGAATTGAAATGGAAATAACAGAAACCAAGAGCTATATATATAACAGCGGAAGAAGAACCTGCCAATTATAGGACCTCTGTTAATGAGCCTAATTAAGTAGGCTGGATGTGTCCCATACATAGCAATTGATATGAAAATGCAGATGTTAATGGCAGAAGAAATTGACTTTGTGGTATGCTAACCAGTTAATGTCTTTGTTTAGGCCCAGGATAACGGTGTCAAATCTGTAGATAAAATCCAGTTCTAAAAACTTGCTCTGTAATTAGAGATATTCCTTTGTGAAAGAATGGCTACTTTTCACCTCTGCCTAACAGAGACTGGTACCATGGACAGAGCAGTGTTGGGGGAGGCCAGGGAGCCAGCAGATCTCCAGCCTGAATAACTCCTGTGCTCAGGTCCTAGCTAAGGGACTCCAAGGGATAACGTGCTTATGTTAGCTTTCATTTGAGTTTGTATGCTAAAAACTGGTAGGGTACTCTGGGTAACATTGGCAGCAGTATGAAGCGATAACTATGCTGAGTACAGGAGGCTTGTGCCCATCAAGGCTAGCTCTATCTTGCCACTGCCTGTATTATCCTGGTTACGCTGCTGTTTGTAGCAAATGAGCTCAGATGAGAGCTAGCACAAGTAAGTCTATGTGGCTGGGAATCACATCCATAGCTCATAGTGCAGACAAAATGTAAGAGACTGTTAGACATGATTGTTTTTTTCTGTTTCAAACACTTGTTAGTATTTTTGGCACACAGGAATGTCCCATCACAGAGATGCCACCATAGTCCAGTACTGCTGGGATGAAGGAACAAAACCCTGCTACAAATGAATCAAGGAGGTACCATCAAGGGTTAATGGACAACTTTCAGCAAAAGTAGGTACTAACATAAGGCAAGTCAGCCAAGTATCTACCAGCCCTGGAGACAGACATTCCTGTGACAATAGGAGTGGACTAAAGGAGTCACACAAATTGCGGTGGCACTGAGATCACCTGAAGTAACTACACAAGACTGATAAGTGATTCAAAGGAACAGGAAGCATGATCCTTTGGATGACACCTGGAGATTATCTACAGTAGGGATGTAAGAGAGTAGTTGAGTCTACTACTTGCCTTTCCTCCCCTTGCTGCCTCTGTAAGTGTGTATGCTTCTCTCCAGCACCATCTCTGTGGTGCCACCTGCAACTCGCTCTCCCCCCCATGCTGCTGCCTCTAGCAGAGGCAGCAGTGGGATGCGGGACGATAGGGGAGGCTTCCATGAAACAGCTTCTGTTCACAGTGGCCCAGGCTGGCTGTCGGCAGAGGACTCCAACTTGGGGATTCCAACTCCCTGCTGGGACGCCTCACGGACAGGGACTGCTGGACCTGGAGCGAGCTGGGACTGAGCAAGCCCAGCTCAGTTCCAGCTTATGCTGGTCCAGGATCACTGTGGCTCTGCATTTTAAATGTAGTAAGATCTAGGCTGCCTGTGCACCTGGCTCCTACTACATTTAAAATGCAGAGCCACAGAGGGAGTAGGTCCCAACCAGCGCAAGCCAGTACAGAGCACCTTCCCTTATCTACTAATCATGTGTTGACAAATTGTTTCGACTACACAATTAGTCAGTTACCCACCTCTTAACATTCTTAGTCTACAGAGATCAACACAGAAACAGAGACAGGCAGACAGCTAGAGGCTGAGCTCATAGGGAGGGAGAGAGACTCCAAGAGGAGGCAGAGATAAGTCACTTCTGTTGAGAAGACCAAACTATCTCAAAGATTATGTAACCATGTTGAGTCAGTGTTAAAGACAAGATTTCAAATTACCTGTTTGCTGGCTCTGGCTGAATGGACACAGAAAGGGATCTGTGCATCAATGTATTTGCAATGTTCATATTCAAATGTTTGTAAAATAGGGAAGATGTATCCTGTGGAACTAGAGTAGAGGGCCTGTGTTCCCCAGAAGTTCTGTAGCTGATTGCACCTGAGCAGAACAAGGAACAATGGGAGTTAAGTTGAAAGCAACTCAGCCATACTGACAGAGCAGTACACATTAATAAATTCTACTTCTTCAGCTTCATCTGCACTCATCTTCACTCTTTGTGCATAAAACGGTGTCAGTGTATGCTGTGGTGAGGGCCTACCTTTAGGGTAATTGGGTGTGCTTTTGTTGTATGATTGATTGTGTTGATTTGTGTCAGGGGTCTGTATTGAGAGATTTGTGTTGATTTATGCAGGTGACAAATCAAGGGTGTATGCTACAGTGAGGAGATGTGTGTGTTTGGGGTTATTATATGTGATGATTATATTATGCCGGTGGTTTTGAAGAATTAACAATTGCACCCCTATTTGTGCAGTCTGCCTCATGCAACCAATGAAATTAGTGGCAGCATAAGCATGATGATTGATTGAGTTACCTTTAATACCAAAATATTCTGAGACTCTTGGCAATGTGAAATTTATGGCCATCAGAGTCGAGGAAAATAAAGTAGATTTTTAAGGATTTTAGAAACAAAAAGAATTCTGACAATTGTATTAGTCCATTACTAGAAGAAAATGGTAGAATTATCAATAACAATCCAGAAAGGGAAGAAGCGTTCAATAAATATTCTATATTTAGGGGAAAAAACAGATGATGCAGTCATGTCATATAATGATGACATTACTTGGCTTACTCATAAGATACTGATGGAATAGAAAGAGCAGCTCCTGAAGTTAGATATTTCACAGATAACTTTCATTCAAGAGCTGGACCAATACTGTTGATTTTTCTGTAAAGTGTTGGAGCACTGGGGAAGTTCTAGAGGATTAGAAGAAAAATAACATTGAACTAATTCTTAAAAAGGGTAAATGAGATGACTCAGGTAATTATAGGCCTGTCAGTCTAACATTGATCCCAGGCAAGATAATGGAGTGGTTGATACAGAACTCAATTAATAAAGATTTAAAGAAGATTAATATAATTAATGCCAGTCAAGATGGGATTTTGAATAATATACCCTGTCAAACTAATTTGATATTTTTTAAGAGATTGCAAGTTTTGTTGAAAAAAGGTAATAGTGTTGATGTAATATACTTAACTTCTGTAAGGCTTTTCACTTAATATTGAACAGAATTTTGATTAAAAAACTAAAATGACATAAAATTAACATGACATATCTTAAATATATTAAAACTGTCCAACTGATCCATCACAATTTTTATCAATGACCTGTAAGAAAATATAATATCATAAGTTTGAAAATGACAAAAGTTGGGGTAGTACATAATAGACAGGACAAATCACTAATGCAGAGCAATATGGATTACTTAGCAAACTGCGTTCAGACAAGTTTTTTTTAATATAGGTTGGACCTTCCTGATCTGGCATCCTCAGGACCTGAGTGGTCCCGAAGGAGGGATTTTGACAGACCAGGTGTGCTCATTTCTGCTCCCCTCCCTCCGGCCTCCCAGCCTGGCTCTGTTCCTTGCCTGGCGTCCCAGTGGGACTCTTGCCTCTGGTTCTTCATTAGGTCTCTGGTCCAGCAGCATCCACCACAGGTGGACTCCTTTTGGAGTCTTTTAGCTCTTTTTTCCAAATCTCTCACTCTGCAGCCTCTCTCTCACTCTGGGTATGTCTATACTTGCCCCCTAGTTCGAACTAGGGAGGCAAATGAAGCATGCAAAAGTTGCTAATGAAGCATGGGGTTTAAATATCCCGTGCTTGATTAGCATATTCGCGGCCGGTTGCCATTTTAAAAAGCCGGTAGCCTTATTAACTCGCCGCGTATAGATGCGGTAGTCTGATCCAAAACCTTTCCCTTGAATTAACTGTTACTCCTCATGCAATTCGAAGTAGGGGGCAAGTGTAGACATATCTTCCATGTGTTGCAGCATTTTCTCTTTGTGACTTGGCTTTCAGGCTAGATCAATATACTTTCCTTGCTCTCCAGGTAGCAAAGTCTTGCTAAACAAACTTCTGCAGTTTGTCTTCAAAGTCCACTGCCCAGGGGGTGCCATTCCCCCAAAGACTGATAGGGGAACCCAGGCATTTTCTCTTCACTGGGTTCCAGGCTAGGGACACGAGGACCCTGCTTTCCTCTTTCTGGCTTTATATGAGTTAAGTCTCTTCCCATCCATATGGCCCTCAGGTTCTGTATATTCTACCTAGACCTCACCCACATGAAGTCCATCTTATTAGGTATCTCCTTAGCCTTTTTAACCCCTTCAGTGGTTATTATGAACACCCCATCACACTACAGTTCTATGGACCTGTCTGTCCTTTATTAGTGAATCTGTTGGAGATAATTGTACTGGTTAGGTGTTATTACTTGTTCTTTATTTCATCACATGTTGCTCTATTGTTTACCTGTCCTGCTGCATGCATGTGAAGAAGCTCAAATCTTATTTGATGTACGATGTAAGATATTTATTGTGATAAAGTTCAAGTGTTCTCATCCAAGTTAGAATTATTGTCAACATTCAATGCTGCATTTTAGAAGAAGAAAATGTATGACTTCTCTTTCACTTGCCTGCACCAATTGCTGCTAAATGTAGTGAGACAGCATTTTGAAATATGTTTCAATTCTCTGAAATATTATTGCAACTCTGTTTGGGTCCTCTGGATTGGGTTACCCTATTTCAGATTCCCCAAAAGAGAATACTGCAGGGCAAAGAGTTGAGAGGGAAGGAAAGGAGCATGCGGGGGGTTACAATTGGGGATCATTGGCAGGGTACTTGTGGTGGGGGGACAATTTTACTTCCTGTCACAGAGCGCTGGGATGGGCAGGATCTGGCAGATATGGCTGCAAGGGAATGGACCAATCAGCTGCAGATGCTGTGGAGCAATTCTTAGGGAAGAGGACTAATCTGAGCTCTTTCAAAGCTACAGCATCTGCTCTGAAAAAAATCTAGAACATTTTGGCCATGTCTCCACTACAGATAAGATTGAAACAGCCGCAGTCAATCTTTTGGGGTTCAAATTAGCAGGTCTAGTTAAGATGTCCTAATTCGAACTTGGAGGACGCTCCCATAAATGCCAGTAGTCTTACTTCTGTAAGGAGTAAAGGAAGTCGAAAGGAGAGTGTGCTCCCTTTGACTTCCTGCTGTGTGGATGGCACCAAAATTTGAATTAAGAAACTTCGACTTAAGCGTAGCTGAATTTGTGTATCTTAATTCAAATTTATCCCCTAGTGTAGACCCGGGCTTCCCATTAAGACAGTGAACAGAGGCTCAAAAAGAGGCTATGACCTGGAAACCAGGATGTTTAGTAACCCTGGGGGAGTGTTAATATATCCTATTCAAGTTTTCTTCACCTCTCAAACCTAACACTTGCAATTAGATATTTTAAGTCAAGCACAAATTTTGCCTGATACCTTTTACTATAAAAAAACAACAAATAGTCTAGTAGCACTTTAAAGACTAACAAAACATGTAGATGGTATCCTGAGCTTTCGTGGGCACAATCCACTTCTTCAGATGACAGGAGTGTTAGAAGTCTAGACCTGAGAATAAATAAGGAGGGGGGGGGGGGGAAGAAGGGAGAAGAAAAAAAAAAGAGTGAAGGGGAAAAAAAGAGACAGTGCGTAGATAGTTCAAATAGTTACAAGAGGCTGATAAGAACCATTAGCACCTTCATTGGTTGGTTGGTTGGTTAAGTCATTAATATGTGGAAGATAATGTGGGAGCCAGCCGATATCCCGGTTCATATCATTTGCGTAAGAATTTAATTTGTGAATGAAGTTAAGTTCCAAGCCTTCTCTGTATATTTGGCTTGTGGAATTGGTCTGAAACAAAACGGTGACTTGGAGATCCATTAATGAGTGTCCAGGAAGATTAAAGTGTTCTCCAACAGGTTTTTGTGTATTGCCTTTTCGGATATCTGATTTTTGTCCATTAATTCTTTCCCATAGAGACTGTCCAGTTTGGCCAATATACATTGCAGTGGGGCATTGCTGGCATTTGATGGCATAGATCACATTAGTGGATATGCAGTTAAATGGGCCTCTGATTTGGTGGCTGATGTGGTAGAATTCAGTGATAAAATTGCTGGTGTAGATGTGTGGGCAGAGATGGCACCGGGGCTGATTGCAGGGGTGGGTTCCTGGATGATTATGATAGAGGTGT
>CM057846.1:43566879-43584919 GCA_030068395.1 Apalone spinifera | reverse complement strand
CCATGTTTATGCTAATGAAGTGTGGGATATTTAAATCCCTGCTTCATTAGCAATGTCTATGTGCCTAATCTCTGTCGACAAAGAAGTGTAGTCTAGATGTACCCTGAGGATAGGACAAGAAACAATGGTCTTAAACTGAAGCAAGGGAGGTTTAGGTTAGACATTAGGAAAAACTTCCTAACTGTCAGGGTGGTTAAACACTGAAATAAGTTGCCTAGGGAGGATGTGGAGATATTTAAGAGCATCTCTGGAGATATTTAAGAGCAGCTTAGATAGACACCTAGCAGGGATGGTCTAGATGGTACTGGAATCTGCCATGAGTGCAGGGGAGTGGACTCAATGATCTCTCAAGGGCCCTTCCAGTTCTAGTGTTCTATGATTCTATGATTGTGCTATGTGTCATACAAATACCTATGAAGAATTAACAAAATGCAATAATTCTAATTCAGAAAGTTTGAAGCTTTGGCCCCCTAGACGTGGGTGAGTGGGGCTTGGGCTTTTTCCCCACTACAGGGGACATAGTGCAATAAAGCTTGATAACACCTGGCCTCCTGGCTTGTCCTTTTGTACCACCATCATCAACAACCCTAATAAATAAATCAGAATAATTTTGCTGGCTTCCTTTTGGCTGGGAATGCCTCTTGAATGTCGGGTATTTTGGTTCATTCTCCTTTCACTGCATGATTTGGTGTCTACTCTACTTTTATATATTTGTAATGATGGTGAATACACAACTTCTCTTATTAGTTTCTTCTTTTGCCTAAGTATTATCATAGTGAGGCAAAGCTTTGTAACATTTGACCTACATTTTATCATTTGCACTTTAAATTGAGAGCATCAACATAACATTCATACTTCAGCATTGTCTATCTGAGCTATAACACCATAAAGTATTTAAATGGAGAGTATTTATTTTAAATTGAGTTTATTTTTTACTAGTTCAGCCATTTTATTTTCTATTTGAATCTCACTCATTCTTCAGAAAAAACAATGGCACTGAACCTGGCAGTATTACTTCCGTTGCTGATCAGTTTCATTTGCTGGTTATCATGAGACAAGTAAGACACTTAAGTTTGTGATATTACTAGCTTTTTGCTAGAAAATGTAATAGTGTGTGTTGTAATGATGTTTCAATGCCCTATCCCTACTTAATTTTAATATTTTATATTTTTAGCCTAAGCCAACTAATTGCTACTTGTTCTGTCCATATTGACAAGTGAGATTAACTGAAAGTACATGACATATAAAAAGATGAATCATTTAACAAACAGATAATCAAAAGATTACTGCCATGGAAGCTTAAAATATGAAATTAAAGATTCTAGTCTTTGTTAATTATATAAATTGAAATAATACTCAGCAAGTCTGAGTATTGGCTAATGAATCTAACCTGCATTTAGACCTCATCTAAATGTGCTACATTGCTGAGTGTGTAAGTGTGTCTTTTATTTAGGCTTTGTTAAGGGTTATGCACTACTCTACTATGCCTTGATTTCTAAAGTATATTACTTCTGCAACCATAATTTTTCTGAAACTTGCACTTTATGATAAAGCTTACTATCTTCTGTGTTTTCTCTAAGGCTCCCAGAGATTCAGTGCCTATGCTTATTTCTGCTTGATAGGCTATGATGAAATCAGTCCAATATATTATTTGTTTTCTCCTGAGTGAGCTCCAGTGAATACTTGGCTGGAGCAATGCAATGACAGTAAGACCTCAGTTAATTCTCCCTTTCTGCCCTGTTGGCAGTCACCATAAGCCACTGTAAGTTCAATTTAATGAAAATCCATTGCTGCTTCTACTTCCATTTCTGCCTAAACACAACTGAATCCCCTTTGGTTTTATAGAACAAAATAAATGCTAATAAGAATAAAATGATTGTTTGAGGGGGGGACGATCTGTAGTTGTTGTGACTCTCTTCATGCTGAAAATATCACAGCAATGCCTTTGAAATTGCTTTCTTTTTGGCAGAGCCTTCCTCTTCTATCATGAAAAATTAAAAATACTCATATCCTGAGCTTCAGGAATTTGTTCACTAGAGATTTAGGCATGAGCAAACAAGCCTCTCTGAGTGTTTAGGATTGGTACTATTTGCCTATTAGGTTCACAATGAAGAAAAAGTCATGTCTGATACTGAAAAATGGGGCAGGAAAGAAAGGCCTCAGCTAACTAAGTGATTCATTTTAACGTCTTTATCCTCTTAGCTTGTGAAAGCCCCAGGTGTCCAAATTAAGTTTGTCCTGTTAAAGTTAAAGTAATCTATCTCACAGCTCCACTCACTTTCCCTGAAAACAGGAAGCCCAGTGTTGACATTGAGTGGTATGTGGCTCTTGCCCTCTGATTTTGGCCTACAGAGTTAGTACATTAGGGGAGTCCCATAAATTATTTTATCAAGGAAGATTAGTCAAAATGACATTTATTAGTTGGCTACAGCAGCAAGGCAATAGAGAGATGCTTCATTTCATCAATGAAGTATGTAATGGTGCCCTAGGCCATATTTCCTGCTGATATGTTAGCTATTTAATGTACCCCCTATAAAGATATAAATCACATTTATATACTCTTAAAGGTGAGGATTACTTTGAGTAAATGAAATGGCTTTAATACAGCTTTAGTTTAGCTCCTTTATTCTGCTGATTGTTTTCTTTTGCTTTACATAGAGTTAAAGCCAGAAATTATTTGTGATTGGTACTGGATTGATAGAAATTAAATTATGAAATTGGTACTTTACTGCCAACCTAGTCACTCAAATAAATCATAGATAACTTGTAAAGAAACCCTTCCTTCCTCTCCGTGAGAGACAAACTGTAATAGGAAAGCATGAGCTCACTGCAAAAGTGTTTTCAAAAGCAGTTTCCTTTAAAATCTTGTCTTCTAAGATAAACTATTCTGAATTAGTACAATAGACTGAGGGGTGTACAGGAATAGCTATGTCTCTAATCACTTCCTCTTCACCCAAATCAATAGGATATATGAAACAATCTAAGGATACGTCTACACTGCAACACTATTTCAAAATCATTGGCGCTATTCTGAAATAACTTTATCTGCATCTACACAGTAAGCAATTATTTCAAAATAGTGTCAAAATACTGTCAAGCTAGAGGACTTATTACTCTGACTCCTGTAACTCTCATAGTATGAGGAATAAGGGAAGTCAGAAGAAGAGAGCTCTATTTCGAAATAAGTACTGTGAAGATGCTCCCTATTTCGACACAGCTCAATTTTGACATAGTATATTTCGAGTTAAGCCCTACCATGTAGAAGCACCCTAAGGCTGAACTGGAGAAGACAGCTGTAGGAAAGCTGGAGTGATTCTTGATTTTCACCCATTGGGCCCCCCAAAGATTCCTAAGAATAGATAATGGATGCCAAGATGTATTGTCTTTTTGAAGAGCACCCATCTTTCGGTGAGTGATCTCAAGGACAGCCATGGTCAGAGGTGACACCCTGAGAGTGTGGGCCCATCAGTGTTTGATGGAAGGGCCTGCAACCAGAAGCAGGAGCCATCTAATTGTTTTGTGGAGGCACAGCATCTGAATAAAATGTCTTACTATCTTATGATCTTCTGAGATCTGTGATGTTTGGAAGTAGGCCCCTAGTCTGTTTCATATATGGGTAAACCCAACTCCTTCATTGGAACAATGTGAAGGAACCTCCATGAGGGGAAACTTGCAAAATTATTTCTTCTCTCTCATCCCATTCTATGAGGTTCCCCAGTGTTAATAATATTTAATTGCAAATCATAGAAAAATAACTTCTAACACTATATCATGCTTCTATTATTATATCATGGAAATTGTACCTGGAAAAGATATAGTAAGCCATTTGGTTCATCTCCTTCTGATGCAAGATTGTTCTCTATATGAAATTGTCAAATGTGGTATTTCCAAGTTTTAATGTGTAGTAAAATGTAACTATGCAAACTCATATAAACAAGTGGATTATCATCTTGTTGAAGATTTTGATTATGTTTAATTTTTCTAGGACCCTATTTCCTTTTCTCTCACAGCAACATTTAAAATTTAAGAATGTGTTGGGTGCAAAGTATGATATTTATGGAAATGAGATCAAAGGCAGTAAGTCCATTTAAAACTTGAAGTCAACCAAACCCTTGAAAATTTTCAAAATGTGCCTAATATAACTCATGAAAAGAGTTTTTAATTGGATTGAACTTTTCTGTTTTGCCTCGTTCTGGACATGTTTAAAGCTGAAATAATAAAATACCATGAAAAGATATTTTTTCAGGATGTTTTCCTTAACCAGAAGGAGAAACTATTAAAATGTTCAGGAGACATCTAGCTCAATTTTGCAGACCCAAGAGCCATGAATATTTTAGGTGAGCTGGAAAGAGGAATCCAAACTTAACACTCTGACCTTGTGGTAAGTCCTGTTGCTAATTGTTTCTTTATATCGCTTTTTTTTAAAGCAAAAGGGTATTCATATTTTGTAACTTTAAAATTTCATATAATACATTTTTATAAATCACCACAAAAATTCAAAGGGTGGGAAGCTAGTAGTACTTCAGAAAATGAAACTGGACAGGTTCAAGGCTTTAAAATTTAGTCTCAGCATAAGCATACAATGGGATTTAGCTGGGTGACTCCCATGAAGATTAAAAATGCAGATTGCTGACCCAATAAGCGATAACAATTCATTCTAAATAGTCACAGTCCATCACATAAATTCATATTTATGGATTTCATTGCCTCAGTTGATGGCTCTTCGACATCCTTTAGTAAGCAGATTCTTGACTATAGACAATTATAGTATATTTATAACCTTCCTAGGTCACTGATCAATGATATGATTGCCATTGTGGTTCTCAAATGTGTCTGCTGTTGAAACTATTGATCTGTTAACAGATTGTTTTAGACAGTGCCCAGCTTTTACTGAATTCACCTCCCAAGTATCCTCATGGAAGTCCTACCAAAAGTTACTGTGCACAGCTAAAACTAGTCACTTTTTCTGATGAAATAACTTGTCTTCATTTATATTCCCTAATGTACAGGAAAAAAAACCTAGTATATGTTTCAGAATGATGATCCTCAATTTTTCATTTTAAAATATCCAATATGAATACTGATTTGGAAACAGAGAGAGATACATCTCTTAGGCTGTGTCTAGACTACATGGCTCCATCAACGGAGCCATGTAGATTAGGGTTGTAGGCATAGGGAAATGAAGCAGCGATTTAAATAATCACCGCTTCATTTAAATTTAAATGGCTGCCGCACTGAGCTGACAAACAGCTGATCAGCTGTTTGTCGGCTCAGCGCGGCAGCCATTTAAATTTAAATGAAGTGGCAATTATTTAAATCACTGCTTCATTTCCCTTTGCCCAGTAAACAAATCTACATGGCTCCGTCAACAGAGCCATGTAGTGTAGACATACCCTTAGAGTTGTATTTTTACCCTTCTGTAATGAGAAGTGGACAAAGAACTGGTGGGTTTCAAACCAAGAGTAAGAAAATAAGGGAATGTTGAAATTTTACATACTATAGTCTATGCCAAATCACAAGTCTCAGAAACAAAACATCGTAATTAAAGCTTTACACTTTTTGTTAAAAAAAGGGTGTGTCACTGCCTTAACAGTAGAAAAGATATTGGGTTGAATCCTGGCCCAACTGAAGTCACTCAGAATTTTGACATTGACTTGAATGGTATTAGAATTCTATCCAATAAGTACTAAAAGGGACTGCCTGTCCTATTCTGCCAAACTTCTACCCTATCTGATTAATCATCTGACAATGGAGTCAGGTAATTGGTGCATGAATCTTGAACAGTGTAATTCAGCTATGCATTCAAGTGTTCTGGTTTCAGCTGAATCTTGTCCAGATTTACCTAAATCACTTTTGTCTAGAAACAGGGTTGGGAATTTCAGAAGAACATGGTCACATGAGATTTCTTTTATTGGTAAATGCCAGAGGGATTGCAAATCTCACAACAAAGCCCCTGCATTATTTCTTTACAATCACCCTTATTATCTAGCAATAATATTGTATTAAGCAAAATGACTTGTCTATCTTTGTTCATATAAGTCTAGACTGCTACGTTTCCCATTGCCTATTAATGGATGTAATGTGTAAAAATACCTCAGATACTTATGTTCTCTGTTGACTGTGCTCTCCATTGTATGAGAACACTGCTGATATGCCAACTGTCTCATCTGGATTTAAATGTCTGTTTTCCTCCCACTTACTCAACCTGACCCATGTTCTTTTATTGACACTCATAGTCTAGTCTGCCTTGCAAAGGGGCTAATTGCTAATTAAAAATCAAATCAGAATAGTGGTACACTTCCATTTGATATAGTCAGTCTCCTAATAACAAATTGACCTTTTGTGATTTTGGGGGGGAGGAGGGGTGGAAGTGGAGGAAGTATAATTCAAACTTTAATACCAGTTCTGAATTAACAAGGATCTATCTGTGGTAGAAGCTGTCATTTAACTGTGCTGCAAAAAGCAAAAGTTCATAAAGGATTAAAAGAAAATAAAGAACAAGAAACTGCTTTACTGCTTTACTGGAGAGAATTTGGAATGATTAGACAACAAAAGGACAGCCAGCAGTGATTTATGATACAGTTGTCCCACTCTGACACCAGTCCCAGACCTCTGCTATGCTGTGGCAGATGTCTGGGACATTGCAATATTGCAGATCAGATTCCCAGTGGTGGAAAAAAATCAGTGGAATGGACACTAGCTATATTCCAAATGTAACTTTGGAATATACACATGCACCAGTACTGCAACAGCCGTGGTCAAACAACAAACAGGCAATTTTCTCCTTCAGGAATCTCAGTCAAACACTAATGAGAAGGTTCTCAGAGAGCAACTCTGTCTCAAAAATTGAGTAAGAAGGGATTGAGGCAGAAGGCAAATACTTCTGTTTTTTATGCAGTTCCCTGTTGAGAGACCACTCACTCTCATAGAGCCTCGCAAAGCCTAAAACTAACAAAAACACCATTAGTCTTTCCAAAACTGAATATTTACTTATAGGTTAAGAAAGTAGACTCAGAAGACTGCATTTAATAGTACCCTGCTGTAATGGCATAACAAATGCTTTATATTAACATCATTGTGGGCATGACAGATGCGTGATCCAACTTCTACAGGTTGTATCTCCCTTAACCATGACTTTCCGGTCCAGCAACATCCATGGTTTGGCACAGGGAGGAACAGGGAGGTCTGGCAGTGGAGCAGGAGCATGATGGGGGGAACGGCAACTCAGTGTTGGGGGGTAGAGGGTGGCACAGCATGGGGAGTTCTAGCTGGAGGTTTCAGTGGAGGCCATGGAACTGAGGGAGCTGAGATCCTCAGCAGCGGCTGTGGAGCTCTGGCCCCAGCCTCAGCTGGGACTGTGGAGTCTTGTCTGCAGAGACAAGTGTCTGCAGAGCTCCAGCCTGGTCATGGAGCCAAGAAGCTGCAGAGCTCTGGCCCTTGCTGCAACCACACTGCTTTGGCCCTAGCAGCAGCGGGATCAGCAACAGCTAGAAAGCCTCAAAGGGCTAGGGTAGCAGTGGGCTGGGGTGGACCCCCAGTCTGGTGGCATCAGGGCAGCATGGGCCATAAGGAGAGGAACCTCCCCAATCCAGCAAATCCCCTCATTCAGGACTGGTCAGGTCCGAAGGGTGCCAGACAAGGGAGGTCCAACCTGTAACTTAATATTATTACTTAAAATAAAGCCTAAGTCAGCCAAAAACATTCATATCAGCAAATGATTTAACGAAGTAATGACACTATCACAGTAACAAAAGTCTGTTCAACAAAACATAGAATCAAATTGAACCGATCTCCTATATTAACCAAAAGATAGCACCAATCATCATAAAATGGTTCAAGAGGTCTCACAAAATAGCATATACTGTAAAATCATATGAATTACAACCAGCGGCATTTTGGGCGAAACCCTACCCAGGCATCCTGGACCCCAGAAAGCAGGAGTTCAACAACAGGCTTAGAAGTTGCAGAATGGTGGTGAAATGTATGTTTGGGTGTTTAAAGGGGAGGTTCAGGAGTCTCCAGACCTGGCTGGACTGCAGCGAAGGCAACATCCACTTCATGATGTTGACCTATTGTGTCTTCTAAAAACTGTGTGAGAAAAAGAGGGAAATGTTTCTGGCTGGCTCGGAGCAGAAGCAGAGCACCTAGCCAGAGTTTGAGCAGCCAGAAACCAGTGTGATCAGGAGAGCACAGCAGTGTGAATCAGAGATACCTTGAAGGTCAGTTTTATGCAAAGCCAGGTTGGGGACTTTTCCCCATGGCTCTCCACAAGGTGCCTCTGCATTCCCTGTATCTGCCTTGAATCCCCATTGCCTGAATCTGCCTCTAGTCAGACAAAGTTTGTGAACTCACCAGAAATGACCTTCCCGGGGGTCATCAATGGCCTGGGAAACATCCCGGGTGGATTAGATTGACTCCACCATCATGATGAACTCCTGGCCTCTGACATTGGTGGCTGGCTAGTCTCCTCCTCCTCCTCCTGCCCTTCCATCATCCCGCTCTCCTGCAGGATGACACCAGGCATGGTTTGTCCTGACTCTACAATCACACTGGAGGAATTGGCCACTCCTGACCTGCAGAATGGCATCTAGCTACTCATAGTAGCGGCAGGTGTGAGGTGCCACCCCAGAGCATCTGCTCTCCTCCTTGGCTTTGTGATATGGCTGCCTGAGCGCCTTAATTTTTACCCTGAACTGCTGAGTGCTTCTGGCACATCTTTTCTTCCTGAGGTAGCTTGTGAGCCTGCTGTAGATCTCAGCATTCCTCTTACTGGTTCAGAACTCATTGAGGATGGGCTCATCTCCCCCCACCTCGATGAGGTCCAGGATATCCTGCACGCTCCAGGCTGATGCTCTTCTGCGCCCTTGGGAAATGGAGGCCACAGGAGTAGAAGTAATCACAGCTGGTGTAGTGTCAGAAGGAACACTGGAAATCATCTTGCTTGCTGTGGTTTGCTGCTTGCTGGCAATGCTGGAGACATGGAACAGGCCATTCTACTGTTCCTGGGGCTTTGTGAGCTCAACAGGAGAGTAGCAGAGGCACAAGTTGTGGTCAGTGCAGTCAGAGCAGACAGCTATGGGAGGCCTCCAGGAGGCGAATAGCATTGAATTTCCAGAAATGCTGTGTCTACACTAATGTCACGTCAACTATGCAAGGTTGGGAATAGAGTTACTCCTGGTGAAAAGCAGTACAAAAATTGATAGCAGCATCCCTTAAGGGTGGCACAACAGGCTTGGTAATGTGGACACATCACTTAGAAATTCAACCATATGGGTCAATGTAAAGCCCTAGTGTAGACCAAGCCCTAGTGATTCCTCTTCAAGAACACAGTATAAGGAGTAGGGCTTTAAAGAATCATCTCATTTAGATAATCCTGCTTTAAATTAGTTAAGGGTGAACATCTCTTATCTTTAAAGATGTGGTTGAGTGCATGCTGAATCACAGGTTTAGTGTGGATTAGCAGAGTACTTATTAGAAGGCAAAACCACGGGTCTTCAGAATATTTTTTTCTTGTTACTATGCTTCCTTTTTAACCTTCTTTTTCCTGCATTTTTTTTGCCTCAGTCCTGTGCCAAAAAAATTGTATCAATTAGCAATATAGGTACAGGTCCTGCAAATACTTAAGCGCATACATAGTTTTACTCCTAAGAAGTCCTATTGGCACCTATGGGCCTATTCCCATGAATATAGTTATGTACATATTTATAGCACTATGGCTCCAGACAATATAATTATTGTAGGCTACATAAGTCCCAGTGCCCAAAAAATACAATTATACTGAAAAGTACACTTAACTTGTCCATTAGTGGTCTATAATGTAGAAGCACCAAGACCCTCATTAAGGAAACTGTACGGTTAGAAGAAGACTCTCCTTTATCTACCAGTTAACACTATGAATTTATAAAGCAACTGTCCAGGCTCAACTTTGAAGATCCTAGAGGAGAAGCTTTCAGCTAAAAGAGTATCCAAGAGATAAATCTCAAGGATAGGAGCAGAAAGAGAACAGTGTTTGTTAAGCAAGTTTAATTTGTGCGAAACATCAGAGACAGTCAGGGGCCTCTGATAACTGCTTCTGAGGACAGGGTAGTGGTGCTTCATTAAAGTTTCTGCTAGAGGCTGTCTGCATGCAGTTTTTTACCCCTCCCACACATTCAGGGAAAATGTCTGATTCTGCTCAACATTGAGAAAATTACCTGTAAGCCTCCAAAACATCATATTGTTTCACAAAGAGGTAACAATATTATATTGCAGCAGCTATGTAATAAGAAGGTAATAGCTGCATAATAAGATACATACCCATTAATTTAACACCATCTGATCAGCTTGAATTGTACAAATAATAATTGAATGGTGGTTAATATTCTAAAAAGATCTTATTAATTCTAAAGATGCCTTTAGATACACAAGTTAATAAATTAAATACCAATTAGCTTTTAATATCTAAGATGCAGAAATCATTTAATAGATGTTTAGATACATTACTTGCTGCACCTTGAAATTATTAATTAGAATTTAACATATACTGTCATATTAAATTTAAATTACATCCTTCAAAGAAGAAGTGTAACAAATGGAGACAGCAATTTTCTTGTAGAAAGTATTCATGAAAAGTCCTGGAATAGAGACATCTTAATGTTAAATGGCTAGAACAGAGAATGTACATAACATGCCACTAATCAAAAAATCTATTATGTTACAGCCAATTTTCCCCTTTTGTTAGTTAGTTAATGGTGCATTGGCTACATTCCTACTCACAACATTCAATTATATATAAAGAACAAAAGTGTGGCTAATGTCTTCTAAATATTTTAAGGCAGTTTTCTGCCCCAAACTGTGGATAATCTAAATGGTATGGGAAGCCTGAGAGGAAGAGGATGCAATGAATACACTGGCTGTGTCTAGACTGGTGCGATCTTGCACCAGAGCTATGCAAATGAGGCTCAGGGGCGGAATATCGCCGAGCCTCATTTGCATAGCTAATGATTATTTTCAGGCATAACGGCTTTGCACAAGAGGGTTTTTCTTGTGCAAGAAGGGGCAGTGTACACAGCCCCGTCTTGCGCAAGAGCCTCTTCCACGAAAACGGCGGCTCATTAGCTATGCAAATGAGGCTTGGCAATATTCCGCCCCTGAGCCTCATTTGCATAGCTCTGGTGCAAGATTGTGCCAGTCTAGACACAGCCAAAGAAAAGGAGATGATGTATAGCAGGCATCTTGCTGAGTCTATGACTTGTGTGTTTTTCCTCACCATCACCATTCAATCATGCAAATCACCAACACCTCTCATTTCCCATGACCTTGGGGTTTTTTTTAAGGTGTTTGTGCTGGACATGTAACAAAGATAGTTCTTCAGCTCTGAAGAACAGTGTCTGGGGAGCTCAGTATCAGTCACTGACAAGGAATAAAGACAATCAATTAGTCTTTTTTTGTTTGTTTGCAAATTGTCTATGAGCAATTTAGAGCTTGTATGCATGCATTCATTATTCAGACTTATTTAGGTTTCTGGCATGAACACTGCTGCTAACTAGCTCAAAGTCTGTGTTCTTGCGAATGTTTGCTAACATTAGTTTCAAATTTAGTATTTCTGCAAACATAACTCCAGCAGGGTGGTTCATTAGGATATTACTGAAGGGTAAAAACAAAAAATTGAAATTCAGGCCTGAATTTTAAAAAAACTGGGCTGACTGAAAAACCACCCCCACTTTTTTTTTATCAGAGGATTATTGGTCCTCTGATAATCATAAGTCTGTGGATACTGTACACAGCCCCAAAGGAAAAAAAGAACAAAACTGTGGAACTCTGCAAAGCATTGTCCTTAAACATAATATTCAGTTAATAGGTGTAGAAACATGCTTTTTAATATAATATGGCTAGAAAATAATAAGCTTTTGAACTTAAAATGTTAACAGAGAGGTGGCTACTTACTCAAAGGCAATAATAATGTTCACAAGCTGACATTGTCAGCAAACAACAACATGTAACATATAACCTCAGCCATGCAGAATGCAATGCTATACACAGCCTCAAAAACAATTCTAACATTACAATAAAAATGGCTGACAAAGGGGGTTCTGTGGTCATCATGAACTGAACAGATTATGAACAGGAGACTGCCAGACAATCCATCAGCACCAGATCCTACAGGCCTCTCTCCTCTGATACCACTAAAAAATACCAAAAATAAACTAAACCACCTACTGATGAAACTCCCTGCTACAGCTCTGGACCAAATCTACACAAACACCCTCCTCCTCACATAACTCCTCACCAGGAGTTTTCTATCTGCTACCGAAGATCCACAAACCTGGAAATCCTGGACATCTCATCATTTCAGGCACTGGCACACTTACAGCAGGATTATCCGATTATATTGTCTCTCTCCTCTGACCCTATGCTACCAGCACTCCTAGATAGACACCACCGATTTCCTGAAGAAACTTCAGAGCATCAGTAATCTTCTTGAAAACACCATCATGACCACAATGGATGTAGAAGCTCTTTACACCAACATTCCACATGATGATGGCTTTCTGGCCATCAGGAACACTATCTCTGATGATACCACTGTACACACGGTGACTGAGCTCTGTGACTTTGTCCTCACCCCCAACTATTTCCAATTTGGAGACAATTTATATCTTCAAGTCAGTGGCACAGCTATGGCCACCCACATGGCCCCATGATATGCCAACATCTTTATGGCTGACCTCGAACAATGTTTCCTCAGCTCTCACCCCCTAGCACCATCACTGTCTTTACTCTACATTGATGACATTTTCATCATATGGACCCACGGGACAGAGACCCTAGAAGAATTTCACAGGGATTTCAACAACTTCCACCTCACCATCCACCTTAGCCTGGACCAATCCACACAAGAGATCCACTTCCTTGACATGACAGTACAATTAAACGACAGCCACATTTCTACCACCTTATACCGGAAACCTACCAACCGTTACACTAATCTACATGCCTCTAGGTCCATCCAAGACACATTTCCCAATCAATTGTTTACAGCAGGCTCTTAGATACAACTGGATTTGCTCCAATCCCACAGACAGTGACAAACACCTACAGAATCTCTATCGAGCATTCTTAAAACTAAAATATACACCCAGGGAAATGAAAAAAAAAAAAAACAGATTGACAGAGTCAGATGAGTACCCAAGCATCAGCTCCTTCAAGACAGGCCCAACAAACAAAATAACAGAACACCACTAGTCATCACCTACAGACCCCAACTTAACCCCCTCCCACGCACCATTAACAATCTACAACTTACCCTGGAAAATGATCCCTCACTCTCACAGGCCTTGGGGGACAGGACAATCCTCACCTACAGACAGTGCTTTTTTGTGATGGTACTGCCCAGTATGCAGTACCGGCACCTCCACTCAGAGTTCAACAACTTTTCTCCTGGAATACTGGCACTTTTTTTTTATAGAAAAAGCACTGCCTACAGACAACCCCCTAAAAATTATTTCTAGCAACCACGCAGCACACCTTCATCATATTCACCCAGGAACCCATCCCTGCAATCAACTCCAGTGCCAACTCTGTCCACACATCTATACAAGCGACATCATCACAGGACCTACCCACATAAACCACCACATCAGAGGCTCATACAACTGCACATTCACTAATGTGATCTATGCCATCAAGTGTCAGCAATGCCCCAAACTGGACAGTCTCTGCAACAAAAGATTAATGGACACAAATCAGATATTCAAAATAGTTACACAGAAACCTGTTGGAGAACAGTTTTACTTCCCCAGGCTCTCACTAATGGATCTAAAAGTGACTATACTATTACAGAGCAATTTCAAAAACCAGAAGCTGAGGAACTTGTTTTCATTTGCAAATTTGACACCTGTAATCAAGATTTGAACAAAGACATGAACAGGATGGGCTGCTACGTTCTATACCCTAATGACATAAAAACCTAAGTACTGGGTACTTATAGCCCACTCTATTAGCCTCATTCAGCACAAACACTCTAGGGCTACATCTACACTGCAGGCTTTTTGTGCAAGAATGGCCATTACACTGTGGAGCGTGTACACTGCACGTGTGTTCTTGTGCATGTAAATTTACAGTAAAGTGTCAGAAAAGAGGGCTTCTTGCACAAGAGTTATTCCTCTCCTCACGAGGAATAAGCTCTCTTGTACAAGAGCTCTTATGCAAGAAGGAAGTGCAGGTGGGCAACAGGCTAAAATGGCTAAAATGGCCATCAGAGCTTTCTTGCGCAAGAGAACGTACACACCACCATGGATGGTCCTGCGCAAAAACACATGGCAGTGTTGACACACTCTTGCTCAAGACCTTTTGTGCAAGAACTCTTGTGCAAAACAGTTCTTGCGCAAGAAGCCTGCAGTGTAGACGTAGCCTAAGGGTACATCTACACTGTGGGGGGTTTCCAGGATACTAAAGGTATCCCAGAAAAACTCCGCCGTGTCCAAAGAATGCATTTGCTCTTCCGATTTTTTTTGTGAAAAAGCAAATGCACTCTTTCAGGGAGCCTGTATGCCTTGTTCTACGAGGGATAAGGGCTCCGCCGAAAGAGGAGGCTTTTCCGCCATTTGGCCCTGTCTAGATTGGGCCAAATGGCAGAAAAGCCCCTTCCAGAAAAGCGATTGGAAAAAGCTCCCTATAGTGTAGACCTAGCTTAAGTGACAATATTTTTCCCTATTTTTTCCTATCTCCTCTCTTTCTCTGCTATTTATTTATACTGTGGACCCCTTACTCCATCTGTCTGAAGAAGTGGGTTGTGCCCATGATACCATCTACATTTTTTTGTCAGACTCCAAGATGCCGCAGGACTGTTTGGGGGTTTTTTTAGTTTTTTTCCCAAACGCAATTGTAATCAAATGAACAGCTGCATCCCTTTTCCAGTGTTTAGCCACAGAGATGAGACTACCTCCCAATGTACTCTATCTTAGACACTCACTCAGTTTCATATGGAGACCACAGTTAGATCCTTGGGAGCTTGATGATCTCCTGATCTTTGTTTTGTTCATGGGCCAATTTAATAAATTTGGCCTTCTAATCCATACATTAGATTTGACTGAAAAGTTGAATGACAAACTTCAGAAATGTGGATGTGCTGTCCCCTTGATTTCACCCAACTGAATGTATTGAGAGTGTCTTTCTCTGCGTGTGTGTGTGTGTGCACGCGCATGCATAAGATTGCCAATTAATTCCAAATGAGAACCAATCTCATCTGGATGGTTGTTATTATGCTTAACTCCCCAGATCAAACATTAGATTTATATAATAAATATTATATAATGTGAATCTAAATGTTTCCTGAATTGAACATGTTAATCATTCTGAAAATAATTGTGAGGGTTATCATCTTGACTTTGCAGCACTTGGATGTTAACATATTTAATTGTTAAGGAATACATACAGCAAGGAAAGTAGGGCTGTCTGGCCCAGTATGCCATACCAGCAAGATATTTATAGCTGGTGTGGCACACAAGAAAGATACAGGAGGAGCAGAACATGGTGCCACTGAGTGGCCCCACATAGACAGTTCCTCTGGCATGGCTGTACTGCCCCCAGCCATTCCACACAGGAGGTATGTCTAGACTACATGGCTCCGTTGACGGAGCCTTGTCAATGAGTTTACTAGACATAGTAAAACTGCGGCGCATCCTGACTGCCCCGCTGTGCCACCAAACAACTGATTGGCGCAGCACGGCGGCCATTTTGAGGTAAATGAAGCGGCGATTATTCAAATCGCCGCTTCATTTTCCTATGCCTAGTAAACTCATCTACATGGCTCCATCGACAGAGCCATGTAGTCTAGACATACCCAGGGTGTCCTCCATCTGTACAGCAGCACTGCTGGAGGACAGGGCTGGGGTAGGCACAGACATGCCAGAGTAGCTGCTGGCATTCCCCTTCTTTCCCTGCTGTGGTTCCCAGAAGAATCTTGAACCACAGGGCTTTCCCAGGAGCCTTAGTGGGGAAAATAGCAGAATGCTGATAGCTTCTCTGAAGAGCTGTACTGCTCCCATCCCCGTCCTCCAGTGGGGCTGCTGTGCAGACCCCAGACAGATGCAGCTCTGTGGAAGGGCGGAATTGATAGAGCCACACCAGAGAAGTTGCTAGTGTGAGGCTGCCTAGTGGTGCTAAGTTCTGCTCCATTCACAGCTGCAGTTCCAAAGCCTCTGGCACAGGGAGGTGAGGACAGGGTCTGCACCCCACCACTCAGCTAATTAAGGGAGTGGATCTTGGGGAGGAGAGCATGAGGGTCCCTATGCTGGGGATGGCAAAGGAGACATATGGAGGATCACCTTCAAGGTCACATGTCCCTGTTAGCTGTTCCCCACCTCCCTGCATTGCTAAGAAATAGATTCCACTTGCACCATTCCTTCTATGACAAAATTGCACACATCACACTGCAAGCACATTTTAATACATAATGTTTCAAGTCAGATAAAGTATATTAAATGTCTATAATGGGATTACACCATAATCCACAGGTAAAACTGGGATTCATGTCAAAGGATTCTTGCTATAGTTTTATTAATAAAACCCTTTGCTCTTAATCTCTGAAAGTAAGAGGAAGGACAATATCTGACATACCTGCATTAGCAGCAGAAAGGATTTCTGTGGTTTGCTTTTTAGAGATCTGACGGTAACACTAATGGAAGAGTTGTGAGCTGAACAGTTTTGAGAGGTTTAGTTTTGGCAGTTTATGAGTTTGTTTAGGATCGGCTTTCAGGGGAAATGCATACTAAGCACACACTATTTTACCTCTTGATTTTAGTGCATTCAGAAATAACTGGCAATTGATGTATCTTTATGGCCTTAATGTAAAATGGTGTTAGTTAAGGTCGATATGCACAGAAGCATTGCAGATATGTCTGAAATAATGGTCATTTCTGAATAAATATGTCTTTTGAAGCCTTTGATACTATTACCTTACTATCTTCAGAGGGGAATTGGAAATACATAATCTTTTACATGTACAAACATTATTTTCAAACTCAATTTTATCCTTTGTACAAGGACAGAAGTTAAGAAATCAAAAGGTGTTAATCATCCAAAAATAGCAGGTCAGTTTTTACTAGGCAATGGGAGATTTTATATAGCTTGCACGCTACTCCTGGAAATCATCATTACAATTGCAGTCATGAGCTGGTTTGCAACATACATGGGCTACAACAATGTCACTTAGTAGTCACATGAGTGCACAGTTAACCTCTCAGTTTGAGAGTTCTGTGCAGGATACTGCCTGCCCTTTTCCTATATCTGTGACCAAAGTTAAATCATATTCTAAGGGTCTGTTTTCTCCTTGACACAGGTGTATAACATCTAGCACAGATAATTCTGTAATTTGTAGCTTTCATTGGGGTATCACATTCAAATTAACTCACACATACCCATAATCAGTTTCCTGCTTTGCTCTTTCTTGCTAAAATAGATGGTGAAGAAAAATTAACAATTAAAATGTCATTTTTTCCCACTATTTTCATTGTATGGAGTTTATAATAAAGGTGCTCAGATACTATTGAGTGGTGCTCAGATTAAGCCTTTTCCAAAGCTTGTTGAACCCACTGGGAAGACTCCTATTGACTTCAATTGGCTTTGGATCAGGCATATTAATAGCATCCTGATAAAAACCAGATGATTCTCTTTATTATCCTAATTCCTGACTTCTCAATGATTTCCCCTGTGTAACAAACTAATACAGCATTCTTTTGTGATAATAGAGGGAAAAGTAGACTGCGCAGTAGGAAGAGTGCACTATGAAAGAACCTTTTGTGGTGGAGCATACAACCAATACAATAACAGATAAGAGGGAGGCCATCTGTAGTATAATTTTAGTAGTCAGTTCAGAAGAATTTAATAGGCTCAATTCCACAAAAAAGCTTTTCACTAATGTTTCCATTAGACTCTTTTTTATAAACAAAACAATGTTCATGCAGTTGTAAGTTAATGGAGCTGTAATTGAAACGCATAAGGCTGCGTCTAGACTGGCATGATTTTGCGCAAATACTTTTAACGGAAAGTATTAAAAGCC
>CM057846.1:43548051-43564707 GCA_030068395.1 Apalone spinifera | reverse complement strand
CTATCGGAGTTTTACTGTAGCTAGCTGCTAGCTGAGGCTCTGAACAGCCTCTTAAGTACCTCCGGATACTCTTTCCCTCTTTGTACAGGTGGTATTTGAGCTACTCACTAACTCTGAAATCAGAGGCTTACCAGTACAAAGACATAGACAATCCAATTTTGATCTTGAAGTAAAAAAGGTATGGATTGCTACCACCAGGTGAAAATTTTCATATAGTTATATGTCTGTTAACCTTCCCATCCCACATTGTTCTTTTACATTATAAGAATACCAGAAGATAGTTTTTCAGAGAACATTCTTCTCTCAGTGATTAGTTTTGCTAGAGAATCTCAACACATACATGCCTTAACTGCCCATGAAAAGAGCTATTCGACAACCTTCCAAACACCAGTCCTCTTTCCTCAGAAGGTAGAACATAGAAGAGGAGGTATATTAACATCGTCACTCCTCTCTTTCTCTCTCTCAACTAAGAGGACCACCTCAAGGGGCAAGAAGGTTGCTTACTTTCTGTCTTCACTCACTCCTTGGCAAGGGTGTCAAAGCTATATATGAGTGCTTGCTAATATTGGCTGTGGAACTGCTGACACTTTTTTACTAGGAGTTGAACTGACATAGATAATTTCACAAGGCCACCAAATAAGCTGTCAGTCTAACAAGTTTCAATCATTATCTACAGGGTCTGACTTAGACTTGTAACCTGGGGTTGAATGGCTTTGTATGTTATTACTGCTGTCCTAAGTTATTCAGTCATCCTTTAATAGTTGTTTAAATGATGAATGCCATCTGAAATGTTATTTATCTGCCTTGCAGCTATTGTGTACTTTCCATGTTAGGTCAAATAAAATGTGGCAAGCTGATCATTAAAGTTTATTTTGTGTGTGCTCTTTCACATGTCCATCTCATCAAGGTTCACTCAGTGATCTGTGAGGCAAGCAGTTCTGCCTGTCAGCTTTCTTCTTCACACATCCAAGAAAAATGAGCACAACGGAAGCTGTCTTCAAGCAATATTCACTTCTGATTTGTTACTTTTCATCCCAGACTTGGGCTATGCCCCATTACTTCCTATACACGGTTACAGAATTTGGATCTGTCAGGAAAAAAAAAGGATAGAAAAGAAATATTCTAGTTACAGTTGCAGTTCTGCAAACAGGGAATATAATTTTCTTGTTTAATATTTTACCTATAGAATTCATGGTTAAATTCCTGAAGTTTCCTAAAAGATTTTAGGGTCAATGTTCTGTTATTTATCTATCAAAGAAAAGTTACCCAACAATTAAAAGTAAAGTCAACAGTGACTCAAATTTTGGAAAATATAGTTATTTGTGAGCAGTTTTAGACTTCACCAATCCATTTTTAAAAAGTAACCAGATTGCAATAACCATAGAAAGGGTTAGAAAAATAAACTAAAAATTGTCACCAATTTGCAGTGTTGCAATGAGACTGTATCCAGCAGACTCTAATACAGGGGTGGGGAACCTCAGGCCTGGGGGACGGATGCGGCTCCTGGCTTTCCTGGAACCGGTCCCCCCAGGCTCAGGACTCCCCTCCAGCATGGGGAGGCCATGCCTACTGCAGGTCTGGAGCACACAAAACCTACTAGCCTGGGCTCCCCTAGGTTCTGATGTGGGAAGGGAATGTGGGGAGTGTCTTTCTCCTTCTCAGGGTATGTTTACACTTCAGAGTTTTTTTGGAAAAATGACCATTTTTCTGAAAAAAACTTCATTTATGTCCACACCGCAATCGCGTTCTTTTGAAAACAAATCGAAAGAATGAAGGGGTTTTCCCGACATTGGTAAACCTCTTTCTATGAGGAAGAAGCTTTTTTCCAAAAGAGTTCTTCTGGAAAAAGGCGTATGTGGACAGGGAAGAGGAAGTTCTTTCAAAAGAAGAGGAAAGAGAAAAAAGCACAGGTGCCCTGCTGGCCAATCCCTCCATAGTAATCACAGCTTACATGCGAGATAGCGTCCATTCAGTGTGGACACTATCTTTCAAAAAAGCAGATTGCTTTTTCAATGTGATTTTGCTGTGTGGATGCTCTCTTTCTGAAGACACCTGTTCTACTCTTTGTCCACTCAAAGACCAGACAGATTGTGTGGTCCTCAGGCTAATGGACTTTCTTTCCCCACCTCAGTCCCAGTATCAGCATTCAATTATCTGCAGTTGGAGGTGTAACCAATTCTCCTGGCTGCCAGAAACTAATGTGATGCTTGCTGAAGCAGGGCCGCCTCTCTGCCTCCCTGTCTAACTTCTCTCCCAGCCCACACAGAGCAGCAGAAAAGGAAGTGGCATGAGCAGTATCTCTGCCCCACATGCAGGGAAAATGTGGGGATAAATTGAAGGAAGGGGAACATGGAATCTGAAGGGAGAGGAGCTTCTAGAAGAACATAATGAAGAACAAGAAATATTGGGGAAGGGTGGACTAATGAGGAAAGAGGGATAGGACTTGGGGAGGAGGGGAGAGGATGACGGCTGGTCCAGGATTGGGCAAGAACCTGAAATGACAATTGGGGATAGGGTAAGCAAAGATAGTATATGGGTGAACTAGCGGGGGAGTTAACAGAGAGCAGGAATAATGGGGAGCCTCTTTCCCATACCACCTCAAAGATTCCCCACCAATTCCAAAACCCCAGCCGTGTGAAGAGTCCTGTCTCACCCAATCATGGACAACCCTTTCTCATACTCTTCTGGCTCATTAAACAAGCCCTGTCTCCAACTTCTGAGGGGAAGATCTTTGCTACCCCCATAACTTTCCTCATTGTCGTTACCATGTTTTCTCTCCTACCATCAGTGACTTGCAGTGTTTGTGAAATGTCAGACAGCTTCCCAAAACTCAGTGGCTATGCCTTCATGAAATAAGCTAGATTTAAAGAGGTGGCCTAAAACTATGGAAACTATTCCGTATTGCCAAAACAAGCCAAAGCAATGCGAAAACTTTCCCTCGTTATTTTCCCTTTCTCTCCTCTTCCTTCAAAGAATTGACAGCCCATATTTCTCAAGGAAATCCTTTTTCATTTCAAAAACATTATTTCTATAGCCATTTCCCACAATGACACTAAAAGCAAAATTCTGCCTCTAGCTGGTGGGATGAAAGAGGGAAGAACATTTCTGCCTTTACGGAGAATAATTTCAGATGCACACACCTACATGGAGGTGCTATGCTCTTATTATCAGAGCTCAAGCAGTCTGCTCTTCACTTGAAAAACTTCAGCACCACACAAACCTCCAGCAGTACTGACTTTCCAGTTACAACACCACAGGGTTTTTGATAAAGGGACAAAATCATTGAAAAAAGCTAAATAGGGAGTCTCCTTAAGAAGACCCAGATAGAAAACATTTTAAGTTTAAGGAATAAGAGAAATGGCTGCTGAAGGTTGTAAGACTGCTGTTCTTCATATAACTTTTCCATGTCATGTGAATTTACTGAGAAGCCCACAGAATCCTTTAAAACAGCATCAGTCTGCCTTTAGCTAAAAAGCTATTTCTCTTTCAAGGTTGCCCCAGGTATATACTTCAATATAATTCCAATTAATCAGCTGGAATTCTTCCATTATGTTTCCATGCAAATTAATAAACGTAAAATAATTAAAATCATAGCATGTCAATTACACAGCACTACCAGGAGATTCAAGGAATAACTAAGCCACTTCAAACAGTACATATTTACTAACCCTATTACAGTCCCAGCATTCCACTTCTTAATGCTCCTCAGTGAGGGACAGGTCTTTTAGAAAGCCTAGTGTATGTCTTATAAAGCAGATAGGAGGTAGCAGACAAAAACAGCTGCTCTCTTGACTTCCAGTTCATTAACATTCAGCTAAGAGGAAAGATTATAAAAATCAGATGTGTAGTTAGCCTTGGAAAGTGACGGAAAAGCCAATGATGTCAGTGTGCAGCATTTGCAATTTCCTGCCATATCTTTAAGAAACCATATTGAATTAAAGTTTATTTATCTTTGGAGCCCATTGTATTAAATGAATGGTTTAAGTATTATTGTGGTCCAGGATTGTATGTAACCTCATGAGTTCAAAGGACTATATTGAATGTGTTATATAAGCAGGGCTTGACAAACTGTGGCAAAATCTACTCACCAGCCCCTCACTGTGCATGCGCCAGCCCCTCACTGTGCATTGCGCATATGCGTGCCGCCGGTAAACGGGGCGACCGGCTGAAATCTACTCGCTATGGGCGAGTAGATTCACTGATTTGTCAAGCCCTACATAAAAGAATAGACTTTGGGAACAAAAAATTGTTAAGTGGTTTTCCTGGGAAATGTCAAGGGAATGTGAATAAAAATTCCCCATTTCTGGATTTGCAAAATCTCAGGCTTTTGAAGCTGTACAGAGCAGTGGACCATTGTCTGATGATCACCTCTTATATGAATTCAAGATCAAAGGCTTAAACTGCATAAAGGAAATCTGACCTATTAGTGGTTGTTCTAGTTCTGAATCGGAGATGGTTATGAACTTGTGTAATCACAGTAATAACCCAGCCTACACTTACCTGAGCCAGAAGTTGGAGCTGAGCTGGCCTCCAAATAGAGTTGGAGTGCAATGACACCAACTCAAACACCCTTTCCCTGCCCCAAAATCCTGCTCCACCCTTCACTGAGGCCCTGACCCCCACTCACTTCAGCCCCACTTCCTCCATTGCTCACTCTCCCCCATCCTTACTCACTTTAACATGTCTGGGTAGAGGTTTGAAGTGCAGGACTGGGTGCAGGCTTTGGGCTTGGAGGTGAGGCCAACAGGTTTGGATTGTAGGATGCAGCTCTAGGCTGAGACTAGCATGGGATGGGTGTGGGTGGGGAAGATTTCAGGAGGGGATGAAGGATGGGATACAGGCTCTAGTCCAGGGCAGGGGGGTTGGGCTGTAAAAAGAGTTAATAGGGGCAGCTCTTATTTCAAACAGCTCCTGAAAGTGACTGGAACTTCACTCTGGCAGTAGCTCTCAGATGGGAGGGGGGAGGGCATGGAGATCCCCATGTTGTTCCTATTTGTAGGCACTGCCCCCACAGCTCCCATTGGCCACAGTTTCAGGAACTATGCTGGTCACTTCCGGGATTAGCTCAGAGCAAATGTGAGCAGGAAACCTGCATTAGCTCCACTGTGCTGCCAGACTCTTAGGGTACGTCTAGACAGCCATGCTATTTCTGGGTACTTCCAGTATCCCGAAACAGCTATTTTGTATCTTTGAGCAAGCCTGTTATTTCAAAATATAAAGGGCTCACTATTCTGGTGTCCCTGTAAACCTCATTCCATGAGGGCTAAGGGGCATTTTGGAACAGTGGTATATTTTGAAATTTGGCATTGTGTAGACTATTGTGCTTAGCTCAAATTGTGTATCTTATTCTGAGCTAAGGATGCAGTGTAGATGCATTGTTAGTACACAGCATTTCCTAGTTTGTCTGCAGTAGCTTCTAGGAGATAGGGCCTGATTCCAGGAATTTCCTGGTGAAACTGGGAGGGTTGGTCCACACACAGAATACTGGTGCAGTTACTCTAAACAGTAACAATGACAGTTGGCTTCTATGTGTTTGCAGCGTAAGAATACTAAAGGAAACAGAGAAGGCAATTGTTGTATATGGACATATAGGAATTGAGAGATGCACTGTGACTATATTAAGAAGAAAAAAATGTAGGCTGATTAGTGAAAGAAAGAAGTTTCCTGATAGTGAGATAGTGATGTTGTGTGACAAGCAAAGTGAAAATCTGTTCAATTAATGAACAAAATGCTACAATGCACATTATAAAGGAATAGATTCTTATTGTGAGGAAGATGGACAGGTCTTCCTTCTCTCTGATTTCAATTATGTGATTTAGAGTTAGACTATAACAGAATTATTTCTCCATTTGACGTTGAAAAGGAGAGAAAGAGACCAAGTAGAAATGAATATTAGTGAATGGCATCACAAATACTCTCTGGGCTAGCAAAGCAAAAAACAAAACAAACAAACAAACACAAAGAAACAGAGAAAAGGGATGATATGAAGGTGGTATCTGTCTGGCATAGGGCTGTACCACCTGGAAAGCCCTCATATTTGCCTCAGTTTCCCCTCTCAGGTTATTCAATAACTTCACTTTGGGCATCATTGCCTCAATTCTGTCCCTTCATGGGACTCATTTCTAGTTAAAAACAACTACCAAATAGTCCATGATAAGAATCCAAGACACATAGTCCATTTCTTACCTGAGTGCAGTAGTCATTAAACTCAAGACATCTCAACACTCATGCACCTATAATTTTTCCACAAGTACTCAGCCCTCCCAACTGCAGTGCAGTCCTTCTGTTTCTAGTAGGAAACTCTATGGCCTCTATGCTTGGGGCATCATTGTCAGGGGAACATCCCTCACTCCTGTGGTCCTTTCACAGTTCCTCCAGGTCCAGTTCTCACTCTCGGAAGATATCAGCAAATTAGCTCCTCTACTACTTCCCTTTCTTCAGCCCTTTCTGACCCTTGCCTCCAGCTAAAGTTCTGCAGGCAGCTGCCTTTGCTGTTGCCACCAACGCTGCCTCCATCTTCAGCCTTAGCTCTTTCATTTGGTGACACTAGTCAACAAGCCCCTTATTGCTCCCCTGTCTTCCTTCTTTGCTCCAGGAACAACCTTTTAACATAAGAACATAAGAATGGCTGTACTGGGTCAGACCAAAGGTCCATCTAGCCCGGTATCCTGTCTGCTGACAGTGGCCAGCACCAGGTGCCCCAGAGAGGGTGGACCGAAGAAAATGATCAAGCGATTTGTCTCCTGCCATCCTTCTCCAGCCTTTGACAAACAGAGGCCAGGGACACCATTTCTATCCCCTGACTAATAGCCTTTTATGGACCTAACTGCCAGGAAATTATCTAGCTTCTCTTTAAACTCTATTATAGTCCTAGCCTTCACAGCCTCCTCTGGCAAGGAGTTCCACAGGTTGACTACACGCTGTGTGAAGAAGAACTTTCTTTTATTAGTTTTAAACCTGCCACCTATTAACTTCATTTGGTGTCCTCTAGTTCTTCTATTATGGGAACTAATAAATAACTTTTCTTTATTCGCCCTCTCCACACCACTCATGATTTTATATACCTCTCATGATTTTATATACCTTTATATCCCCCCTCAGTCTCCTCTTTTCTAAACTGAAAGTCCCAGTCGCTTTAACCTCTCCTCATATGGGACCCGTTCCAAACCCCTAATCATTTTAATTGCCCTTTTCTGAACCCTTTCCAAGGCCAAAGTATCTTTTTTGAGGTGAGGAGACCACATCTGTATACAGTATTCAAAATGTGGGCGTACCATAGTTTTATACAGGGGCAGTAAGATATCTTGCTTTCTTCTGGGACACCTCCAGTCTTCTGGAGTCTGGCATCAATCATCTGCCTTTCTTCCCCGAATCGCTTTGCTGCAACTTACCAGAACTCTTCACTACATCTCTCCCTCTTCCTTTTTAAACCTCAATTGCTGCCTCATGCTCTTAATTGGCCAAATGGAGAACCTGTTCTGGTATAAGGACATTGCACCTTCCTCATTTTTGGGGGCCAGTGCCAGAGCCGTAGCAAGGGTGGGGCAAGAGGGGCACTCACCCCGGCACAGTACATGTAGGGGCCCAAAATTAAAAATTAGAAAGTTATAATATTATTTCATTTATATCTTTGTTATCATCTATTTGCAATCTCAATATATGTGCAATTAACAACATGTGCAATGAATAAAATTAGTACACAAATTAGGAATTTTATTTTTTGCGGGGGATGGTTGGGGGGGGGGCACAGTTCGGTAGCTTGCTCCGGGCGTAGAAAACCTTAGTTTCAGCTCTGCCCCCTGCTGCCACATCTTCACTGCTATTAAAAAATTAGCCTACCCATACTACAATTGCACTTTAATTGCAGAGTGGACATACCCTTACACAGGGTAGAGAGTGACAGCAACTTTGCCTACTTATCCTATAGGCCACTTAATTTCTCTGAATCACTATGAAGTGCTATGTTCTGTGTTTCCCCTTCCCCACTCCCACCATTTCTGCCCCCAACATACATCCTCTCCTGGAAGTTGTGAGGCAGGCCTTGAAGAGATCCATACAGTTATCTCTGCACTAGGAACATCCTTCCCTTTGTGGAACTGAGGCTGCTAGAAGCCCTTTATACTGCTCTGGCATTTTACCTAGTATAAAAGGACTGAGTAGGAGGCTTTTACTGCTTGAGTTAAAAGTCTATTAGCTTCTTCTTCTTCTTCTTTTTCTTCTTCTTTAACATTGTTAACCTATATGCTGATGAATGCATATTTCGGCTGTGAAATATTATGAAGGAAGTGGAATATGTGTTGTCTCACCCCTTAACTGCTTACAGAATTTCCTGAAAGCAAATGTATAACCATGAGTGACGTCAGTCAACGCAAAATCCAGAACCACCTTCATGTGAGTGCATGAGGATGAAGGTCTGCTGTGTGCATATGCTTGTGGACAGAATTTAGTGCTGAGCATTAGAGTGTTCCTAATGCTAGAAAAGGCCATTTGAATTTGGCAGTAAAGTTTAATTTATATAAAGTGTTTTGGCACCTGAAAAATAATACTTGCAGACACATTTTAGTCATGGAGAGGAGTGTGGAGAGCAGTCAGGTAGTCAGTCACGGTTCTGTGATTCTCTTTCCAACCCCAGCATTGGATAGATCATCTAGCAGCTGCTCTATCCTAAATGAGCTAAGAAAAAATCTCCAGGTGATTGTCGGCCAGCTGAAGATAACTGGAGTGCAGCAGGACCTGTTCAAAGTTCATCTTTGCTCCCTGTTTCAAGTGGCTGAAGGATAGGATAATGTAAGTGCTGGTTTTCCTGCTTTATGGCACATGATCAGGTTCCATCTTCTTCACACTTCTTAACACCTCTATTTTACAGGCATGCAGATCTTGCACAAAAAAGGTTTTTTGCACAAAATGGACACATCCACACTGCTTGTTTTTGCACAAAAACCTTGTGCTCAAGAAAGGATTGGAAGAGACTATGCAAATGAAGCACGCAAAGTTGCTAATGAGCACTTCATTTGCATTGCCTCTTCCACAAAAGTTCATAGTGTAGACATAGCCAGAAGGATCATTAAAATCCAGTCTTCTTATGTTACTGCATTGGAGCTGGAATTTCCATTTCACAGGACTTACTGAAATTTCAAAATTTGGTTTCATTCTGAGTTAGAATGAAACATCAAATTTGAAATGTTCTGTGTAACAGCATTTTTGAAAAATATCATTTGAAGTAAATGAAAATGTTTCATTTTGACATTTATATTTTTGATTATATTATAGTTTGAATTATAGTTTGAAAAAATTGAACTATAATCTGTAGTTAGAAAAATTGGAACATTTCATCTGAAAACATCCAAACAGATTATGTCCAGGTCATACATATACTTGCAGAAAGTTTAGATTTCAACAAAATTACACTTTTCAATGGAAAAAACTGTTCTGTCAGAAAAAAAAACCGACCTGTTCTAAGTACCAGTATTTGATGTCCTGCCAGAAAAGAAGTTCAACGATCTGAATGTAACATTTTGCCAGGTAAACACAAGTTTTCACTGAGCACTTAAAATAATGGCTAAGACAGGAGTATCATTTGGTGTCCTGATTAAGTCTTTCTTACAGTTCACAGTCTTCCTGGCCTGGTTGATAGCAGGCTCATAAAATATTTTCAGAGGGGTAACCATGTTAATCTGTATCTGCAAAAACAATTGTACGTATTTTGTACATCTAAAGCTAAAACAGTTAAATCATATTTCACCCACTTGTCTCTTGGGGCTTTAGCAGAACTTTCACTTTTCTGCTTGGAAGGACACTGCATCACTTTCTAGCCAAGGAAGGCTTAATGGAACTTGCTTTTTCTTACATCATCCAGAGAGGTTATTTAAAGCCATATAAGGCTATATCTACACAGCTGTGTTATTTCAGAATAACTAACATTATTCTGAAATAACAAAGAGAGTGTCTACACAGCAAGCCATCATTTTGAAATAATGTTGAGCTGAAGGACTTCTTACTCTGACTCCTATAAACCCTCATTTTATGAGGAGTAAGGGAAGTTGAAGGAAGAGTGTTCTTCTTTCAACTGCTTGCTGTGTAGACAGCCCCAAAAGCCGAATTAAGCTATTTCAACTTAAGCTACACAATTGACGTAGATGAAGTAGTGTAGCTTAATTCAACTTTTGCCCTGCTGTGTAGATGTGCCCTAAGAGTATTTGTCCCAGGAACTGAGCTTCCTATCTCATTAAAAGCTTTGGATACATCTATACATTAATTAAATACCTGCAGATGGCCCAAGTGACCTGACACAGGTTCATGAGGTTAGGCTCTGGGGATGTAAAATTGTGGTGTTGATATTTGGTCTAATGCTGGAGACCAAGTGATGAAGCCCCATGAGGTGGGAGGCTGTCTCAAGCAAAAAGAAAAAAATGGTTTAGATGGCATTTAAATTTCAGCTTCTTTTTCCTATTTGCTGTGCTCACTATTTGGTAGCAGCTTAGGATTTTATTAACATTTCAGATGCCTATCCTTTTACCTACTCAATAAACACAATTTCAGGGGATAACTGTAAACCCATGAAATCAAACTCTGGAGAGACCTTTGTTAAAAAGGAATCAATTTTATTGAAATTGAATTCTGCAAACAAAATGCAAGAGCAATCAAGCAATTCATTGGTGTTCCTAGTAGCTTTATTCATTTGCCTTGGAACTGTTTTGGGGACTTCTTTGCATGCTACCGGGAAGGTGTTTGCTCAGAATTAGAGTTCAGTTGTTCTAATTTCTTTCATATCTTTTCAGGACATTGTCTCATTGAAGCCAAATGTCATATATATTCATTCATATTATCTTTCATTATCATAATCAGCAAATGAGAAATAAATACAAATCAGAATGGGATTTGTGCTAAGTAAATGTTCTGTATTAGTGTCAGTCAGTGTTTCTGAACAGACTAGGATTTATACACTAAAGACAGTTTCTAAGTTCACAAATCCAAAGGCCCATTTCTTTCAAGTTTCTGAGTAACTTTTGCTGCTACCAATGTCAACGTGAATCTAGGGTGATCTCATGTTTACAGTGTGGTCATGAATCTGAACCACTGCCTCAGATCATCCTCTTGCACAGAAACAACAACATGGAACAGAGAACTAAATTTAACAAGACTATTCCCAGAAAGTTACCAAGTCTCTGATATACAGTCTTTGAGCATCATGGATTTTGGAGTCCATAATCTCTTTCAATTGCAGGGATTCACACTGCAGTGACTTCCTTCTGAATGGAGACAAAAAGTTATTTTGCAGGCACATGTGCAGTTTGGACCTTCCTGGTCCGGCACCTTTGGGACCTGACTGGTCCTGAACAAGGGATTTTGCAAGACCAGGGGAAATTCCCTGCCATCAGCCTCCTAGCCCCAGCCCTAGGGAATCCACAGCCACCTCCAGTTCCACTGCTGCCAGAAACACCAGGAATCCCTGGGGTTAGAACTCCCGGGCTGCTGCTAGCCCCATTGCTGTTGGCCAACCCGGTGATCCCTGGACCAGGGCTCCCCAGCCATCGCCAGCCCCTCTGTTGCCAACCTGTCATGGGACCCCAGACTGGGGCTCCCCAGTGGCTGCTGGCCATATACTGGGGCTCTTTGGTCCACAGATGTTGCTGGACCAGAGAGTCCCAGATTTGAGAGGCTGAACCTGTACTTCTCTACCATCCCCTTCAGCTCCAGAAAATAAGTTCATTGCATTAGGAATGCTTCGTTATTGATGCTTGTTAGATTGAGATAAAATAGCACTGAAATGTACTACTTGAAGTTCCATGTGGAAATATTGTTAAATATTTTACCCTCAAGCATTTCATGCTGTTCATATTGTGACAACACACAGAAAACATAGGTCTTTTCAGATAAATATTCCATTTCTATTGTTGATATATTCTATATGTTTTCTAGAGCATTTGCCAAAATGAAAACCATCAGACCGTGTTAGCAATATTACCTTGACTATCTTGACCTTGGTTTCTGACATTGATTCAAATGATGATCGACTACCCACAACTATGGAGAAAGTACAATATGAGAGGTGATTTAGCTCTTGAATTAGGACTGAATTTTTGGCCTCTCAAATGAATTCTAAATTAATCTCTTGTCACATACTAGGAAATCATTTCAAACAACAGGCCTTTCAGATACAGCTATTGAATTGCTGTCAAAGTATATTAAACTATCTACTCAGGGATCTTACTATGAGATTTTTTTAGTACATTCATTTCTTGGACAAGAGATGAAACTGAAAATTCCACTAAGGAAGTATCCACTCTGGTTATAGATTTTCTATCAGAGAAAATTACTTCAATACACAATAAAACGTATGGTTCTAACTTAGCATGTTTTCTCTTTTACTAAGACTTCAAAAATGGCATGTCCTAGATATTCTCTGATATGGGATGTAGACAAAGTTTTGTGGTTTTGAGTTTGCTAATGAAAATAAAACATTTTTCTTTAAAAACATGAGATCAAATTCATCTGTTTGTTATATTACTACAGTCCCATTTTAATTACAATAGTTTTGCATTGTGCTAGAAAATATACTATATTCTTAAACCTAGCTTGATCTAGAAAACCACAATTAACCAAAACCATTAAGGATTACATTCAGTTGTTAATGCATTATTTGGGAATGAACTGTGTTTTAAAATGTTCAATATTCAGTCTTATACCTATTACTGTTTGAAGAACTTTACAATGTAACAAGAAAACCTGATGATTTTCAGTAACATTTTAGCTGACATGCTTCATAGTCATTAGAATCTAGTTGGTGCAACATTTTTATGATTCAGAGTCTGAGATCTGTCTATTATATCATAATCCATAAAACAAGAAACACAAAAGAATCTATATAAAATTAGTACTAGAATTTAGTATGTAAGCCCTCTACAGACTACACATGTCAACTGACTTTGTACAGTTGGGTTTCATAAATATATTCCCTAAAATATGAAAATTAAAGGACAAACAAGTTTCTTACAATCATAGTGAGTCAAATCTCAGTTCCATAATTTAGCCAGAAAATTGGAATATTTTGCTTAATAAATTTAGCCTCTGTTTCTGCCAATGAGTTCTCTGCAGTAATTTTCACTTATCCGGTCAGTGCTATTACTTCAGATTTATATCAATGTACGAAAACAGAATTTGGCCTTTGGAGTTCACATCTCTTCAAATCCAGTTCTCTGGTTTCCCTGTGTCATCAAGGTTATGGTTAACCTTTTCATCCTTTTATCCTCCAAATTCAGACTCACTAAGGGTACCTCTACACGGCACAGCAATTTTGGGATACTGGAGGTGAAATAGTCTACAGAAGCACCAGTTATTTCAAAATATTTTTCAAAATAACGGGTATGCTATTTCATCATCCTGGTAAACCTTGTTGCATGAGGGATAAGGGATGGCTCAAAATAGCATGTTATTTCGAAATCTGGCACTGTGTAGATGCGCCAAATTTCAAAATAAGATATTTTGAAATAGATTCGAAATAAGATATGCAATTTGCATAGCACAAAAGCAAAACGCACATTGTAAAAACAAAATGTTACTAGGATTGCAATTCTTAAAGCAATATGAGTTCAGATTTGAGGGGTTATATCTCTGGATTGGAGAGCTGATTTCAAGTCTGAATTGGATTAGAGGGATCATAATCCTTGATGGGATATCAGCACTGGCCAAGACAGGAAAGTAAGTCTTAAGATGATTTAAGCTTGTTGGGCAGTTACTGTGAGAAGGAAGGAGGATATTCAGAATATCCTATTAATCTAAACAGGGGTTAGGAAGGATTTTCATAGGTTCTGAAATTTGACTGAGGTTTGAATGAATATCTACATTTTGGGAATCCTCCCAAAAGTGAACCTCTGAATTTTCTGAAATTATCATCATAATGAAAATGTGACAGGGGATAAACTGACGTAGCGGTAGAGTGGAAAGAGACCTGTCCTTGACTCGTATTATTATTAGAATAATAATAATAATGATTTATTTTTATCACAGTAGCACTCAAAAAGCCCTCGTCAAGACTATGGCTGTTTAGATTAATAGGATATTCTGAATATCCTCCCTCCTTCCTACAGTAACTACACAAAAAGCTTAAATCATCTACAGTCTTACTTTCCTGTCTTGGCCAGTGCTGATAGCCCATCAAGGACTATGACCCTTCTAATTCAATTTAGACTGTTATGCTATACTGTACAAACATACAAGAAAACATGCTCCTGCCTTGAAGAATTTACAAATTACTTTGAAACAAGGTTTAACAAGGATGAGGGGAGAACAAGGCTACCAAAATAAGCATCTAGTTATCTAGGTAGCTATCCCAGAACTTGATTATTAATCAGGATGGAGAGAAATGGTGTCCCTAACCTCTGTTTGTTAGAAGTTGGGAATGGGCAACAGGTGAGAGATTACTTGATGATCACCTGTTTCTATTCACTCCCTGTGGGGCATCTGGCATTGGCCACTGTCAGAAGCCAGGATATTGGGCTAGATGGAACTTTGGTGTGACCCAGTATGGCCGTGCTTATGTTCTTATGTTCATGGCAATAGAACATTGGATAAAATTCCATTATCATGAGGAATGACATGACATTGCTATCCATTCCTATCATAGGTCTCTCTCTTCTCTCAAGGGAGCCATACTTTTAAAACAATGAGAGGAGAAAATGAAATTGACATATTTGTCTCCTCCTTTGGAGTAGCTGTGTTCAAACTGACCTGCCATTACAATCAGTCAACAGAGGGTTGATGGCTTTATTTAACTAATAAACACTGCACAGAAAGCTTTTTGACATTCTGTGACAAGTTGCTTTTTGTTAGAGTATTGCAAAGGAGAAAAAGCAACTTCTTGAGAGGAAGAAAATACATCTGGGTTATACTACCCGAACATAATTTAAGTAATCAGTACACATAGGCACTCACTAAGTTGGGGTGTCTTTATGTTACTTGTGCTTAACCTGCCCTAGTAAATTTGGAACAGGGATCAGTTAGTTTAAGAAATTAGTACCAAATCCAAAGGGAGCCTACTATTCTTTTTTCATGAAATGTTCCACTACTATTACAATATAATCTTCACAGCTTGTGATGCAGTCTGCTACCTTAAACAGCTAACTCACAGCCCAGGATTATTCAGATTTAGAGTTGTTGTCTGGGTTCATCTTTTCTCATATACTGTATAAAATGTCCTTAAATGTAGAGATGCACATTTAAATACAGATGCACGCCACACAAATCCACTTGGTTTGTTGAAATTTACAAACTGTGTTTCTCTATCTTCAGGAGCAAGAAGTTTATAATCTCTGTACCCTGCATGAATAAATTCATGTATGGCAAGAAATTACAATCTCCAGACACTAGCTGAATTTGTATGCTGTAACAATCTGATAAGTTCTTCTGGGTGAGTAAGACCTTCAATTTTAATTGCTCAATATTTTTCCACCACACCTTTTTGTTCTCCTTTAAAAATACTGCAGAAACTTAAGTTAGAAAGTGGTGCTAATGTCACGTTACATCTGCATAGCCAAAAATCACAAAGCCAAGAAATGTAAAAGTTAACAACCTAGTCCTACTTATGTTTTTCTCATTATTTTCATAGTGTCAGTGCCTGGTGATGGCAATCCATGCTCGGAGACGAGGCAACATAAATATATAAAATAGGACTATAACCTTTCCCCAGCCATACTAAAAATCCAATATACACTATGGCACAATGGATGGTGGAACCAAAAAGAAAAAGAAAAGATGAGAATTAGCTGCTATTGATAAAATACAAGACTGTGCCCTTAGGTTTCAAAAGAAACATGAATTCATCCTCATTGTATTCAGGCCTGCTGATGGGGCAGGAAGGAAGGAAGTTGTCCCAGGGCCTGGTGATTCAAAAGGGCTCCTGGCCACCACCCTGGGACCATTACATCACTGCTAGATGCAGTGCTCTAGGCAGTTCTAAGGGCTGGCAGGGGGTGGGATGAAGAGCCAGCATGTCATGTTCCGAATGGTGCTGAAGGCTGGCTGCCCCAGGCCCATCCTTCTGCCTGAGGCTCTGACTCTTCCAGGAGTGCAGAACTGCTTCCCCCACCTTGCTTAGAGGCCCAGCAAGTCTGTTAGCTCCCCCTGCATAGATGCAAAATGGTATAGTCTTGTGTTTTCTTATTAAATGTGTAGCTACAGGATATGCAACAAGGCTGACTTAATATTGCTACTTCTGCATGTCTTGATTTTTTTTGTCCTTTCAACTGGGCAGCTGACAATATTGCCCTAACATTTAAAATACATGCAGTACAAGTTGTTGTTATCTCTTACTCCTTGTATTGTGATAACAGCTAGAGGACGTTGCTTCATTGTGCTAGGGGCTTTACCAACACATACATAAGCAATCTAATTCGCCAAAGAAAAGTTAGAGAGAGACTGAATATGCCAACAGCAGTTGCCAAAAGTGTGATAGAAAGGGGGAAATAATGCATTCTTGAACATTCCAGGAATGGATCTGTGGCGGGGTTCAGGGCACGATCACCCCCGATCCCTGCAGGGGGGCTCAGCGAACCCCAACGCCCGCCTTTGGTCCCTTGGCCACCAATATGGGATCAGTCCTGGCCACTCGGGTGCGATCACCCCGCCCCTGCCGGAGCCGGGGGGTCAGCGAACCCTTAC
>CM057846.1:43529232-43539297 GCA_030068395.1 Apalone spinifera | reverse complement strand
ATCTCTTGCGGTCCCTCTCAAACTCCCCTGTCTGCAGCCCCCTGTCCGCTTCTCCATCTTGCAGTGTGTTGTTACATATGTCAGTGAAAAGATGAGGCAGAGGAGAAAGTTTGGGCAGTGGAGAGCTGCCAGAACCTATTCCCACTGCTAGAGACCTTCCCCAGGGCAGATTCCAATTAGAGGGAGGCAGTGGGAGATTTCACTGCTAAAAGTAGTAATGTAGATGGGGGAGGCATTGCTTGGATGAGTACAGAGCCATGTAGGGAATGTGCCTGCATACATACCCACAGGACTCAGGCCTGTACTCTACCTGCCTAAGCAGTGCCTCAGAGCCCACAATGCTAGAAAGGCATGTAGTGTATGCACTCTATATGCCACCAAAAGGAGTGTGCAATGTTCAACGTACCTTTTAAACAGATACCTGTCTCTCTAAATTATTCCAGGGGCCAAGGAGGAGCTCAGGGCTGGGATGGTACAAAATTGGTTCGAGACACCTTGGAGGCTTAGAGCCGGGGCTGAGTTCTGTGCTTCACGCCTTGGGCCTGGTCTATACTAGACCAGGCAGGTTGGCTTAAGGTATGCCATCCAATCACCCAAAATGCCGTAGCTAGAGTCAGCTTACCTTAGGTCAAGCCACTGCAGTGTCTATTCTGTGGGAGGCTGACGGGAGCACATGCTCCCGTTGGCTTCCCTGATTCCTTGCAGAATGAGGAGTACTGGATGCTGGTGGGGCTGCCCTCAGCATTTGATTTAGGTGTCTACACTAGATCCACTAAATTGAATGCTAGAAGATCAAACTTCAGAGGGTCGATCTTCTATGTAGTGTAGATGTACCCTTATAGACCAAGCACAAAATCTGACCTATTCACTTTGACAACTTTGCTTCTGTTACATTATCTCCCTCAGTCCTGTAAGCCCTGATCCTCAGCAAGCTACTTATGGAATATTTAAGGAGCTTATTGTGATTTCAGTGATAGAAGTTTCGGCAAGATTCCCTATACTTAAAATAGAGAACACTACTGGAACTAGTAATATCACTACAACTAGAATTAATTTTTAAGCACACCCGCTGTAGCTCTCATGAAATCTTGATGTTGTACAAATGACTGTTCCACTCCATCAGTTGGATCAGATGAGATGGAGCCACAGAGCTGGGTGTTCTGTGCGTGTTAAACACAAGGCAGCCCATGACTCCTCCTCATGAGCCATCATTCTCTAAGCTTCAAAGTTAATAATTTTCATAACTTAAGCACATCTAAACTGTGTAATTAAAAAGTCCAAACTAATGATTAGTAACAAACAATGAACAATTTTTCCTGCACAGAACAGCACTTAGCACTTTGCATATTAAATAGAAAGAATAAGCAATGAAATATGTTAAACAGAAAAGAAAACAAGACAGCTTACCGCAGTAATATATCATTGGCAGTAATTGTGCCGTAAAATGAAGGTGTTTATTTTCAGTCTGATTCTTTTATTAAAATAAATCCGTTGAGGGAATTTACGTACAAAAGTTATTTTTCTATGTATGCAGCAAATCTTTCTAATTATCCAGTTACTTGCGAGAAAACAAGCTATGAATAATATTTAATGATAAGTTTGAAAAGACAAAGATTTAAATTCTTTTTTTCAGAAAATAAATCATTGCTGACATTTTAATAATATGATTCTTACCTACACTTCTAATTTCAACCTTGTTTCTATATTACACAAGGAAATTGGTATGCTACTGTTGGAAACAACTTGTTAGCCAAAGAAAATAGTTGCATAAGTGGCCCTGAACATCTGAAAGAAAATCTGATTGCCTAAAGACAACAAAAGGCAAATTTGTAACCCCAAGGTAGATGCTTGCAGTTGAAGAAATTGTCCTCTCAGAGGTGCAAAGTGTGGAAGTGTCCAGTGGAGAGAGGAGGAGTGACTTCTTGAAAGAAGTATAGTGCCAATGAACATCTTTCCATACTGACAGGTGGGTACTACAATTAATGTTTGATGGAACCAGGGGGCTGTGTGAAGGTACAGAACTACTAGAATGCAGGTGATTTTAGTTGCTGTCCTCAGATCAATATGGATCTTGAATAAACAACGAGAAGTCCTGTGGCACCTTATAGACTAACAAATTTATTGGTGCATAAACTTTTGTGGGCAAAGACCCACTTTGTCAGATGCATGTGGTGGAAATTCCAGAAGCATATACAGTCATGTACATATAAATATCTACAGACACATGAACAGAAAGGAATACCAATCAAGAAGAAGGCCAGAGATAACGAGGTCAATTCAGTCAAGGAGAATGTAGCCCACTTCTAGCAACAGATGTGGATCTTGAAGTATTTTTGAAGTCTGGGTGCTGGATCCCTCATTTTTCAAACCATTTTCCTTTGATGGAAGAAAATGAAGGAAACTCTAGAAGGAAAACATGAAATTTCCTCCTCAAGGGCCATTCCTCAAGTTTTTCTGTGGGAATGTGTCATTAGGCCTTTTGTCTGTTTTTCATATGAATTTGCTTTTAACCGACCCAGTAAAGCATTTGTGTGCACTTTCTTTTTATTTGAGAAAGGATTACACTGTTACCTTCTATTCAGATTATCATGTGTTATCGCCCCCTCTTCTCTTCTGCTTAAATTTTGCCTATTGCTCATCCCATATCTATGCATTTAATTAGTCCAGAATCACTGCATGTTGGATTTTAAAATTGAATCTCAATTTACTGATTTCCAACACTGCTCCAATTTGTCAAGAGCATAGTACACAGCAATTTAATCTCCTCCAAAGTGTCCTCTCCTTACTTCAGCTACATATCTTTCCAGATTTAATGAGTACTTTCTCCACTCCTCTCTCACAGCCATTCAAATGTGTATATTGAATACTTTCAAAAGCAGAATAGATGTATGCAGGACTTTGCATAACATCCCTTTCCAGCATTAGCCAGTCATAATTATTATTTGTTCTCAATTTATTTAGTTACTTTTGTGTCTATCACAGAGCAATTCCATTTGATTCACATTACTCTGCTTTCCCTATGAGGAATCCAATGCTTCACTACAATACATTGTTGTGTTAGTTCATATTTCCTTGGCCTTCAAATGCTTCCATAGTGCAGTGACTTAACTTTATTAATAATTTTATTGTACTAATTATTAAGAAATCCATATGTAAGATCCAAACCTTCAGCAAATTCAACTGCTCAAATTGTCATATCTTCCTCCATTCCCTTTTCTTCCCCCTCATTTCTCTGATATTAATTTAGGGGCAAAGGATGTTTTGCACAGCATAAGAACATCAGGCCCTTTGAAATAGGTACACTAAAGAGTGAGCCCCTTTGAGTCAAAGGAGAGGCTCAACAGTAGTGCAACACTCTATGAGGCAGGATTTGATGCTCAGTGTGGTCCTTGCTGCCTAATCCTGCATTATAAAGCCAGAAGGGACCATTTTCATCCTTTCTACAAATTGTAGGATTTCCTGTTTAACACTGGCCATAGGACTTCCCTGGTTTAACTCCTCTTTGAACAAGAGAATATCTTTAAAAAAAATGTAAAATCTTGATTGAAAAATTGGCTGTGATGGGGAATCCACCATAAGCCTTGATCAGATGTCCAATGGCTAATTATTTTCACTGTTAAATTTATATGCCTCATTTTCAGTCTTAGTTTGTCTAGGTTCAGAGTCCGGCCATTGGGTCTTCTCATGTCTTTGTCTGCTAGATTGAAGATCCCATTATCAAATTTTTGTCCTCCTATCAGTACTAACACACTGTGATCGAGTCACTCCTTAACCTTTTTTGTTAACTTCAGTGGATTGAACAGCTTTTGCCATCATAAGAGCAAACATCAAAAAACAAGAAAGATGTTAAACAGATATTCTCTCATTGAAATATGCTATTCAGTATTGCCAGTCCATCCCCTATATCTATTTTGGATTGTCACTTAAGAAATCAGCAATTATCTGTCAGGTAATGCTGACATACAAGGTATCCTCTCTCCCTTCAGTATCATATCTGAATCCAATCTAAAAATAAAGGCAATGACCAGTAGACGACATCATTTTCTGTAAGTAAGTCAGATACAGTAGTAACTTAATTCAAAATATTTCTGAGTGGTAGGAATTTTTTTATATTGTTAGTGAACTGTTAACTCGGGAGAAGAAAATACATTACATTAAATAATATGAAAACATCTCAAATCCTACACTAATTAAAATCACTATAAAGCTACAGAAACTCTGAATATCAATGGCTATACTATGGCATACCTAGCTTATCTGAAAGTAGACTTTATTCCTTTAAAATTGAGAATACAAATATTGTGGTTCTATTGTACATTTCTGTCAGAACCAGTTTTACTTTTGAGTTCTGTCATGTTAGTTCAGCGGACTCCAGCTTAATGGAATCTAATTTTCACTATATTGACATACACCTACTTGGTTACTGCACTAGGTATATATGCATGATCCCCTACTCAAGCTGTCACCTTTATGCTACGCTGGTCATGGGTATAATGTGTATGTGTGTATAAGTACTTTCACACTACTGTTGTTGTTACATGAGGGTGTTACTATTTTGGGATGATGTCACAGACACACGTTAGAAACCTGCTTTTCTGTGTATTGTTGGTGCTATGCCCTTGATTCAAATATTTACTAATGGCAGTTTCTAATCATTCTGCCCCTGTTCGCTATTCCTTGCCAATATTTCCATCAAGATTGGATGTTTTTCTAAAAGCTCTGCTCTAGGAATGATTTTGGGGAAGTTTATACAGAAGTTCAGAATAATTTGGTATGGTAAAATCTTGTTGGAGTTTGGTATGCACATGTCTCAATGACAGTGCAGTAAACACCTTTCCCGTAATTGTCTCCTGCCATGAACTCCATAACACGTGTGAGGGTAATGGGGAGTGCTTCTTTCCTGAGCGGGCTGAGAACAAATCTGGTTTACAAACTTTGTACAGGCATCCAGATCTCACCCACGTGCACACTGGTCCTAGTTCTCAGTGGGCAAGGGAAATCTGGGATGCAGTATGTGCATATACCTTGGCACAGTGGCGGCGGGGAGGGTCAGGCAGTGCTGCTGCTGGAAAAGCACATGATGGCACACTGTCTTGCAATTGTAGGGCTATTGTTGCTTTGTACAATTATAGATTTGTGAGGCTTTGGTTTCCCAATAGACAAAGGTCAAGAGTCGTTTGTTCCTGTGACCATTCACACATTAAGGGCAATTATAACAGAATTAATGATTTTGGACTGGGTTTGTGCTGTGATAGGGGAATTGTAATGTGGTCATTGTGCAATGCTATTGTCTTCACTGTTCACACTAACTTACAAACCTATGTTATCAGGGCCACTCAATCTCTTTTAATGACCTTATCTACATTTGCTTTTGGAGTCGTTATAAGTAGCCATTCTTTTTTGAAACTGTTCATTGTCAGTGGAGCTAACTGCATTTAGTGGCTGGTATGGAGCCTTCTATAGTTAAAATAATTTCTTCATGTACACTAGGCTATTAAGATGTTCATCTACCCTTTTGTTGGATTTTAGACTTCTGCAGCACTGAAAACTAGCAGTGCTCTCTGTAAGCACACAACACTGACAGAAATGTCCCATCCCTTTTGTGTATGCTTGGGATATTTATATTTCTGAACCTGAGTGGTGGATGTGTGACAGCCTGAAAAGTAAAAACAAGATGTCCTGTGGCAACCTAAGACTAACAGATTAATTTGAGCATAAGCTTTCGTGGGCAAAACCCCACTTCGTCAGAGGTATCTATTAGTTTTTAAAGTGCCAGGAACTCCCCATTGTTTTTGCAGATACAGACTATCACGGCTACTCCTCTGATACTAGTCAGAAAAGTGTTTGCAGTATGATGCCATGAGATGGTTAATCCATTCCATTTCATGAGCGGTGAATTGTAAGCCCCAGTCACAAAGGTGAAAACATCTTACGTTCATCAAAAAGGGTCCACACACAAGTAAAATAAATTATAGTATTTATTAAAATTGCTGTTAAACCTTAAGATCCCGTGGGAATTTCTGCTACATCCGAAATTTTCTGCAATATTCTCAGCTAGCATAGAGTTTCCATGCAAAAGGAGATGCAATCCATGAAAAATACTCATCTCTGTCCCTCACATGAACAGAAAATCTGGCCAATGTGCCTGCCTAACAATGATGAAACAGAGAGGAACAGAAAGAGACCCACCACCACTTTTTAATTTTTGTTGTTCTCTGAAGCTTCAACACCAGAACCCTATCAACAGATTAGACACCTCTCCCTCATTTTCCCTGTTTGTGCAACATGGCTGGGTGTGGGGAGATGCAAGCATGAAAGACAAGGATGGCAGCAATGCTGTAATCTTCCAAGGGAGGAAAGACTGGCATGACTAACTTTTCTTTCCCCTTTCCAGACTTAATACCCCTCCCCAGCTCATGTTACCCCTCACACAAACCTTCCTGTGGAGCTTCCATTTCTAAGGGGATGATAAGACTAGAGGGTTGGGGGGGAGGGGAGGCTGGGAAGGGGGCACTGACATACTGTAATCTTCCAAGGGCTCAAAGACAGTTCTTGCTAACTTTAGATAACAACTAGAAATTTTCTACATCTACAGATGTAGAAACAATCCTAACAATCCTATCCCTTGTTAGTATCTTTCTATACCACTCTCTTCCTTGGTTCGCACAATTCTGAGACTATTGATGCCTGCATGCTGGCAGAGAAATGCGCAGATACAGAGGCACAATGATTTTTCATTAATAATCAGTTTTTAAGATATTGCTTCTGTCAAATGCATAATACTGGTGCATGGTAAATAAGTAAAATAATTGATCTACACCTGTGTCTTAGTCAAGGACCATTTGGATGGAGAGGAACCAGGTCTGGACTTAAGATCTATATCACCCAAGTCAGAGAGAATATTGGTGGAAGGGATGGAGATTCAATGCTTACCAGCCTGGGTTTTTTGTTCCTGCCATACAGTCTGCAAATTGGCATGGGTAAATAATCATTCCTGAGGCATACAGCCTGAGACATGTACTTACCACACCTCTCAGGTGTGCAAGTTACTCTCCCTCTATTCACCTTGGGCTCTTCTAGACAGCTGGGCTATTTCAGGATACCGCCAATATTCCAAAATAGCTACTCCAAATCTTTTAAATACACCTGTTATATTTCGGCATTGCTGTAACCCTCATTCCAAGGAGGTTCAGGGATGTGTCGAAATAGAGCATTATTTTGAAATTTGGCACTGTGTAGATGTGCCAAATTTTGAAATAAGCTGCTTATCAATTTAGGGTGCTGCGTAGATGCAGCTTTTTAGACATATGCATCACACACTTAGGGTATGGCTACACTGTGTGTGTGGGAGGGCGAGGGATTTCAGAAAAGGTATGCAAATAGCGCTTGCATTTGCATATCTTCTTCCATTTTTTTTCTGGAAGAGGCCCTATCTATACAGGACCAAATTTTGGAAAAATCCCTTCTTTCAAAAGCCCCTGTAAGCCTCATTTTATGAGGAAAAAGGGGGCTTTCAAAAGGGGGGGGTTCTGACATTTGGCCCTATGTAGACGGGGCCAAATGGTGGAAAAACCTCTTTCAGAAGAAAAATGGAAGAAGGTATGAAAATGCAAGCTCTATTTGCATACCTCTTTTGAACCCCCTCCCCGCCATAGTGTAGCCATACACTTTGTGATACATTTAATCCAAAAAAAAAAAACCCACTTTCTATCCTCTGTACCTTATGGCATTTGATGGGGACTATTCATAGAAAGCACTTAACTTCTTTTATCAAGACCTCAAGGTTTGGATTTACTATCTGTAAGGCTAATCCTACTGTATTTTCTGTAATGCCATGATTTAAGTATTTAACCACTGATCTGTTGCAAAAAATGTGATGGGCAAAATATAGTTACTCTTCAGGGAAGTGTATGTGAATATGACATTTTCATACAAACATAGAGGAAATCAACATGCTGACTTTACTGTTGTTTTTCATTTTGAACATCAACTTATTTTTTGCTTTGTTTTTTCTCACCAAAATGAAAAACTGGAAAAAATGTTACTTGGATAAAACATTTCAAACATTGTGTCTAAATCATATTTTTAAGTGCTATGTTGATTCAAATCAACATTTTGGAGAGAAACAAAATTGTTAAATGTTTTGACACTTCTAAAAATGTTTTTCAAACAAAACTCCTTGCCAAATTCAACCCAAATTCTCAAATAGTTTCAATGCCCAGAAAATGGAATTTTCAGTGAATTTACTGTTTGCAAAAAAATTTACAACTAGTTCTAATAAAAAAAATTTTCAAAGTTGTAACATCTCTCTGGCATCTACAGCACTTGTTTAGGTATTGTTAAACTGGCTCTGTGCCCTGTTTCCAGCTACTTCTGCACATATGCTTTTCTTTTGCAATGAAGTATCTGGATACCTGAAGAAGTAGCTGGAATCAAGGGGATAAACCAACATGTGAATTAGCAGCTTTCTGCAGACCACAACTGAATGTCCCATGAATCATAGTTTGGGACCTACTTCTGTATAAATAGTAAATTAATTATAAGAAGATGTCTGGGAAATCTCCTTACCACCTTTTCCCCGTCTACACTCCAGCAGAGCCTAGCACAGGATTTAGCTCTCAGTCAATTAATATAACCGGTCAAACTATAAAGAAAATGTACAGTTCAGTTGGACTTCAGATTTCTTATTCTGTTTCAGTTGCTTGTTTATCTTTGTAGCGCCATACATGCTGATTTCTACTCTTTCCAGAATTCTCTCTGCCCCTCTCGTTCCCTATACATTTAGGGATAAACACTCAGGACTAATCTGCACCATTCTTTACTATTCTCAGTGTGCCTCAAACAATCCTGAAAGCAAAAATAAGGAAAAACTAAAATTTTCATTGATATTGCATTGTAGCCTTAACTATATATCTGTCATAACTAAAGTACAGTTAAATTATGCATTGGTACGATGTTATGTTTCAGGATTTATGAATATAGAGCCATATTCTTTTCTTAACGAAGTTCCTCCAGAGTTATATCAGTGTAACTAGGAACAGAATATGGCCCAAAGTGTTTAAGAATACAAATCATTTTACAAAATGTCCAGACTTTCCTCATTTGAAATCTTAGCCTACAAAAGCACAGCTGGATTGTGGTGATGATTTGGATGTGAGGGAAGCTTTTCCTTATGAATCATTTACAAACAACTTGGCATTGGAATTTGCCATATTGGTATACTGGAACTAACCATTAGTTAATCTTCAATTGACTGATATGCTGCATCTGATCATTACAGTGAGCAGGGCTGGGTAATGCCAAAAGGCAGAAACTAAACCTGGGACTTCTGGAGCTTAGTGCATGAGCCTCTACTACATGAGTTAAAAGCCAGTTGGCTATTAGCTAAGGCTGTAGAGCTGACTCATTCTTTCTCTCTCTAAATGGTCTCAGTGCCACGAGTTGGAATAGTACATCACACCCAGAAGGTGTATGGGTTACACTAATACAATAAGAACCACTGAGCTGGTGGCACAGTTGCAATTGGTTGCATGGCCATGTTAAAGGACCTAGGTTTGGGAGTCACTTCAGGACTCAGGCATCCCAAGCAAGGATCTTAGGAAGAAACTTTATTGCACTGATGGTTTCTAGATCACCCCAATAGTAGACTCATTCATCCAATGGCCCAAAGATAGCCATGTTCCATTCACCTAGATGTCATCACGAGGACAAACACCATAAGGAATTAGATCTCAAGGTTAAAACAGTGGGTTCATGTTCATAAGCATAAAAGATTAACCAGCTAGTGAAATTACACTATCAATTTAACAATATCTAAGGGTATGTTTATACTACAGTGTTATTTCAAAATATCTTATTTAGAAATAGTTAATTCGAAATAAGTTATTTCAAAATAACACGTCTACACAAAAAATGCATTTCGAAATAGTGTTTTGCTATTTCAAAATAGCGCGTCCACACCGAGTGGACGCTGAATCACATTTAAGGCTGGCCAAACCAGATCTGGCAGGCCATCAGGTCAGGAGTTACTTTGTGTGGCTGCTGCCTGAAGCTATCTGAGGCCTG
>CM057846.1:43509949-43520542 GCA_030068395.1 Apalone spinifera | reverse complement strand
AAAAACTGGCCAGTCTAGACACAGCCTTCAGTTATACGCCAGGGACATAACACTGTAAAGGGGAACAGACCTTTTTAGCCTATTGATGCTCAGCTATCACCAATCTGAACTGATAAGCTTTTCATTTGGCTTTCATCTGACAAACCAGCTACCATTGATGCCACATTCCTTCATAATTGTTCTAACACTACATCATGTGACAGAATGAATAGGTTGGAAAGGACACAAATAACAGTACCACAGAAGAAGATGGAATGGAACTAACTGAGAATCAATTTCAGCATCCCCAAACTTATATCTGATGCTATTTTCATTGTGAGTAGAACATGGATATGAGATTTCTAAGTGAAGAACTGAAGACACACACTTAAGAATTGATTAACCTTCTTGGGTTAAATTGCAAATTTGTTCAACTGTTTTGATAAACATAAGCTCTAGGGTCTACTGGAAATCTCAAGCTTTTTCCTTCCTAGGTGTTTGCAGTAATACTCTGTGTATGGCTCAGAATTGTTCAATCAAATAGAACAATTTTAAGGTTATTTATTAGACTTACAAATACCATCATAAGTAACAAAATCCTACCAAGAACAGTTTCAAGGCTTCACTTGGCTATAGCTTCCCTTGTATGCTCTTTCAACAAAACTATGTGTAGTCTAGCTGTGAGTGCATGTTGTAAATCGCTGTCTACATACCAGTCACCAATGTCTTAGCTATACATGTGGATTAGTTAAGATTACAACCTCCCAGTACTAGCAAAGGCTTAAAGAAATTCAAAGCTTCTTTTGTTTATAACAAACAATAAATTCAGAGCTGTTTTACTTCAGAATGCCTGCCCTAAGTTACTTTTCATAAAATCTTTGAAAATTACCCTTTGAAAATTAACAAAAGCATCTGGAATTTACAAATATAAGACCCCTCAAAATGTGGTATCAAGCCCCAAATGATGACTCTCTCATAGTATAACATATTACACAAGACCTATGGGCTTTGTCTTCACTATAGCTTTTGCCAGAAGAGGCAATACAAGTGAAGCGCTGATTAGCATTTTGTCGTGCTTCATTTGCATAATCTATTCTGAGCTGGTTTTGTGCAAGGGGTTTTTGCATAATAACAAGCAGTGTGTCCATGTCCATTTTGCACAAAACCCCCTTTTTGCGCAAAAAGGAAACATCCACACTGCAAGTTTTTGCACAAAAACCCCTTGCGCAAAAATGTCACAGAATAGATTATGCAAATGAAGCATGATAAAATGCTAATCAGCACTTCATTTGCATTGCCTCTTCCAGAAAAAGCCATTATGTAGACAAAGCCCCTGGTGTATTTTGTGGGGCAGAGGAGGAAGGGAAGAAATTGCGCACTATCTAGCATCCTGCTACCAGGTCAGGACTGACAGTAATGACAAGTAGTGAGTTAAACCATTGTCACTGTGAAGCCCATCCAGGACAGATGGTCTTGTTCTTATTCTGTACTAATACTTTTGTAGCTTCCCATTCTAGGGGAGTGTTATTGGATTGAATAGTTCTTATAAGAAGTAGTAAATGAAAAGTTAATTCATTGGTTTTATTTGTAAACATTCTTCTCCCCCTCTTCAGCCACACCATCTTTTAAAACACATACAAAGTATGAAGAAACCTGTTGAAGGAAATTCCTATGAGTATCATAACACAGAATAGTTACAGGTGGGCAAATGGATTTAGGTGAACTAAGAATAAGTATTAAAAAGAGGTCTGGATGAGTTTGGTTGGCAACACTCTCCCTTTAGGCTTCTCCACCTGCAGTCACCAGGATTGCCGTCCTCTGAATAGCTCTGTACGCTCTACCCACATCTTTATGGAAGTATTGATTGACGAACCCAAGTGAGCCTCCCCTGACACAGAACTTTCACATTTCACTTTGTTTTTGTCTGTTATGCTTTGCGATTTAGTGGCCTCCAAATGAAACTTCACAATAAAGGATGTATGAGTCACACTGGTAAGGCTGAGACAGCACAGACTCATTTTGGTGCTAGTTTCAAAAGTCAGGGCATCAGAGAGTGGTGAAGGTTTTTTGTTGTTGTTTTCAAAAAAGCCAGTTGAGGCTGCACATTAATAAAGTTACAGGAATGCTTTTATAAGCCCTCTTATTCCTGTTTGAGCAGCAGCAGATAAACAGATTGAACAGCCACTCAGGAAAACCTTGGTAAAAGACTCAGCCCACCAGAGATCTCTTGGATTGGTGAAAATGTATTACTGTGCTTTCTTCCATTTTCTCATAGTTAATTTGTTTTTGTGTGTGTGGAGAGGTCTGGTTGGTTTCTCTTTTAAATGGAGGTTTATGCGCAGGTCTATTGCTACTTCCGTTCCCATGCAACAAACAGTTCACATAATTGATCTTCAGGTGCCAAAAGAATGATGATCCACCACAAACACTATGAACCAAAATTATTATTCAGGAACAACATTATTAAGTAATTTAATGCAGGGGGACAAACAAAGGAGACATGAATGTTGGGTAAAATAACACAAGCTGAAAATAGGGGAAATCCAACTTTAATGGACTGTAGTTTTTTTTCCCTTTGCAGTATCTATAATAAATATATCTTCGAAGACAAATAGTTGAAAGGAACGGGCCTGAATTCCTAATGAAGAGATATCCTAATTCATGTCTAACACAGTACGTTGTTCAAGGACAGTTCGTCTATGTGAAAATATTACCTCTGTAATGTTGCCAGTGGCAGAGACTGGTGGAGATGAGCTGTAAGTGCTGATTGTGTAATGGGAAGCTATCTGGTGGTTGCTTTAAATTATGTAGACAATTTTTCCAAGATGTCAAAAAAATTTTTAAAGAGGCTGGATAAAATGCTCATTTTAGACAGCAGCTCCCTTTTATCTACTTTCACCACTGACTTTTGGACATGAGGTAATTACATTCAGATATAACTTTCCCAGAATGCACTTATTGCTAGTGCTCGAATTCTGCCTACAGACATATATGGGAAATTTGCAAAAAAGTGAAAACGAAAGCCTACAAAATAATATTTGTTTTTAAAAAAGTAACACCACAATGTATACAATAGACTACAGATATATTTGATATCTTTTGGTGTATAGATATTATGTTTTATTCTACATTGGTTCTTTTACTACCCTCATCATAGTAGTGTCTGAATACTTCATTTACTCCCACAATTCCATTTTCCGATGTCATCATCTTCTTTGCTATGATCAGGCAATCTCCATGTGATTGGATCTCTGTATCTTCTTATTGCATGATCAGGACCATAAATTACAAAAGTCTTGGGCCAGGTCATTTATTTGTCTATAAAATGCCATGCGGCACTGTGATGCTTAACAACAACAACAAAGAATAATAAATAGGCATTTGGGGCTTCATATGTTAAATGTTCTGATCTGTACGATAGAAGAAAATAAAGATATAACACATGAAGTTGATAATTCAGGTTTTATTTCTTAAAGTAAGAAATGAGCAAGCAAAATTAAGCTCAGGTATAGATACTGATTTAACATGATAGGTCACATCACCCTTTTCTACAGAGAAGCCTGTAGGAGTGGGGCAAAGAGCCAAGAAAGCTCTACAAGTTTACCATTTAGAATTACCTAGAAATCATTCCTTCGGAGGGAACGGTTAGGGGACCTCATAGAGGGGGAATGGATTCACAAAGAAGAGTTACCTCCCTCTCCTTCCAATAGTTTGAGTGTCTTTTCTCTGAACATTTGTATTGTTCCTGGTCCCTCTTCTAGCAGACTCGCTCTTGTGAGACCTTTGCCATTGGAATATTCAAATAGTCATAGTTGATCAGAAATAGGCACCAAAGAGATGTGACTGTGTTAATTCCCTAAGGAACCTTCATATTACTGGTGGGTCTGAAGGAGATGCCAACATGGAGATTTGCCAGAACTTTCATTTACTTCTTATCTAACTCACAACCTTTTCCCCAGAGAGCCCCCATCACAGGGAACAGCTATTTGTCTCAAGAGAAAAAAGTTCTTCCTATGACAAGTCCTGTTAGGATGCAGAAAAGATACTTCAGCCCCTGAAGTCATCCGGGCTGCAATTATCCCATGCAATCGTATGCACACATTCCTGGAATCCCAGAATAAAACCCTGTGGCAAAAGCAAAGGTCATGAGCAATTGAGCTAAAGGAGAGCTCCCATAGCCAATTGCAGTAGTATGTCCTATATAATTCTGGAAAAGGAAGTGTATTACATATCCCGTCTCTGTTCAATAATGATCATCCTGAGTAACCGAGTTTCACAGGAGTTCAAATCCAGCAGTCAGGCACCAGTCTGTAATTAACCCCTGAACTGCAAATAGACATACAAGGTAGATAAATGATATACTTCTTTGGACACCTGAGAAAAGAAATCTAGTGCTTCAGTCTAAAAAGGTACAGGTCTGTTGCTCTCGAGATAAGGAATATCATCAACTTTAGTTGATACTATAGTAAGTCCTTTGTTAGCGAAACTCTAGAGGGAGTTGTTACACCTACATGTATATAAAAGCTGGTGGTAGTAATAATCACCATGAGTGTCTCTTCTAGTCAGTCACTGTGGGATAATGACTCACACACAAATAGAGCTACAAGTTGAACCTCTCTGGTGTGGGATTCTCTGGTCCAGCAACATTCATGGTCCATCAAGACCATGAATGTTGCTGGACCAGAGAGCCCCAGATCATGGGAGCAGAGTCCTGGTGCTCTGGGGCAGCCTCGGGGCTGTGGAGCTTCAGTGGCCCAGGGAAGAAGAGCCCTGAGTCCCGGCAGCCCTGGAGCAGCGAAGCCCCAGATCAGGGAATCCACGGCAACTCCAGAGTAGAGGAGCTTTGAGGCAGCTGAGCCCTGGCAACTCCTGAGCAGTGGAGCCCCAGTGACTCCAGGGCAGAGGAGCTTTGGCAGGCCTGAGGCAGCAGAGCCCCGGCTCTGAGGTAGCAGAGCTCTGGTGGCCCCTGGGCTGCCTTGGGTCTGTGAAATCCCAGCAGTGGGACTGGCTGAGGAGCTGGGAGCCCGATGGTCCAGGGAAGTAGAGGGGCCGACTTCCCCTGATCCAGTAAACTCCCTCCTTTTGACCAGTCAGATCCCGAGAGTGCCGGGGAGGTCCAACCTATAGTACAACCTGTAGTATAATACTACACTGGGAAGCATACAGAGCATGATTGTCCACTGCCTTGCATTTTGTGCAGTCATATACAATACTACCACATCAGACAGGGAGCATTTATACACTCTTCACTTTCTATACTGAGGTTGAATTGACTACCTAAGATACAAGGCAGTGATAAATCAGACCCATATATTCAATGCAGAGATATTTAGGCAGCAAATAAAAGTCAAAAGTTGTTCTATGTGGATTTGTGTCCTAGCTAGTATTTATGCACTGAAGATTATGATAATTGCATGTCCATTACTGAATCACTTTTTATGGTTATTCAATTATTCAAATACCGTATCTTGAAGTTTTGGCAGCACTTTCTACAATGAAAAATGAGTTGGAACCCTTTAGTAAAACTTGAAAACAACAGCTGTTACTACTTCTGTGGTCTACCAACAATAAGATTAGGAAACTTCACAGCTGTTAGTATAGAAACTGCTTCCATCCATTCAGCATTGTGATTGCAACTCTGTCTGGTAGCAGTTCTTACAGTTACTATCTGAGAAACTCAACAGCAGAGGAAGGCTGTTATGAGGGCCGACCACAGCTCCCTGTCTTCCTTATCAATGCATTTCATATTTTGGCTCCAGCTTGTGGCAAGTTCCATTAAGATAAGCCCTCATAACACCCTTCTCTCAAGACTTTTCTTTCCAGCTTGCTGTAGGGGACTCCAGACCTCTTTCCACAAGCTAAAAATATGCAAACATTAATAAAATAGTTAGAAATGTACCCAGTATGGTGTTCCAATAGCTGGAGCTACTGCTTTGGCTGGGAATATTGCTCAGCCACTGTACTGACATTGAAGAATAGTATGGTGGTGGGGGCAATGAAGATATGTGGTAAAGTAGAAAGCAGCAACTGTGCATGAGCAGAAGTCCATGCTATTAGCAGCTATACCAGATGTGATGGATATGAGTGCTGGCCAGCACTCTCTGGGTATGTATATACAGCAAAGTTATTTTGAAATAACAGCCATTATTTCAAAATAACCTTACTAGCGTCTATACAAGCCAACCACTATTTCAAAATTAAATCGAAATAGAGGAGGGCTTATTTCGAACTTGGTAAATCTCATTCCATGAGGAATAGCGCCTATTTCGAAATTACTATTTTGAAATAAGCACTGTGTAGACGCGGAATAGGGGCTATTCCAAAATAGGGGGCCTCCAGCCCTTCCCAGGGTACCCTGCTGGCCATTCTGGCCCCAATCAGGAAAACTCCTCTCCTCCCTGGAGCCCTTAAAGGGCTAGAGTCTGGCCACAGTGCCTGTGCCAGCTCCAGGCCTGCCAGCCCAGAACCTGTACTCACTGCCCCTGACCCTGTGGCCCCAAAACATGAGCCAGCAAGCAACTGCCCACCAGCCCGCCACTGCTCCTTACAGGAGGAATAATGGTAGTTCGAATTAGGAGCTTTAATTCAAACTACCTAGTCCGTGCTGCGTGTAGCCACGGGCAGGTAGTTCGAACTACGGGGCATTTAAAAATGGTGGCACCCGGGAACGTGCAAATGAAGCCCGGGATATTTAAATCCCGGGCTTCATTTGCAAGTTTGAATGCTAACATTAGCCACCCTAGTTTGAACAACCCTAAGGGGTTGGCTGAGGGCCAGAAGGACCAATGGGTTACAGTGCTGAAATTTAAATTATAAATATATACCTGCTGCCATTTCTCTTTGTGTGAGTTTTTTGAACCAGAAGCTGAAGAGACATGATTTTTTAAAGCCAAGCAGGACTATCATGCCTACAAGGAGTTTGGGGCATGGAAGTGGACTGGACCATAAGGGATCGTGAGTAAAGAAGGGAAAATGTATATATAATTGTGATCAGGGTATTTGTTTTGGTTGTTTGGTTAAACTTCTCTATGAAAAATCCATGGTCCCCTCTCCCCCCTCGCCATTCACTATATAAGCTGTACCCAGAGATACTATGTTCTCTGGTTTTTAATTTTTCTTCTCAGTTGCTCTGTAACACCTAGCAACCAAGTATTCTTTATTAAGGATATCTTTTTTTTTAATAAAATCATCTTTTTTTTAGGTGATGATTTGATTCTTATGTCCTGGAAAATAAAAGGTCTGGGTGTATGCCTTCCTAGCCCGAGAGGTCAGCTATTAAAGATACAGTTTGTTTTCTCTGTTTTCTTTTGTTTCTTTTTTCAAGCGCTATTGTGGTAGAAGAGCTTGTGCGGTACCTCTGGGGAAGAAATTCAAGTGATCCTTTCTGTTTTTGTTTCAGGGTACTTTAAAAATCATTTGATGATGGCAGTCTATCTTCCAGAGCCAGTGCATCTGTGACTGGGGATTTTTTTGTAAGCAGAGCCTATACAGGCAAGGTATTTGCGATCTTTTGCAGGTCCTCACCTTCTGCACTCAGAGTGCCAAGTGGGGAACAGCCCTCACACCAGAGAAGGTATAACTACCACAAATACAATTCTCTGAAGAATAAACCTCAGACAGTGAATCATGCAATGGTTCATAAGTGACTTGTGGGAGCATTTAGGAGGTGCACCATTCTCATATGCCTCCACCAAAAGTTTAATTGTTAAATGGGTGGTGCTCTTTCACCCCCTCTTTTTTGCAGGCAATTTCTGTTTTTCACCTGCACATTTTTTCATACACTCTCATCTGCAATACACATTTCACCATTTTGGTTTATATTTTTCATGCTTGGGCTCTCTATGAAGTTGAACCTTGTTTTGCTGAAAGTTTGAAAATAAAACTTTTTGACCTCGTGGGGCAATGTACATAGTTAGTATTTTCTATAGTATGAGTATCCAGGCAATGGGGGATAAAGGAATTTCCATGCTATATTTTAGGATGGCCAATAATAATGTAAATGGGAAAATGGGAATTCTTATTTTATCTTTTGTCTGCTACCAATGAACTGGAAATGTTTGAAGATGAAAATGTATATGATGTGAACAAACACCAAAAAATGAATGGGGGAGGAAGAAGGAAAGGGGTGATTTGTTTGGAAGCCCTAACCATAATGACTATGATTTAGCCAAAAAAACTCCTTTTGAAATATACCCACCGCACAAGTCTGTCATAACAATAACTTAATCACTTAACAATCACTTAACAATCACTTAGAGAAGACTAAGGCGGGATATGATAGAGGTCTATAAAATCATGACTAGTGTGGGAAAAATGAATAAGGAAAAGTTATTACTTATTCCCACAATATAAGAACTAGGGGTCACCAAATGAAATTAATAGGCAGCAGGTTTAAAACACACCAAAAAAAGGAAGTTTTACTTCATGCAGCGCATAGTCAACCTGTGGAACTCCTTGCCAGAGGATGCGGTGAAGGCTAGGACTTTAACAGAGTTCCTGGAGGTTAGGTCCATCAGTGGCTATTTGCCAGGATGAGTAGGAATGGTATCCCTAGTGTCTGTTTCTCTGGAGGTGGGTGACAGGGGAGGGATCACGTGAGGATTGCCTATTGTGTTCCCTCCCTCTGGTGCATCTGGTATTGACCACTGTTGGGAGACAGGATACTCAGCTGGATGGACTGTTGGTCTGACCCAATATGGCCAGTCTTATGTTCTTAATGATTAAATAGGGATTACCTGACAGATGATGTTGAGTGGCCTGTACTGCCCAGACCACTGGTGGACCCTCCAAGGACTGGGCTGGGCTGCCTGGATCACTGACTGACCCAGCCCCAGCAGATGATGTCAACTGCCCTGGACTGCTCAGACCAGGAAGAGCAGCTACTAGCAACAGAGGCCCCCACCAACCAGCTTACCTCTCTGGACCCATAGGTGCTTTGGGAGGGGGAGTGGAGAAGTCGACTGGGGATGGTGGAGCCTTGTTAGGCTGCAATGCTGCCAGAGAGTGGGTGAGCCCAGATCTCCGCTAATTCAGTGGCAGATCATTAAGCCCCTGTTAGAGCCCTAGGCCGCATCATGTGTTCCCCGGCCACCCAACCTAATTGACTGTTCTCCCATTCTAATCCAGAGACTGGCTGGGATAATTCACTGCCCACAGCTCTGTCTCAGTGCAGACTGGGCCCCTAGATTCTCTCTGCTGTCCCCCACCACTGACTAGAGACTGGAACTCTATGACTGTGTTGATTGTGTGGCCTTGATCAGATATCCACACTCATGTTTCTGGTCACCCTGCTGATTCCTCATGTCTAGCAACTGGTAGCAACATAGTGAGATGGACTGGCCACCCATAGACCCATCTGGGAAGAGATCAAACTCTCCATTGGACTACAGAATGATGTTTTATATGTAAAAAATTTAAACAAGTTTCTCACCTGAAATATAACACAGAGTTAAAATCTATCTGGCCTTTATGAGGAGAGAAGAAGTAAAGAGTCTTCTCTACTTCTTTGTGTGGTCTGAAAGAGCTGCTCATAATTGCACTGTGCAGGGCTGCTACCAATATGCTAAACATAAGAGATGACTTGGGGAATAGGTTATGCTCCTTAAAGAGCTAAGCAGTTTCTTCACTCCCTCCCTGCACTGAAGCACTCTGAGGTGCATTTTGCATCTGTAAGACAGAAATGTCTCTAGTGTTTCCCTGGGATACTATAGCACCAATGTAGTGTTGTGCCTAACAGATGTAATTTAGACCTGGATGGGTCAAGACACAGTATGGTTATTCATCACGGCTAATTCAATGTTTCTGTAGAAGCCTAAACGTTTATATTTCTTCATTTTTAGAACAGACAGACACAATTTGTGGAAGCTTAATATCACATTAACCTAACGGTTGCATTTCCCCTTGCATTCAGATATCTAATTAAAGTGTCCACTGTCTTCAAGACCAGGTAAACACTGTTACACAACTTTTCAACAAACATCATTATTGTTGTTTCTCTTCAATGACACAAAATCCTTGTAAGGCAAAATGCTTATCTGCAGAGAATCTGTTGAATGCTACACTAACACAGGTATCTACCCAGCAGATTTTGAAGCCCATAATTTGTCCTTTTCCATGGCCTTTTCCAGAGTGAACAAGATTATCACATTGCAAAGACATCTACAGGCAGCACCTACAATAAGAATATAATTCTGAGATACTGAAATATAACTTTCACTCTGGCTTGATTGCTCCTTCTACAAATTATGTTTTAACTGCTGACAAACATTTTAAATGAGTATATATGCTCTTCAGTTGTTTGCACAAAAGACTAAAATATCAATTTTTTTTAATATTAGTTTTATGAACACTAGTGCAATAAATTAATGGCAGTTAATTCATGTGATTAAAACAAAAACATTAATCACTATTAAAATTAATCATAATTAATTACAGTTTTAATCACACTGTTAAACAATAGAATACCAATTGAAAATTATTAAGTATTTTTGGAAGTCTTGCTACATTTTTAAATGTATTGATTTCTACTATAACACAGAATGCAAAGTGTACAGTGCTCACTTTATATTATTATTTTGATTACAAATATTTGCACTGTAAAATGACAGCATGTGA
>CM057846.1:43495382-43507238 GCA_030068395.1 Apalone spinifera | reverse complement strand
GACTAATGGAGTTTTACTGTATTTACAATGTCACCTGAAAGTGAGACCAGGTGTTCACATTGCACTTCTGTAGCTGCCATTTCAGGTATTTATGTGTCATATATGCTAAATATTCATATGCCCCTTCATGTGTTGGCCACCATTCCAGAGAGCACACTTCAATGCTGATGACACTCGATTAAAAAATAATGCGTTAACTAAATTTTTGACTGAACTCTTGGGAGAGATATGTATGTCTCCTGCTTTGTTTATTCCTCATTCTGCCATGTATTTCATGAGATAGCAGTCTGGGATAATGCCCCCCAGCACATGCTTGTTTTAAAAACACTTTCACTGTCAAAACACAAAGGCGGCATCAACATGAGATTTCTAAAATCCTAGCCACTGGAAAAGACAATCAACTTTCTGTTTGTAACATCTGACTCAGATGATGAAAAAGAACACGTGTAGATCTGCACTGTTTTTGACTGTTTTTGAGCAGAACCTATCATCAGCATGGACACATGTCCTCTGGCATGGTGGATAAAGGATAAAGGGACATACGAGTCCTTTGCACAACTGGCATGTACATATTTTGCAATACATAGCTACAACAATGCCTCATGAACACCTGTTTTTACTTTCAGGTGACACTGTAAGCAAGAAGCAGGCAGCATTATCTCCTGCAAATGTAAACAAACTTGTTTGAGCAATTGGCTAAACAAGAAGTAGGACTGAATAGACTTGTAGACTCTAAAGATTTCCATTGTTTTGTATTTGAATGCAGTTATATTTGATACATAATTCTATATTTGTAAGTTCAACTTTCATGATAAACAGATTGCATTACACTACTTGTAATAGAAAAATTGAAAAATACTATTTTACAATGCAAATATTTGTAATAATATATATATATAACGTGAGCTCTGTACACTTCATTTTCTGTGTGGTAATTGAAGTACAAATATTTTAAAATGTATAAAACATCCCAAAACACTTAAATAAATGACATTCTATTATTAACCATGTGGTTAAACATGATTAATTTTTAATTGCTTGAGAGCTCTAATAAACACATATATTTCTATGCACTGTAAATTTCCCCAAAGACAAAGCACATTAGACCTGCTAACAAATAACGTTTTTTATAGGTCATTCAATATGAGACATTGCGAAAAATTAAAACAGATAACATGTTTGACCAGTACACTATTCATAAAAAGAAGGTGTAGCTAATTCAGCTAGTAGTATTTGCTCAGTGCATTGGGGAATTGTATAGCAAGTGTAAAAAAATCTACACTACCTCTCCTTGTGCTTTGCTTCTTTTACAAATAAAGAACTTCAGTTTCAAGTCTATTAGTTTAAAATCTCTAAAAAGCACTAACTTCACATTAGAAAAATAAAAAATCTGACTGTATCTTGAACCTGTAACCAAATAATTATGTCAGTCAAAGAAGCACAGTCGTTAGTTAGGCAACAAGTTACATTTATAATGGTTACAGTGCACGCACATTTAAAGAAAATGAACTTTCAGAGGTATATTAGTTATAATGCAGTCTTCATGCTGTCTAACTGCATGGCAGCATGGGACAATTCCTGCTTGGGTTACTCAGGAGACTTGATCTATGGAAAACCTTGGGACTGCTTGGGTGAGTATGGAGAGCAGGATCTAATGCTATGACTATGATTGTCCCTGTTCCTGAGGTCAATCTTTGTTTGAGAAACAATTTAACATGCTTTAATTAGTAATGAATATGTTAAAAATGAAAAGGTCTCTTAGCTAACCTGATGGAAGGCAGCCATCTGGGAGGGGAACAGCATAGATGCTAATCATGTCTTTCATCTTTATAAAAGCAATATGGTGAGCTCATTAAACCACACATTAAACCACACATATGTAAATATACCTACAAAGTGTATGCAAAATGGCTGTGAAGCTCATGTCTTCCTTGTTATAAATACAGCTATTAATAAATGCTTATGAAAAATGTATCTAGGATAGAATAATAATAATGCTATCAAAGTTGTTGCAAAACCCTTGTGCAAGGAAAAGGCACAGATAACAAAGACTGTCAGTGTTGGCAGATGGAACATTATTATATGCAGCAATAGGTTTATCTTAGCTGCCTGTTTCATCATGTGGCATTTCAATAACTCGCTACCAGGAGAACGCATTTCTATGCATATCTTCACCCAGACATGTTCATAATACCCAGAGCAGTAACTATTCAGTCTGCTGACTCTCTCTTGTTTCAGCTGATATTTTGAAATATGGATTATTAGACATCCCCAAATGGGGACAAACAACAAAAGACAGTATTTCCATACCCATCTTTTCTGCTTGCCTGATCATGGCACATTACAGAATCATTAGTCTGAATACAAAAAGTTGTTTCAGCTTGAAAGGTTTGCCATTGATATCACTCAGCTAACAGGATTCAGTTCGGAGTTGCACAGCCAAAGAGACTTGGAACAATTGTAATGCAAATATTTCAGATATGAAGCAAAGAAGAAGAAATAATGGCGCATAATAAAGCTCTGATTCTTCCGAGAAGACCATTGTTTGTATTAATTTAGTCATCACATCTTCTGATACTGTAAGAAGTTCTATTAACTGAAGCTTGAATGTTGGCATTATACTTTAAAAACAAGTCTTCGTTCCTTTATTTTGTGAGCATTTTTCAACTTACCAAATGGACCAAATGTGCAATGTAGCCTTTTAAATATCTAACAAAGACCTAAAATATGGAGCAACATGAATGAATGAATGAATGAATGAAACAAAGAAAAAGTTTAGAGGATTGCAAGGGCAAAATTTTTCTATGGTAAAGTAACCAATTTCAAAGTTTCATCATTCAATTACTACCATTGAATAGGGCCACAAATCTTTTTCCAAAACTGAAACTTCTATTTGTATTTTCTATGGAAAAAGTCTCAGATACATATGTGCTAATTATGTGGTTGGGTGTTTACTTGACTTGTGTGAATTTATGCCAAAAATCCACTCCTTCAGTTAATGGGTGCCTGCTTTTTGAAATTTGGCCTCTCATGTCAATACCTACAGAAATAAGGTATGTGATAAAAACCTGGATATAAATGGGGTCTGAACTAGGATTATACTTCTTAATCAGAACACAGATGGTAATTCCACTATTTAAAAGAAATAGAAATCAATACAAACCCCGTCATAGGTAAGAACGAGAGAAATAATGCGTGCACTCAATTAAAATGTGAAGAATAGCACAGTGCATAGCATGAATTGAGAACATCATGCAATATACTCATAACAATGTTACGTAGAGGCTAGCAGGGAAAAAGTAATTGAAAGAGAAATGGTGATGAAAAAGCAGAGGGAAATAACAAATGTTTCCCCAATTTTGGGCCTTCAGGCTGATTCAGCTGTATTCCAGATTGTAATGTTAGTGCATTTTTAGGGTTAGATTGTTTGCTTGGTGCAAAACAGCTCTAAAACCAGGATAGCCAGTCATTGGAGGGTCACAACAGCATGAATGGATTCTTCGATAAGCAAAATTCAGCTTACTGGCAACTTTGCCAAGAGTGGGTTTGTCCAGAGGGATGCACACTTGGGTAGAATTTGAGTCCAGTCTGGTGAGATCCTATTCCTGAAATGCACCCTAATGGCCAGTGCAACCAAGGCACAGCAGCCTCTGCCAACCCCAGATATTCTCCCTTGGGTCTCTGCCCCAGGCCTAGCAAACATGCACAGATGAACCAAGCTCCTGGAGATTATCACTTTTCACAAATCCAGCTAAGCCACAGTATTTTTATTGATTTCAGCAACACTGCAAACGATCAGTTACGTTACATGGCATTTAGAGGGCCCCAGTGAGATCCGTGCTAGGCACTATGCAATCTTTGTACATCCATAACAGTTTGTTTTAAGATTAGTCATATTTCCTTTGACTTATTCACTTTCTTTTCTTCATGGATATTTAAGGTGTTTTGTTTGCTAGCATATTCTCACACAATAAAGTTCACTGTATTTGTGTTAATCCCAAACCATGACATGTATATCACTCTGTACATCTATGCTGTCAAATTCCAGTTTTATATTAATGTAACCATGAGCTCAATCTTTGAGTCTGTGAGTGTTCTTCCTTAGAGTGTTGCCATGTTTTCCCATGGAGATGGGCTCTAGCTAGCTTTCATGTATTCTCTGAGGGTGTGTCTAGACTACATCCCTCTGTTGCCAGAGGGATGTAAATGAAGCACTTTAAAAGTGCAAATGAAGCCGGGATTTAAATATCCCGTGCTTCATTTGCATAATCACGTAATGGCGCTCTTTCGAAAAAGCGCTCTTTCGAAATTGAAATTGTAGTCTAGTCGCGGTTCTTTTGAAAATGGGGTGCTTTTTCGAAAGATCCTGTCAATCCTGTAAACTTCTTTAGACTACGGTTTCAATTTTGAAAGAGCGCTTTTTCGAAAGAGCACCATTACATAATTATGCAAATGAAGCATGAGATATTTAAATCCTGGCTTCATTTGCAGTTTTGAAGTGCTTCATTTACATCAAAAGTGCCGTGTTGGCAAAAAGTGGTGGCCATTTTTATGCAAATGAAGCACCGGATATTTAAATCCCCGCTTCATTTGCAGTGTTGACCTGCCTAATCTGCATCCCGCTGCCGACAGAGGGATGCAATCTAGACATACCCTTTGTGGAATGGAGGTGGAGCAAACCTGGGGAAAGCTGAAAGTCAGCAGCTGTGTTTTAAACTTTTTACGAAAGACACAGAGAAGGGGTTAAAACATTTGAGAGGTGAAATATTGACTAAGGTTTTCATTTTGACAATACCCCTTATTCCTTTTAATTGTCAAAAGTTTACATACAGAGACACAATCGCTATTTGATAGTTTGAGATGGTATCAGAGGAGAAGTGGAAGCACCATAAAAGAGGGGGGAGAGATGCTTCAACTTTGGCCCCACCTTCCATGACACACTGCCTCTCCGGACCCATTGGCTGTGCCACCCACTCCCCTCAGTGCCTTGCCCCTGCAACACCCATTGCCATAATAGTACCATGCCTACATGGCTCCTTCTTTCTGAGCCACCACATCACTCCTTTTCCCAAGAACTCATCCTGGCAATGCCTCTTCCACTGAGGCCTTGCTCCCAGGGCACCTCTTACCCCTAAAACCTTGCTTGTCTCTTTGTAGGGTAAATTGAGGCAGCCCATGGTATCTTGCTGAGAACTGACAAACTCAAATCTCAAATCATTAGGCCAGCTTGGGAAGTAAAACAGTTCAACAGTTACTGTGACTCTGCTTCCCCTGGCAACTACATTCCAAAGGGGCCTCTCTCACTCTGATAAAGCCTGGCTGGTATCAGCCAGGTTGCGCGGGTTTCACTGTCTCTTGTGCTTTCAAATTAACAGGCTTGAATCTCAGGGACTGTGCCAGGACGGGTATGGAGTCATCCATCCCGCTTAGACATCACAAGTTCGGCTAACAAGCTAACAGCAATATGCCCATTTTTGGGACTTCCATCCTGTTTATGTTGGCTCATTTAGCTTGTTAGGAATAACTACCTGTATTAATGATAATACGTTTAATTGGCAATGGGCGGAGATACTGTGTAACTGTCTTAGACCATTGGCTTATGTGCTTATCTCACTTCTGCTAGACCTATCAAATCACTTCTCCCCCGCCCATCTGCTACCTATATAATCTAATGTATGTTTTGGTTAAGTTAGTGCTCACCGGGTTAACCCCTGATGAGTACTCCACCAGCCGTGTGAACCAATAAATCCTCTGCTTGTTTTCACCTGCACCCAGTGTGTCCAAGAAATTATTCCCTACACTCTTGTTCATCTTTGTCTTCTCTCCCCTATTGTTCGCTCTCATGACTGGTAAAAAGTGAGTACCATGACCCTCTAAGCCCTCCTCTTCCAGCACCCCTGTAACAGAGATGCTATTTATTGTTGTTTCTGGGGAAAAGAGGAGTTAGTTGAAATGGAGCTGTTGTTTTTGAAGTCTGCTCCTGTTTCTGTGAAGACAAAACAAGACAACAAACAAACAAACAAACAAATAAACAAACAAACAAAAACAGACCAGAGAGTAACACAAAGATAAAAAATGCAACTTCTGTCTCTGTTGCTGATACTTCTTACAGTTTCAGAAAAAAAATACAAGTGCAGCACATGGTCTTAACAGACTCTTTAACATCTAGCAAATTCCTACCAGCATTGGGCTGTTTAAGGCATGCCTCCCTGATCATGGTCTCACAACAGTATTGCAAAAGATAGCATCTTGGCAAAGACAACATCTTTTTAAACAGAACGCAAAAAAAGGGAGACAGAAAGAAGAAATATGATGGAAAAGAGAAAGATCACAAGAAGTGGCTGACACCAGATACTAACGTTTCAAATCCCACACACTGTTCAGAATTTAGCCAAAACTTGTAGTGGTGGTGATATCATTGGTTTCCTCTCTCTGGCCTTTTCTAGTGAGGATATCTTTAAGATGGAGGTCCAGTTGTTCCTTGGTGGAACCCTGGGTTACAGAATATGGAGCAGATGGCAGTCATGGGCCTGAAACTCACTGTCTACCATCTTCCTCTTCACTCCCATTCAGTAGCTTCCAGATAAACAATGTCCAATAAGAGGTAACAGGTTCTTCCCTTTAATAATTGAAAGATAGTTCACCACGCTCTACTATAAACACTTTCTTTCATTTCTAGAATGGATGATTCCATTAATTTACCAGGATTCTTCAGGAGCACTTATGACAGTTCTTAACATGGACCAGTAGAAATTGGATTGTTTATTTTTGAGACATTTTATTAAGGTAAAGTAAAAATAAAACATTAATGTACTACATCAGATTTCTTCTTACTTATTCAGGACTAGGTGACTCTTCAACAAACCTGGCTAATAATTCTGATTTGCTGAGATTCCCCCCTCTTTTAAGTGCATTAAAAAGGGAGAGCAACTTTCTAAAAACAATTCTTTAGGTTCTTCTTGTGTACTGGTCAATTTATCTTCAACTTTTGCTTATATTTATAAACAATTTTATGTAAAATACTGAGTTTGGCTTTTGTTATATTGGCTTAGTGTAATGGCTTTGGCATCACAAACTTCAGAGCCTTCCATGTCCTTGACTCCAGGACACAGCATCAAACAGACTGTCTCAGACCCAAGGGAGCCCGTGACCTTTTCATGGTGAATTTCTATATTTGGGAGAGTTGATCCAAAACAGATCAAAAACATATTTCAAAATATTTAAATTTCCACAAAAGCAATGTATCTCTCTTGCTCAGATTCTAATAGAGTCTTCTTTTCTATCTCCTATCTTCTGGATTGACCATGTTTTGTTATTGTTTTGTTCTATTAATGTGTTATTATTTTAAATGTGTAGAAGAGTCCAAAATTCCTGCTGATTATCACATATGTATAGCAATGTTCTGAAACATTTAAATTAATAAGATTTTTAGTTAGTCTCCATTAGAGTAGCTAATAGAATGTTACTGATTTACACCCTATGAGGATCTAGCCAATAGGGTATTCAAAGCAATACAGTATGATCCTCAGCATGTAGTAAAATATTTTTGTAGAACAGGGATGGAGTTAAAGACATACTTCAAGTTAAGCATCTGCTTAAATGCCTCACTGAATTGGGCCTATTATGAATCACTGTTGCATGACTTTACCTTGCTCCTTAGTGTTTCTTCAGCAATCTCCATTTTTATATTCCATCTCAGTAGCCACCCTAGTCTAATATGCCTTTTCAATCATTTCATTTACATTCAGTTGTACTCTTCCCAAACACCATACCTCAAGCTAAACACTGTCCTTTCTAGTCTACAGTGTTGACTACTAAGGATGAACTTTTAAAATACTGCACGTGGAAAGTGCATAACAATACAACAAAGAGGAGTCTCAGATTTATTTTTCAAATATTTCTGAACTTAGAGCTTCTAAATATCATTGCCTTCCTTAACCATTTGGAAACCCATCCTGCATATGAGCCAATAGAGTATTTAGGTAACGGTGAATCATGTGAATCCAACATACACTGACATCCTGGTTCCACTGAAGCCAATTTCATTAGCTTTGCATCCATGGATTTTACTATACAGACACATTTTACTACAGTAGCTCAAGAAGAAACCTAGGTGGGTATTCCAAAGTAACCAAGGAGAGAATCAGAGCCAGTATGATTCCCTCTGTAATTAATAGAGATCTGGTGTGATGTGGTTTCTATGGATTCACACGAGGGTAATAGAAATCAAAACATGGGCTGTCATCTGTTATAAGAATTACTTTCTCTGTGAGCAAATAACATATTTAATTATTATTTTCATGGTCTGTCTGTATCTATCTATGCTCCAGACATGTTCATCTGCTCTATTGGGATGAGGAAGAACATTTTGTCATTTCCTTGAAGTCGCAGCCACTTGAAAAGAGTGTCACTCCACAATAAAGCACTTCTCTGAGCATATCACATCTGATGCCTCTTTGGAAGCAGCAGCCGTAACAAAGGGTAGAATTACACCATTGATGGTCAGAATCCCTTACTTTTATTCAGGAAGAGGGATTTACCAGTATCAGATTTACTGATGCCTCAGCACATTAACAATAGCTAAGGCATTGCTGGATCAGATCTGCTGTATATTCTGCTTCCCTTTAGATTGTCTGCTTTTGTGTAACTGTACATATGTGTGTGCATACCTGTGTGTGTGCACATGCTCCTTGAGGACTGAAACAAAGTTCAAGGAGAAATCTCATTCACACACACCTAGCTGAATGCTGCACTTTGTTTATGTTTTGAAGTGTAGTGTTTCTTTTTCTGATGTAGATAAGTTACATTCAGGGCTGTCGGGAACTCTTTTAGTTTATTGCAAAAAGTTTTAGTCTATAGCACATGGGACAGGCTTTCAGCATCACAGAATCAAACTAACTGGAAAAATAAAATATCTACTATGTTTTGAAAACAATTTACAACTCATTGCTTAACCAGAGCAATGAAAGAAAAAAAAAAGGAGCATAATTGCAGCTAAAAAACAATGCAAAATGTTATCTCTCTCTTTTGGTCAAAGCACCTCTTGTTTGTTGTCCTGTGTCAGCCCTGTTGTATCGCTGCTGAATAACTGTAAGGGTAAGTCTACACTATAGTGTTATTTCAAAATATCTAATTTTGAAATAGTTATTTCTAAATAAGATATTTCGAATAACACGTCTACACAAAATGCATTTCGAAATAGCATTTGGCTATTTCGTAATAATGCATCCACATTGAGTAGACACTGAATCGTATTTAAGGCTGTCCGGAACCAGTTTTGGCAGTGCATCAGGTCAGGAGTTACTTTGTGTGGCTGCTGCCTGAGGCTATCTGAGGCCTGTGATTAAAGGGACCTCCCCGCCCCGGTCAGCAGGTTCTCAGCTTTCTCTGCGTGCTTGCCTACCTCGATGAGGGACAGCAAAGCATTTTTTCTCTGCATGCTCTGGTTGCCCTCACTCGGGACAGCACAGCACTCTGCAACATGGAGCTAGAGCTGCCCCTGGACACTCTGATGCTTCTCTTCGATGCGTTGCTGTGAGCCTGGCTGCACTTTCTGTATGCTGCCATCCAGGAGGTCCATCGGTGGGCGGTCAGTATCCTGGAGGTCATGTGTGAGAGCCTCTACACTGAGGAGCACTAAGAGCCTCCCTGGTGTGCCCCCACTGGGGGTTTGTGCCTCATTCCTCCCTCATGTCCTTCCACTTACCCCTTCCTAGCCCCCCTTCCTGATGTAAAATAAAGACACATGTTGAAGAAAACAAACTCTCTTTATTGAACAAAACTGGGGTGAGGGGGAAGGAAGGTGGGAGAGAGGAAGTGAGAGGGTGGGAGAGGGAGCGGTAAACCTGGAAGGAGGGAGCTGGCAGGGGGAGGCAAGGGGAGGAGAAGCTCAGGGTTGGGGGTCTTGCTGGCCCACCTGTCTCCCAGCACTGCGGGTGCAGGGGCCTCAGTGTCCCCAGGGGAGGAGGAGGAGAGGGTGGGGAGGAAGAAGTGGGAGGGGGAGCAGGAGTGGAAGGAGGAGTGGTAGCTGGGAAGGCAGCAGGGGCTGGAGCGGCAGGAGGCAACAATCTGTGCACCAGTGTCTGCACATGGTCACACATGGCACGACCCTGGGCAAAGAGCTCCCACCAGCTCTCCCACTGAGGCTGCAGGTCTTCATGCACCCAGTAGTCCAGGGTGTGGTGCTGGCCTCGCAGTATCCCCAGGTGCTGCTGCTGGTATTCCTCCTGGTTATGGGTCAGCCTGATGGCCCGGGTGCGGGAGGATGTCCTGGGAGGGGTGGTGCACCCTGCACTTGCAGCTGCTGTGGCTGTGAAGAAACAAGAGAAGTGGTCAGTTCTCCCTGGGGACACAGTGGGTGAAACCCAGCCCCGCTCTGCAAGGCAAGGATGGCAGGTCTCTGCACCGTTAGAGCCGATGTGCTTGCACACAGGCCATATTCAGCATGTCCTGCTATCCCTGGGAATGGGAGCTGGCATGGGACTGCACCCATGTCCCTATGCTGTATATAGTGTGGGGGTGGGGGAGGGAGATGTCCCCTGCCTCTGTGTAGAGGGGGCTTCTGGAGAGAGGGCATTGTGCAGTGTCCCACCCCGGGGTCAGGAGCATGTCATGTGCCTTTATACATACACACATGTGGGTAACAGGCCAAGGCCCCTGTGTAGCAGCCATCTGGGGCCACGTGCCCAGGGGTTCTGAGGCCACGTGCCCACGGATCATGCACAGGTTGCTGCATGATCCATGGTCAGTAAGGGCCACGCTCATGGTCCCCGGACTCCCTCTACCCCCACCCCTACCCCCCGCATAAGGGGACAGTGATGGCACTCACATGCCGTTGCCTCCCTGGCCTCAGATGACACCGGCGACAGGCCCACTGGGACGGCTCGAGGGTCCTGGGTGCGTGGCATGCTCCCTCCAGGCTCCTGCGACTCCTGGCCCTCCTCCTCCTTCTCCTCCATTTCCTGGTCAGGGCCCTCTGCCCCAGGGTCAATGACTACCTGGAGGATACAGAACGTCCCATCCCCCAGGATGCAGTCCAAGGCATCAAAATAAGGGCAGGGGTCTGGGTCTGCCCCTGTTTGGAGATGTCCCCTGTGGCCCTGGCATACACCTGCTGCAGCTCTTTTATTTTCAGGGGAACCTACTCTTGGGTTCGCATGTGGCCTTTGGTGGCCAGGATGGCAGCCATCCACCTGTAGACGGTTGCCTTCCTCTGTTTAGTGAGGCGATCATGGATGTTGGAGGCATCCCCCCAAACCTGAATTAGGTCCATGATCTCGGCACTGGACCAGGAAGGCAGACTTTTCTGGCCCCTGGCAGGCTCCTGGGAGCTGGCAGACTGCTCTTCGGGAGCAGTGGAAGGCTGGCTTGCTGACTCATGCTGGAGCCACTGGGTCAGATACAGCGACTGCTGGCTCTGGGCTGGTAGGCTTGGAGCTGGCACAGGCACTGTGGCCAGAGTCTGCCCCTTTAAGAGCTCCGGGGAGGGTGGGGAGGAGAGTTTTCCTGATTGGGGCCAGAGTGGCCAGCAGGGAACCTTGGGAAGGGCTGAAGGCCCCCTATTTAGAAATAAGCTTCTATACAGCGCTTATTTCGAAATAGCAATGGAATGAGGTTTACCAATTTTGAAATAAGCCCTCTACTATTTTGATTTAATTTCGAAATAGCGCTTTGGCTGTGTAGATGCTGGTAAAGTTATTTCGAAATAATAGTTGTTATTTTGAAATAACTTTGCTGTGTCGACATACCCTAATATGTCTGACCTACTGGATGTGCTTATACATAATAAAGAGAAAACTGCTGTAAACTACATGGCTACGTCTAGACTGGCATGATTTTCCGCAAATGCTTTTAACG
>CM057846.1:43454812-43469416 GCA_030068395.1 Apalone spinifera | reverse complement strand
CCTTTTCCGGAAAAGGGGGCCTGTGTAGACGTAGCCCAAGTGAGTATTGAAAAGTTTATTTTGACAGAATTAGATGTCACAGTTTTATGTACATGATGCCAAATTCCATAATGATAGTGTTGTCATTGGATGTCATTGGATGTTGTCATTGGATGTTATATGTCAGCTCCATGGATTGGTTGGAGCTAATATCCCATGGATTATAAAAGAGAGGAGTATCTGAGAGGATACTTGCTCTGAGGGATATTCACCTTTGACATTTGCTCACTGAATCTACCAAGCCACTATATCCATTTGAGCCTGGGTTTGTGAAATCTTCAGGCATACTGGAATGTCCATTTTTTCCCCTTCAGGAATCTGGGGAAGGATCAAGCTGAGTGTTCAAAGAGATTTTATTATTTTTTGCCATTCTTTGGACAAATCTTTTATTGTCAAATGACTGGGATGCTATTATGACAGTTTATGATGAAATGAAAGTCTATAAAGATATTCAGAGATAAGAAAGAAAATCAGAGTTCTCTGGACTATGTCAATTTTGTTTTGAAGCAACTTTTGAGGTTTTGAAATTTGTCTTTTTTTTTCATTGAGGTGCAAACAAAATCTTCCGAATGTTTTTGTGAAACAGATTTATGATGAAACATGTTTTCAGATAATAAACCTGGACATTTGTATTCAGGTCCTCTTCTGGTAAGAAGAGATCAGAGAGCACTGAACACACCCACATGCACAAAATCTTCCTGGAAAATTCCCTAAAACTGATTCATTTTAATGCATCATTTTGGCTTTGACAAAACAGTATATTTAGACCAAATTTAATTTAGTTGAGAAAATTCTGACCAACTCTATTGAAAATTGCATAAGTAAACAAACCCACAAAATCTTATATTATATCATTGTATTACTTGTCATGTTATTGTTCCCATTTTAAAAGATTGTTTTGGATCCAGAAATTTCCTTATTCCTCTCCTGCCCCCACTTATAAAATTCCTTACAGCATTTCTCTATGCTTATGATCCTAGGAAACTTGTGATCTTGAAAAGATAAACTTGTGTACTAGCAAATTTTCCTGGGGTCTTCTTGGACTGTTCAAAGATTGGGGCAATAGCTGTTATACATATTCTGTTTTTTTCTTCACTTAAACATACTCATTAATTATGCTTGTAGAAGCAGGGAAAGGAAAAAGGGGATTTGCATGCAGCCATCTTAGGGTTGTTAGCAATAGAGCAAGAGACAGGCTAACCCCGAGGCCTAACAACACGAGAGCAAAAATTGTAAGAGACGCTTCGCTCTAAAAGATTAGTATGAAATTCTGACTCCAGCAGGAACCTTGAGATAAGGTAGCATCTGAAGGGAATTGTGTGGTCAGAGATAACCGTTAGTTGTTGATGTATGTAAGGGGAAGGAATATATATACTTGTCTTCTACTGTTTGTACTTTGAAGATCTGTCTAAGGAAGGGAGGCACCCTTCTCCCCTGTCCCCCCGGTCCACCCGCAGTCTTCCCTTGCAATTGCTCCAAATAAACTGCCTCTGACTTGTTGCTTACTAAACACAGAGTGAGGACTTGTTTTCTTCCTAATGCTCATTGGTACTAGTAAGTATGTCTCTTGGAAGAGATCGCTCATGGCTGAAGAACCTCAGTAACAAAATATCTTTTATAGACAAATCATGTATTGAATAAATATATGAGCCATTGTAGCAAGGTTCATCTTAAACTCACGAGATGTTTCCAACATGCCTTTAAACTGATATTAGTAATGAAACATATTTTAACGATGTGTTCATTGTGCCAAACATAATTGCATCAAATATGCACTGATATAATGTAATTCATTGCTTGACAAATCAAAGGGAGAGGATCCTAAATACAGAAATGAATCTCATCTATCTATCTATGTATGAGTCCATCTATGTCTGACTGCGAGTCCATTTGTTCAAGATTGCCTCCTAAATGTTAACAGCTAGAACCACCAAATTTGTCATGCAGCTTCCTCTTATTATAACTTAAAGCAAAGTCGGGGTTTGGTTGTAGCAGGAAAATGGGATTTGTATAGAATTCAATTGTTTTCCATAACATGGAAAATGCGGAGGCTGATTGGAGGAACGCAATATTGAACTGTCACCACTGGGAGCAGCGAACATGGATGATAGCCATATTGTAGACTGAGTGACCACTGGGGATAGCTGCACCAGGAAGGAAGTGGCCAGCTTGGCATGGGGCTTGCCATCTTGCTGGCCACTGCCCCAGGTAAGTGCCCCCCCAGCCCCAAACCCTTCCCGCCCAGCTCTGTGCCCCAGTGCTGAATGAGGGGAGGAGGAGATATCCTGGCTGGCCTGCGGAGCACCAATGGGACCAAGAAGCACAACCCAACACCGGTGGGCTGCCCAGAATGACCACAGGCAGGCTAATGCAGCCCTCCCCTCTTCCTGGGCCAGCCTTGAGAGCGTTGCCAAGGCTAGCCTGTGAGGACCCCCCTCTCCGCCCCTAGACTCAGGTCTCCATGGCCCCCTCACCCATTTTGCTCCAGGGCATACCCTCTGCCACCCACGGTCTGGCCCCAGGCAACGCTGCATAAGTCTTCTACTATTATATAATAGAAAGCAAAGCTGTAATCTGTTCTTGCGTGGGAAAGTCTAATATATACATTCTACATTCAACATAACCTCTCAACATTTCCTGGCACCGCTTATTATAAACACCGTGTCACATTTCTAATTTTAGTTTATACATTTTATTTTCTTTTGTTTCACCCATTGCCAAAAGCACTCAGCATCAGTAAAGTTCGGTGTCACACTAAATAGTATAAATTTAAATCACTACATTTATTCACACTAATACTCATGAGAAATTGCTATAATGGTAAATATAAAAGATAAATGTCTTTATTTCAATAATATGGGCTTTTTGTTCCTATGTTATAAATTGTTAGCATGAGATATACTGTGCCTTAGTTAGCAAAGTCATGAAGGCCAAAATCTTTACAAATTATGCATTGATAACTTTTTTCATGAAATAATGTACTTGGCAAGAAAAATGCTCTTTTCCATAGTTTAGAAGGCCTAATAAATGTTGTTTATAGCTTACATAAACAGGTAAAATAAATGTGTCATCTAGAATATAAGATGGTGCAAGCAACCATTGACTTTAAAGGTACATGACATTTTCTGTTTGCATGCAAGTATTCTTCTTTCCCCGTTTGATCTTCTATACAGTTCAGTAAACAAGGAGTGCAATCATCAGTAACACATAAGCAGCTAATCATGAAGTGAGGGTGTCTTATATTCTAGACAGATTTATCCAACCGTAGACATTCAACTTTTAATCATTGAGAGTATTTTTTTTTAAATTATATTGTATAAAAATAGCATCACACACGTAACTGGCACTCTGACATTACAGTAAACAGGACCATAAAAACTCTTGAACAGAAACTTTAGAATAGCCAAAATCAACACTGGAAATGGATTAAAATCTCTAAATTAGAATTGGGTACACACAGATAATTCCATTTGACAGAAGATTTTAAATAATTGGTTTTATTCTGATTAGAAATGAACAACATGGCTACGTCTACACTGGCATGATCTTGCACAAACACTCTTTAACGCAAGAGTTCTTGCGTTAAAGTATTTGCGCAAGACAGCGTCTGCACTGGCATGTCCCTTTGCGATGTGCTTTTGTGAGAGCACAAAAGAGATGTGTTTTTGTGCAAGAGCATCCGTGCCAGTGTAGATGCTCTCTTGTGCAAGAAATCTCCTATGGCCATTTTAACCATCGGGCTTTCTTGCGCAAGAAATTCATGTTGCCTGTCTACACTGGCCTCTTGCTCAAGAACAGTTGCGCAAGAGGGCTTATTCCTGAGCGGGAGCATCATAGGTCTTGTGCAAGAAGCACTGATTTCACACATTAGAACGTCAGTGTTCTTGCGCAAGAACTCCCTGCCAGTGTAGACAGGCAGCATGTTTTTGCGCAAAAGCAGCCGCTTTGGCGCAAGATCGCACCAATGTAGACACAACTCAAAAGTTTTCAAAATATTCCTAAAAAGGAAAAAACAACTCCCAGGCAACCTGTCTAGCTGGCTGGGCTGGAAATGCAAACCCTGCAAACAAAATGTGGCAAAAGACATAAAACAAAGCTACAGGGGTGCTGGAAAAATTTTTAAAGTGTGAGTGGGAGGCAGGGGGCTGAGAACTATTGAACCCAGTATCATAACCCAGTATCGGCATGTCTACACTACAGGAAAGATCAAAACTGCCACAATCAATCTTCTGGGGTTTGATATAGTGGGTCTAGTGAACTCAGAGGGCACCCCCAGTGGGACTGGTACTCTTGCTTCTTGTGAGGTGCAAGGAAGCCAATGGGAGCCTTTGCTCCTGTTGAACTCCCACAGTGCGGACGGTGATTTCATATACGTTGACTCCAGGTAGGAAATTAATGTAGGTTGAGTTACATATCTTAGTTTGAACTTCTGTGCCAGTGTAGACCAGGCCTACATGATGGAAACCACTTCTATGTAGGAGATATGGCTCTTCCCCAGCCCCTGTAATTATTACTCCATTGAAGAGGGTTTTTTTCAAAATGTTTAGTGTCAACTAATTCTCCCCAAAATTACTAACTTGCCATTTAGAGAAACAAGAGTCTTCATGATTATTTCTCTGTTCCAATTCAGATACATGGTTCTTGCTACACCTTAGGACAGTGTTTGGCAACCTAGGCTAGCAAGCGGACCACATGAGTGCCTTCCTTCATCTCAGTGTGCTGCAAGATTGTCTCCCGAGTTAGTGTAGTTTTCCTAACTGCACTTGCATAACTAGAATTTGGGGTGTATGTTTTGATTGACCCATATCAGCACTTTGACTGGAGCGCATGGCTCTCACAGTCAATGTTGTGTGCAATGTTCACACACCTAACTTCACATGCCCTTTCTTATATGCATGCCACTTTAGTAATACTGGTAGTTAAAAAACAACAACTATGTGGATGAAAACCAACAGAGTCTGACAACCCTGTTAATGGTAACAAAATATCACATATAGAACCCCAATGGGCCGCACGTGGAACGTGGACAGCAGGTTGCCCACCAAGGTCTTAGGAATGTACCATGATTAAAGACAAGCAAAATGTGCACAATCATGCATATTAAGGCTATGTATTCATAACAGATGTTATTATGAAATAACATAGTCCGCATCTACATAGTAAGCAATTATTTCAATATAATGTTGAAATAATGTCAAGCTGGAGGACTTCTTACTCTGACTCCTGTAACACTCATTTTACGAGTAGTAAGGGAAGTCGGAGGAAGTATGCTCTAACTCAGACTTCCTGCTGTGTAGACAGTGCCAAAAGCTGAAATAAGCTATTTGGACTGAAGCTACATAATTGACATAGCTCAAGTTGTGTAGCTTATTTCAGCTTTAGCCCTGTTGTGTAGACATGCCTTAAAAAAGGAAAGGCAGAAAATAAAACAAACCAAGTCCTAAGAAAGCAATAAACAATTGTTACTCCAGCAATATTTCTTATAAATCACCAACAAGCTCTAAGAAGTGGTCTTGAGGCAAGCAAATTAATGAATTTTAAGATCTTAAATTTCAATTACATCACACTTTTTCTTTTAACCAAGGTTAGCTTATAACTCCTGTCCAGGAATACAGTTCAAACAACCTAGCTGTTAACAGAAAACTGTTAGTATCTAACATTACAATTGCATTCCAAATCCTTTTGAATTCACTGCAAGGGGAAAATTAAATTTAATTCCATGGAAGGGTTTTCTAAAGTCTGTCTTGTCAGTTGTTTCCATCTCTCTGATGTCTTCTTGTTTCAGTAGAAGTTCTGTACTGGAAAGTTATTTTCTTCTGAGGCTGCATGGTCACTTCTCTCATCTTCTTAGCTGTCTTATTGCTGCAGTTTTCTTCCTTAGATAAAATGAACAGACTGAGCTGGGATGAAGGTACTGAGCACTGGTATCTCAATTTAGAAAAACTTATATTTTGCGTGTTCTATAATCTCATTGAAGACAGAGGACACATCTTTCATAGGCTTGGCTGGATTCAAATATCAGCCATTGTGACCTTTAATTGGCTAAGCATTTTTATGGGATGGTCTTAATAGCTTTTTCAGCTTATGAATATTCAATTCAATATTCTCCAGGTCTGGGATAGGTACTCAGTGTCATAGCTAAATACAATATCAAACATATAGCACATATCCCAAATATGATGATAATCTGTTCAATCTTGCATTTAATATCTAAGCAAATTGATTGCTTAATTATTTTCTCTGTGATTTTTCTAGGTGCTGAAGATAACTGCTCTGTAATTCCCCAAGTTATCCTTATTTCCATTTGTATAAATTGGCACCATATTTGCCCATAGCCAGTCCTCTGGAATCTTTCCTGTCTTCCATGTATTTTTGAAGATCATTGCTAGAGGCTCAGATATCTCCTTGATCTGCTTTTTTAGTATTTTGGGATGTAGTGGTGACTTGAAGACAACTAACTTAAGTAACTTTTAACTTTCCCAAGTTTAACCTCTGATCCTATCTCTAACTTGTGAATCTCAAATGTGCAGCCTTTAAAATGTTGTTTTAATTTTTTATATACAGATGTATTTTATATTCATAGTTTTCTTATTTTTATAACCAATTACTGCAGGGTTATTTAGTTCCATGTGAATACAAAAAACATTTCACTATTCACAGAAAAGTAATATCAGCAATCATTACATTAGCTGTTGATATAAATGGAAACATCTAAATATAACAAAAGAATGTAGGCCTTTGTAAGCATCTGAGTAATAAAGAAAGATTTTCATTTTCAATTGCAAACTTTATTTTAATAAGCAATCAAAATACTTCCTAACTATGTTTTCCTTAAAGCTAAATGAAGATTATAGAGTGTTTATACAAAAAATCAATTTCAATAAGAGTCACTAGATTTGGGGTTCAATACAACAATCTATAATCCACTAATCTCTCTTTTGTTTATATCCCGTGTCTGCAGAGGTGTTAACTGGTCACTTCACCTAGATAGTTTCTCACAGTATGTGTCAGCTCCTTACTCTAACAATCTGTTCTACTTTGTATGTAGCTGTGTCTCTAACTTTTGGAGACATTAAGAGCTTGGCTTTCTCATCAACAGAATTTGGTCCAAGAAAAAGTACTACTTCACCTACCTTATACCTAATTCTTCTGAAAGCACCATAGGAAACAATTTCACATCCTTTAACTAGGGGGAGGACTAGCATTCCTTTTGGTTGTTTGCATAAAACCAGACTTCACCTACAGTAGCTTCCCCTACATCTTGTAATTAAAGTTTCCCACCAATATTCTATACAAAGTACCGTCTCTCAAAAACATAACATACTGAAGCTAAATGCATGATTAAGCTGTATTCCAGTCTTTATAGAAACAGATGTGGGAGTTAAAAGTACAATTTAATAACCATAGAGGTAACCTTCTTCACAGTTTTGGGGCTTGTCTCTTACTGAGAAAAAGCATAGATTAACTGTTACTTTAATTAGCTCGAGCAGTTCATTTAATGACAGAACATGTGACTTATGTTCTCCAAGCATAACATTTTAAAAAATAATTGTATTTCCTAAAATTCAGAAAAGATAAGTTTATAATAATCTAAAATTAGCATAATGAAAACTATAATTTTATTTATTTTTTTATCAGTGTTGAAGTGTATTCCCTACAGCAAACTAAAATGAGGATAATATCTCAACATTTAAAAAAATGAACTCTTGCTGGAAAAGGGGAAGATTTACACCAATGGCTATAGTCTTGAAAGACAAACATTTTTTTAAAAAGGCAGCAAGACAAGAAATGATATCTTTCCAGAAAGAACAAAAATAAGCTTCATTTAGTGTAAAATACAAGAGTACACAAGTGCCACAATGTGTGATGTCTTTCATTATGTATGAACAGGAAAACAGTAACTCTTAATGTGACAAAAGTCTTTTGATGTGGACATGGAAATAATGGCAAACAGACACCCTAATACTGTTAAATGTGGAAACAAGAAGTCATTTAAAATCATTGCCTAATTGGCAAATCATCCCCAAACTACTCAACAGGGTTGTTCCAGTGCAGCTCTCAACTAACTTCAATAGTCATGGTGTAAAATGAAATCAAAGATGGATATGAAGGTCATGATCCTTCTATAGCCCCAGGCCTGCCCAAGGATCCTGACTGGAAGCAAGAGTTTTGTTTTTGCTATATCCTGTCTGTAGTGGGCAAGCGTGGCTGCTCACTGACCCTGAGGGGGAAGAACCCTTCTCCGAGCCCGGGTGGGCCGAAGTGGGTCCTGCCCCTTTAACTCCATCGAGGCCAAGGGGTGGGGCAGGAAGCATAAAAATCCAGCCCAGGAGCTCAGTAAAGGACCAGCTACCGGAGGAAGCAGAGCCTGTCCCTCAGCTCCGAAGCCAGGAAAGCCCTGAGGACCTTGAAGAGGCTGATGACTGGCTTGGACTGCCGGGCCCTTGCTCTGAAGAGGAGACCTTCTTTACCATGTCCATGACTCCACACCATGACCCTGAGACCTAGCAGGCAGGGTGGAGCCAGGTAGATGCTGAGGGGGAGTTAAGAAGTGTCCCAGGGGAAGCCGACGACTGTCAGGCTGATCTCATAACATTCTAGAGTGTGTCAGCATTCTGCGGGATACCCACTGACCCACTGACCCCAGTAACAGCCAGGGCTGCCACTGCTAGGTCCCTGGGCTGGGATGTGGTAGAGTAGGGAGAGCCTGCATCCCCCCTTCAACCCTCATACCAGGTGGCAGTCTTCCCCTCCATGCTTGTGCAGGAGGAACTGCATTTGTTTGATGCCCTGCCCTGAGCCAGGGCCTGGGCTATCCTGACTTTGGGACTTCGTTTGTTTGACTGCCCCGCTCTGAACCAGATCCTGGGGTCTTATTGACTGATGGACTGCATTTGCATTGCTGACTGCCCTGCCCTCAGGCCCCACCATTTGAAAGGGGCCGCTGGATCTTTACTTACAAGCCTGAGGACAAGTCAGGGGGCCAGGACTAAGCCAGATGACTTACACTGTCCCACCCCCAAAAGGTAGGATTGCTAAAATGAAGTATTGAGAGACACAGATGTATCATATTTCCATGAACTGTCACACCCACGTCCAATGCCCACACAGTCCAATGTGTTACAGGAACCTCCTCACTCAGACCTTTTCTAGCACTTCCACCTGCACTGGAACCTGTCAACGTAACAACTTGCAACAAATGTAATAACTCCTCAAACTGACTACCACAATTCTAGCTGGATAATCCCATATTAGTTTGCCAGTTTTGCCAGATGGAAATAATCCCTTCCAGACACCAAAACTGGCAATCAGTCCACCCCTGCCAATCATAAGGAGTATGTCTACACACCAGAGCTAAAGCCAAAATAAGCTACGCAACTTGAGCTACGTCAATTGTGTAGATTTCTTCAAAATAGCTTATTTTGGCTTTTGGCACTTTCTACACAGCAGGAAGTCTGAGAGAGAGCACTTTTCCTCCAATATCCTTTATCTCTTGTAAAATGAACTTTATAGAATTCGGAGTAAGAAGTCCTCCAGTTCAACATTATTTTGACATTATGTCAAAATAACTGCTTGTTGTGTAGACGTGGACTATGTTATTTCGGAATAACATCAGTTATTGTATGTACTGCTATGTACTCTAGGAAACCAGGAATTAGATTAAGGATGGGGCTGAAACAGAGAGTTCCCCATCATTGGCTACCCTGTCTAACCAGCTAACTGTAGCAATCCCCCTCGACTCCACCTTCATCAAATGAAAACCAATCAACTGAGCCAAGCACCATCCCCACCACTGGAAAGCAGTGAAAGAGTGGTTTGGTAACCTAGGATATTAATACTTCTGTTTTTCAAATGTGAATCAGTAGGAGCTCAAATGGAAAACACACGGAATTTTTTTTTTATAAAAGAAAATCTCATGCAATCCTTTTAGCTTTCACAATACCAACATCATAGATAGTTATAGATGCCATATAAAGTCTAGGAGAAATGTTCAGACCATCAGTATTCTAAAGGTATGTAACCATTTTTTCTTTTAAATACTAAGCTAAAATTTGACATATGAGATGTAAGTAGAAATTAATATTTGAACCATTACTATAGGCACAACTGGAAACAATTCTGTAGCGGATTCTCAGTGCAATAGGAGAGAAGAGACACTACTTCATGTAACTATGATAGCTAAACTATAAGATCCATGTTCAGTATATCTAGAGAGAATCATGGCTTCAGTGAATGACCTCAGGCTCCAAACATCCTGGCTTATCTTGCATAACAAGACAGCTGAAAATAAAGAAGAGATTTTGACAGATAAAATAACTTTAGCCCCTTAAGGAGAAGTAAATTGTGTTTACAAAGTAACTTCATATTTGAATATATGAGGCTGATTTTGTAAAGATAGTGGAATCTGCCTTTTTTTTCTTTTTACCTTTAATTAAGTAAACTGGGAAAATGTAATAAAATCAATCTTAATAATTTAGGTGGAAGGAACAATTAATTAGCTTATTATAACAGTGTTCTGTCAGTCTCTGATTTACCAATGCATAACAAGTCAGACACAAAAAATAAACACAAACCAATAATGGAGGATGAATACGAACTTCCTCCACACACTCTTGCCAAACCATTCAGTGTCTGGGAGCCTGCAATACCACTGTGGGTTGGGTTTTTTTTTTTATTGTTGTGTTGTTGTTGGTTTTTTTGCATTGGATGGATATTAGAAATGTATTGTTTCTTCATGAGATTGATTCTGTAGAATTTTTATAGGGATCTACATGATATTTTAAAATCCCTTATTTTCTCAGTGTACGTCTACCCTGCACACTTATTTTGAAATTGTTATTCCAAAACATCTTATTTTGAAATAGCACATCTACACTGCAGGGAAGCCTCAAAATTAGTCCAAGGCAGGTTTCCCTAATGGAGATGTATTATCTCGATTTAGAGCCCCTAGGGGGAATAACTTAGAATGGCCCTGGTGAGGGGCTATTTCAAATAGCAGTAGTGGAACGTCTACCCATGCCTTATTTCGAAACAGCTATTTCGGAATAGGTGTTATTCTTCATAGAATGAGGTTTACAGATTTCAGAATAAGCCATCCGTTATTTTGAATTTTTTTGAAATAATAGCATTATTATAACAATAATAAGCATCATTATTTCGAAATAATGCTAGTTATCTCAAATAATGGTGCAGTGTAGACACACCCTCAGTTTTTATCTTCCAGTCTATTCTAGTACTTACTGGTATGTACGCCTCTGCTCATTTCCTAGAACAGAAGTGATTGGTCAGAATGAAGAGAACAGGAGCCAACTTCTGAAAATTGAGACACTTGCTTGTCAGATAGAATAGGATGCAAGTATGCAGCACTTGACAGGATAGCCCCGAAAAGGATAGGATCTTAGCTAAAGAAATGAGAGCCAATACTTGAGAAATCAGCTAATGAGATGAATAACATCAAAAGGTAAAACGTGCTTGTGAGGTTACAGATGACAGAGTTTATCCAATGCAAAACAATATACACACCTTCTTGGGTCTTTGAAAGTTAATTTTACCTAAATGGATCTCAATATCTTGAGTAGTAAGTAGCTGATATTGACAGAATATTATCTAAAAATAGAACGTGTTATGATAGTAGGTAAGTGAATGAATGAAAAAGAAGCCTAGTAACCCTTATGGAATATAGAGTGCTATCTGTCACACCAAACTGCTATGGTAAGGTGGTGTGATAGCAATCTCCTTGCTAATCTGAGTATTTGAGCTGATGATTAAATTTTATGGACTGTGCTTCCAACAGTTTAGCATCCCCATAATGCTACACTTCATCATTAGAACTGAGATCAATTTGCTCTGAGATGTGAATCATTGACCTTAGTTGTATGCATTGTTGTTTTAGCCATGTTGATCCCAGGATATTATAAAGACAAAGCGGATGAGGTTTTGTCTTAAACTGGACTACTACTGGTTAAAGAGAAAACTGACATAAAACTCTTTTTCAGGTCATGGAAACATATTCAGTAGCCCTGCTAAATACAAGGTGGAACAGATTGTTTACCATAAGGAGTTAATATATTTCGAGGGACCATTCAAGATGAAGTGGTCCATCAACACCTTTCCAGTCATAAGGAGGAAAGCCAGCCGATGGGAAGCAGCTGAGGAGGACACTGTTAGAGATTACAGTTTGTTGAATTTAAGGTCCCAAACTCACATCTGTTGAAGGCACTGGGTAGGTTTCCTTTGAGGATAAGGACTGAGAGGTCAGATATCGAGAGATCGCCTTGTGAAAATCGTTCAATCGCAGGTGATAGGGTGCTTTGGCTTTTATTTCTTTCTTGTGTGAGTTTTTAGAGAGCATAGTGATTATCTGATTTCACCCACATTGTTGCTATTGGTGAATTTAGAGCACTGGATGAGGTACACCACACAATGTGATAGGCATCTGTATAGGACTCATGGATCTTGAAAGGAGCTGGGAGTGGGGGGGGGTCATCAACTGGAGACATGTGGCAGCATCTGGTGTCACTTTAAGTTGGTTTGTCCTGGTTTGTGGAGAGCTTTTGCTTCTGATAATGAGCTTGAAGAGACTGAGGGTTGATATAGTTTGTATTGCTATGGTAAGAGTCTGTATGCCTATACAAAATAAGCAGCAACAGTGGTGTCCCCAGCAGCCTGTACTGGCCCCAGTCTTATTTGATATATTCTTAAAAAAATATCTGGACAGAAATGTACACAGTGAGATGGAAAAATTTGCAGATAACTATCTTGAGTAGTTTTGTATTATGTCCCAAACAGGCTGCAAAGAGCTACAAAGGGATCTCATGAAATTGGCTGAATGAGCAACAAAATGACAGCTAAACATTTTAAAATGATGGGATCTAAATTATCTGTTACCCCTCAAGAAAGAGATCTTGGAGTCACTGTAGATAGTTCTTTTGAAAATATCTACTCAATGTGCAGTTGCAGTCAAAAAAGCAAATATAATGTTGGAAATCTGTTAAGAAAGAAATAGATAATAAGACAGACAATATCATATTGCCTCTACATAAAGTCATGACACACCCACATCTTGAGAATTGTGTGCAGATATGATTATCTCATCTCAAAAAAGATATATTGGAATTGGAAAAGGTTCAGAAAAGGGAAAAAATTATTAGAGGTATGGAACAGTTGCCATATGAGGAGTGATTAATAAGACTTGGACTTTTCACCTTGGAAAAGAGATAACTAAGGAAGAATTGACAGAGGTCTATAAAATCATAACTGGTGTGTAGAATGTAGATGAGACAATGTTATATTCTCCTTCTCATAATGCAAGAACACGATGGGTACATCTATACAATGGTGCTATTTTGGGATACGTCCAGTATCCCAAAATAATGTTTTTGCATCTTAACAGCATGCCCGTTATTTTGAAGTGCCGTTGAAATAACAGGCTTGCTATTCTGATGTCCCAGTAAACCTCGTTCCATGAGTTTTAAGGGACTTGTTGGAATAATGATCTACACAGTGCCAAATTCTGAAACAGACTATCCTGAAATAAGCTCAAAATAAACTATGCAATTTGCATAACTCAAATTCCATAGCTTATTTTGAGCTAGTGCCGCAGGGTAGACTCACTTGATGAGATTATGAAACCAATGAAATTAATAGGCAGCAATTTAAAAACAAACAAGAGGAAGTATTTCTTCACACAATGCTCAGTCAACTTGTGAAACTCCCTGCCAGAGGATGTTGCAAGACTATAAAAACGTTTTTGAAAAGCTAGTAAGTTAATGGAGGATAGGTGCATCAATGACTATTGGCCAGTAAGGGCAGGGATAATGTCCCTAATAAGCCTCTGCCAAAAACTCAGAATATGTGATGGGATAGATCACTTGATTACCAATTCTGTTGATTTCCTTTTGGGCACATGGCACTGGCCACTGTTGGAGCACAGGATACTGTGCTGGATGGAACTTTGGTCTGACTTGGTCATTCTTATGTTCTTATCATCATCACTGCAAAAAGATTAAACTAGAAATGAATAACATCAAATACACATGTACAAGAGAAAGGAATAAAAGGTTTTCACCTAGAAATTGCCACCCAAAAATTTATCTCCATATGGTTACATGTACCATAAATAGATCAAAGGGGCAGCATAGTTAAAGAAAACAATGTCTGCATCTGATTCTACAGTTTTCTTGATAGATATTGGTCCTCCGCAGAAGTGCTTCACATTTAAAAAAAGAGTAAAAAATACAATTGTCCCACTAAAGAATGTCTCAAAGTCTTACACTATTAAATGGCAAGTTATTTCAAGAATATTATAGCTACCATAATATAAGGAAACAATACAGAAATCCAAAGAACATTTTGAGGTTTGAATATCAAACCATCTTTAACATTGGGGCAAATCACAATTGCATAAAGATAGTTATGTAACTTAAAACCTACTGTCTGAAAATATCAATTATGTCACCATTAAAAGCTAAAATTAGCCCATCTATGAGAAAGAGATTAGAATAATAGAATCTAGAATACTAGGACTGGAAGGGACCTCGAGAGGTCATCGAGTCCAGTCCCCTG
>CM057846.1:43443518-43454712 GCA_030068395.1 Apalone spinifera | reverse complement strand
GCTTCTAATGTATTTATAAAAAGTCTTCTTGTTTCCCTTTATTCCCGCAGCTATCCCTTTATTCCCGCAGCTAATTAGAATTAAAATGTTCTCTTTAGTGTGTTTATTTTTACATTTAGCAACATGTTGTATATAGTCATTTTTACTATTTTCCTTGAACAATTGTTTAATTGGGCTTTGCTGTTTGTGTGGGTCTATTGCAATAGTGGGAGGGAGGAATATTTTAAAAAAACAGGAGAAAGTAATTGTTACACTAAAAATTGGTATGTGTAATATCCAAATTAAATGACTACTCTTTAATGACTCCATGTCAACATAAGTGACTCTTCCATTCAAATGTACATTAGGACAAAGCCTGCCTAGTCATGAAATTAAAAAATAAGATTGCTGTAAATGTTACACTATCTATGTCATTTTGTATCAGGAGAATTCTCAGATGTATTCCAAGCCTTAAACTATCTAGAAAGCGACTCTACGGTTGACATAGTTCCAGCCCATATATGAAGCTTCCCCCATCACCCTCAGGGGAGAAAACTACTGAATGAAGGACTAAGTTGAATTTTGGGGACAACAAATGAAAAACAGGGTCAGGAGTGTGGTTATTAATCAGGGATCCAGAAGGGATCTTGTAGAAGGCAGATGCTAAAGCAAAGCTATTTCATGTCTCTGCAGTTAACTTATGACATTTTTTTGGATGCACTGAAATAATGCTCATTTAACTCCAGTTGGCCCAATAAATTACTAGCTAGGTGACTCCTTTATTTGCTACCTTCTCTTCAGATTATACACCCTCTTATCAATTCAGATTAAGCAACTATCTGAGATAAATGCCATGATATCAATGACATACAAAAAATAATAGAAAACCAACAATATCTTATTGTTTGATAAATCATACTCCATGACTTTTCTAGCTTAAAATATCCTGGTTCATATAACAAGAACCTCTTGAAATTGACAGAACTCTGTAACATATGTCTGAATTCCCTCTATCATAAAAATCTTATTTCATGGACCTGTTGAAACTGAGAAGAGTCTTTTTAATTTATTGGAATGGATGCAACACAGAACACACATAATCCCTGTCCTTCTCCCCACCCCAGTGACATGCAGGTAAGTTGTTAATCAAAACAGGTAATAGCCATGACCATGTTAGGTTAGAAGAGCTGAAGAAAACAACAACGCAAATAGTAGATGCATTGCATCGGGCCCTGAGAAGCTTCATAGATCTAATGCTAAGTACCTATAGTTTTCTTTTCTTTCCTTCAAAGAACCAGGATCAAGAACTCTGCATTCAGGGAGCAGGGAATAGAACAGCATAGGGTTCATGAAGCACAATATTACACAACATCAAATTAACACATGATACTTTTATTTTTACTTATAGATAACACTAAAATAATCACATATGCTCGGTTTCTTTGTTCTATTGACACAATCATTGCTAGAGCTTGTGGTTTTGTGCTACATCTCTTGCCAAGTATGAAATCAGACCTTTAAAACTCACTCAGTTATGTAACATATTTCATACAGTATTTGTAAACTGCTGATTACCTCACTGAATTGATCTAAAGATGTATAAACACACAATAGAAGTAGAAAATTAAGAAAAACCCAAATCCTCCATTTTTTTGCTATAAATAAATAGTCTGAATCCATAAATGATAAAGTAGAGAGAAGGAAAGAGTTTGGACACACCTGTTCCATTGGATATATCAGGGAATGTTTTAGAAATCACAGAAGCAGGAGAAAGCAAAAGAAAATGCCCCAAAATATACCTGCCTAGATAACATAGTAGAAAACTCAGTGTACAAACAGCAGTTTTTACTCTGGAAATGGAGATAACAGGCATCACCATTAAACTAAGTGGTCACTTTACCGATTCTGAAAGAGGAATAGAGCTTTCTTTAGTCAACCAAACTACCCCAAACAACCTCCACATGATGTCAAAACAACAGAAAAGTCAGCTTTCACTGGATCATTAATTGTAGTTGGTAGCAGGGAAATGCAACTAGCACAGCAGAGAGAAAGATGCAGAATTCAGTAGAGAAAGTATAGGAGAGAAAGGAATATCTGAATAAAAATGCCGAATAAACAGTACAATTCATTATAGAGGTTGTGGTCTGATCCAGCTCCTATAGAAAATTATTGAGTCTTTTAACTGACTATATTAGGGGTCAGATCCAGTCCATACTGAGTAAAACACAGACGAGTCCTCCAAGAATACATGACTCTAATCATTACATGGTTGGTGTATGTTTTTTAAAGTTGAAATATGTCATGTTGCACATGTAAAGGTGAACAGAAATTGCTAGGTAACAGAGGTAAACCTATGCTGACCCCTCCCTTTTAGCCCCTGGCACAGGATTATTTTGTGTGTGTAGAAAGATGCAGATTGTGCTAGGGACAAAGAGGGGAGTTAGAGTTGGAGCATACAACACACAGCTATTCGGGGCTGTGTTGTAGCACACAAGCAGATATGCAAGATTCCCATAAATTAGGGTAGTCCTATGGGTTGCTCCATTTTATTCTTGGAAGCAGTCTAGACTGGAAGGCACTTTTACCTACCTGCCCTCACCCTATGCCAGGGGTTCGTAACCAGTGAGGTGCACTCCCCAGGGGAGGTGTGAAGGGGATACAGGGAAGGTGTGAGGTGCCTCCCAGAAAATTGATCGCAATTGCCTTCTCACTAGATAAAATTCTAAAGTTTAGATGTCTTCATAATTAATATTATGAAAAAAAATTATAAACATTAATTTCTTATTAACTTCTAGAGATCGGCACACTATAATAGCAGTGCGAATCAATCAGGCCTATGTGACGACACACTACAATAACAGCACGCGAGCATTGCCAACTTTCATCTTCAAATATTACGTAAATTTGTTAGGAAAAGTTTCAAAGTAAAAAGCTCATATCATTCATTTAGGCATTGTAATAGGGTTCACTCATCCCACAGCACCACCAGCCGTCGGACTTGGGAATTAGCTCGGACGGCTGCGTCCAGCTGGTTCGCCAGGTCCCAGGGTTCAGGCAGGCCTCGGGATTCGAGCCGGGTCTTCAGCTCAGGCCAGTCCTCCGAATCGCTAGGCACCAGTAGAGCCTTGGGTTCCTCTAGGTCAGAGGGTAGCCCTGCTGGCCGGCTTGGCCAGGCCTCAGCGGCCCAGGCAGGGAAGCCTTCGCTGGCCTGAGGGAAGGTGGCTGTGGGAGGCCCAGGCTAGGTCTCAGCCTCATCAGCCAGGAGCTCTGGGCAGGCCTCTGTCTCCCTCAGAGCCTGGGCCCCGACTGAGCTCCCTGGCAGAGTTCTTATAGTCCTAGCCACGCCCCTTAGCTTCCGGTCAGGTGTGGGGCGGGGCTAGGCTGTGCACAAAATGGCTCCCAGGGGGGTGTGAACATGAAGTTCACTTTCAGGGGGAGGTGTGAAGGTAAAAAGTTTAAGAACCCTTCCTCTAGGCTGTGCAGAGTGTGCACAGAGCTGAGTAGCATAGTAATTTGCCCTTTGTTTCTGAACCGCTACCAAAAATGAAGAACAGATTTCGCAAACTTCCACAAACACAACACATCAGCCAAATCTGGCCTTTGATGACTCCAGTCAAATTCCACTGCTGTTAGCAAAGAGCACAATTTGTACAGAGACAGCACAATATCAAAAAGCAAAACCAATACATTAGCATAGATACTTCAGTATAAATTGAGTCTCCGATTGGATCTGATACATGTAACATCCGCCCTGACCTGCATGATCTCCCATAAACTGCTAGGAATTCAAAAAAGGAGTTCTCAGTGGAACAGCAAACAAGTTCAGTTTGAAGTTTTAAAAGGTAGACATGAAATGACTCATAAGGAAAGGGCTTATAAATAGAATGATAGCACATTCTAAATGCGTATTGGACAACTCATAAAAAGGAAATCATATTATACAATTAACATTAAACACAATTTAATGTTAACACTTATTACTGTACAACATCATAAATATTTTTCCCATGGTCTTGAACAGGAAAATATATCTGATGGCTCAAACACATTTCTGGGAGACACGAAGTCAGGGCTTTGTTTCCTGGTTTTCCTGTCTTTCTTTGCAAAAGCCTCTCAACTACTCTCTGCTTTAATTTACTCATTGAAATTTTTAGATGGGGGGATATTTCTGTGAAGTTGAAACATTTTGCAAAAACATACGTAGTACTTTGATTTTTTCCATTGTTTAATGACAATTTGAAAAGAAAAACTTTGATATAATTTTTAAAGAAAAAATCTGCCTCTCCTTTCACTTTTCATTCCCTCCTTACTCTTTTCCAGTGAAGAGGGGTACTAAAAGGGGAATAAAAGAATAAAAAAGAAAAAGTGTTTAATTTTTCCACACATCATGAAGCCAGATTTTTTGTCAAAAGAATGAATTATGACATGATAAATCAATTTCTCAATGTTTAATGAAATCTTTCCATATATTTTGCAAAGACTACTGGGACCCTTGGATGCAAAGTAATTTTAAATTGTTATACCTAAAGCATGTTACTGACTGGCTTAAAGTGAAGAAAGGAATAAATTTTCAATAGTATAATACTGTTTGAATGCAGTGTGGGCTCTTTTGAAAAAAAAACCACTTTCAATATTCAGCTCAGTGAATAACTTTGATTTCTTAACAGTAAGTAGGGCAAAAATAGATGAGTTATTCCCCTTTCAATCACAATGATTTCAGTACAATTGCACCAGAGATAGAGAAAGGCCAGTTGTGTTTTAAATTATACAAACACCCTGCAACAAAGTGTAATGTCTTAGAAGAAAGATAATTTGTAAGGATTTTGCTCTTGGTTACAATGCTCATGCAACTAAGCAAAGAGAACAATCTCTTTCTTGTTATCCTGATCTAACCCACTGTGTTTACAGTGCTGTGTAGATGGCACAGCTTCTCATATTGACATACATAGCTATCATTTCATGGGAGGCGGATTAAATATTTCATTGGGAGAAGCTCTTCCAATGGTATAGATGCAGCTTCTTAGGGTATATCTAGACTGCATCCCTCTGTCAGCAGAGGGATGCAGATTAGGCAGGTCGACATTGCAAATGAAGCGGGGATTTAAATATCCTGTGCTTAATTTGCATAAAAATGGCTGCTATTTTTGCTGACTCAGCGCTTTGTTGGCAAAAAGAGGCAGTCTAGAGGGGGCTCTGTTGAGAAAGAAAGCTTTTTTCCACAGATCCCTTATGTCTCCTGCAAGGAGGTTTACAGGATCTGTCGAAAAAGGCTTTCTTTCTCACAGATCCCCCTCTAGACTGCCTCTTTTTGCTAACAAAGTGCTGAGTTGGCAAAAATGGCAGCCATTTTTATGCAAATTAAGTGCGGGATATTTAAATCCCCGCTACATTTGCAATGTCAACCTGCCTAATCTGCATCCTTCTGGCGACAGAGGGATACAGTCTAGACATACTAAAGAACTATAGCTTCACTATACATGAAGATAATTGCTAGGTCTTCTCACTGACAATGTTATGTTGAGTACCTCTACCTCACATGATCTTAAGAGCCATAATATCTTGCAGGAAGAGGGAATAGTCAGGGCCAATGTCAGTTAGCCACCTTATGCCAAAACCAACACCTTAAATTTCACCTAAAATGAATTCATGGCCAGTTGAGAACACAAGTGCAAAGTATATACAAGACCTTATATAAATATTATATACTGACTTCTTACCCATTACTGCATTCCTTTGTGCTCCCAAAATTCCCATTTACCTGAGGATTTGTAGTCTGTAAGACTGGATCTGCAGCTTGTAAAGCATGTTATATTCATAATTTATACACACATACATACACACATGCTATGATTTTGATCAAATGTGGCTAAAAGAGTTGTAATGCTCACTAATTAAATTTTACATGCATCCCTGAACAAATCTTAAAGGTACAATACCCTGAGGAACAGAGTTCCTACTAGAAATGCTGACAGAGCCTTATGAACAAGTATAATTACTTCAAATATATTAAGCAAATACCTTTAATCAACAGCTGGATGATAGTATGCTGTGCTAATTATTTCTGGTAGATGATGAGAAGTCTGATTACAATTTCCTAATTAGCTTGCTTTCCCCTCCCCTCAGTAAGTTTTTTATCATTTACATATTTTCTTATTGTGATAAGTATTATAAGCCTGCTCTGTCAATATTTTTGAGTCATGAAACATATGAAGTCTATAACACACTTCTTAACTTCAGTGAAGAACTATACAATTCTTATTAAAACAAGACGTTCCCTGCTTCCACCCCCAATGCTTTAAATGGAAACATTGGAAGGTACAATGTTCTAATCTGACCTGGCATGAACAGGAAATGATTTTTCCATTCTGTGAACATTTTCAAGATTTCATAAAGTTTTCCTATGATACATTGCGATGAAACAGAACTTTTGATATTTCTTCATGACAAATGGGAGACATAAGTACCTATCCCAGAACAGCCAATAATGTGGTGGTGAAGGCCTTGCATCAAGATCCTTCTCCAAATCAGGGAGAGCAGACATTTTAACCTGTCTGGCAGCCCTTTATTGACTAACAAAACATGTAGATGGTATCATGAACTTTCGTGGGCACAGCCTACTTCTTCAGATGACCAGAGGTCTGAAGAAGTGGGCTGTGCCCATGAAAGCTTATGATACCATTTACATGTTTTGTTAGTCTTATAAAGTGCTACCAGACCAATTTTTGTTTTTAAGTTTATCCTGTACAGACTAACTTGGCTACCCCCTGGAGCATTTTAACCTGTGTGTCTCACATCCTAGGTGACTGCTTTGCTCCCCATGTTCTTGCCTATTTTAATATGAGGCTGTGTCTCTCATTTTTACTAGAAATTCTATCTTGGACCTGAGAAACCTTCCTGTAAAAAGTTTCATAAAAAGCAACCTTTTCCCATTAGAAGCATTGTTTATGACAAATTGGCATTTTGATGTTTTGGGGATCACACAGATGGACAAGGGTCTCTGTCACCACCTGTCCTCTAGCCTATCCTTTGCTATGCAGCTATTGTTCAGATCCCTGACGAGAGTAACCAGCCGCAGATCCCTGACGAGAGTAGCCAGCCGCAGGGCAAAGTGTGTGTATGTGGGGGGGTGATGGCAATATGCTCTTGGAAGGGGAAGAGCCTTGGCACAAGGAGTGGGGCCAGCAGCAGATGGCCCTTCGCACTGCACAGAGCGTATCAGTCATGTCGCTTTCACAGCCTTTAGAGCTGCCTGGAACATGCTGCATGGTACTCTAGCAGTGATTTAAGGGGACTAGAAGTGGCAGTTGACAGCCCCGGGCCCTTTAGAATTGCCAGGCTCCCGGGCAGTTGCCCCCTTTACCTCTCCTTTTGGTGGTCCTTGCCATCCCATACGCTTTACAGTCTCCCCTGGCTTTCAGCCTGCCCAGCTACTCTTTGCAGAATGATACCAACAGCTCTTCCAATCCCAACTCTCCCCAAATACATTCTCCCTGAGTGTCTAATTGCGACACTCAGATCATTCCCTCTGGTTCATCACATATTTCACACAGAAAGTGTGAAACCAACAGATAGCAGCTCCCTTTTCATATACATTCCACACAATTTGCAAGCCAGAGAGCTGCTTGGGATTAAAAAAAAAGTGTTTTTAATAAAAAATCCACAGATTCAAAGGTGAGATAGTAAGGGAAAGCAAAAGCATACAAGTTACACAGAAAATAAACATAAAAATAAAACCTCAGGCTTTACAGAAAAAAATCCATTTTCTAATACAAATTACCTATTGCCTTTGAACAATTTTACAGAATTTCCTTCAGCTGTAGAAGGGATCTAGTGCTCAAAGACAGCCCACATCCTCAGTACAGTCCCTGCATTTCTTACACCAGCTGTTGGCTGTCAGCCCAAAGGAGGATTACATGTGCAGTCCCCCACCCTTTACCCTGTTAGCTGGGCTTGTGGTTTGCTTCTAGTCACCTCATAGCTATCATGCTGGACTCAAGTTGCCAGTGTCGCACACTGCCCCATTTCAGTCACTGAAAGCATTCCTGGTGATAATGCACACCGCAAGACAGAAGGAGTGAGTGTGGACATGAACCACTGCTTTAATTACTGCAGTGACTGTATGGTCACTTATGTTAGTAACGTAAACAAGCTCTTAGGCCACGTTGACTCATGGTTTATCAGTGAAATGTAACTCTCTCCTAACTTGAAAGCCAGGATGTTCCTTGTCAATTTTGAGTTGTCTCAATGTCTTTCCATTAGCTCTAATAGTCCGTCATTGTCTTTTGCTGTGCTAGACAATGGATAATTAGTTAATGTTCTTTTTTCTAAACAACTGGGAAGTGCTCCTCCCTGTCGGACTGCTTACTGCACCTACTGTGAGATGGAGTTGAAGTTGAAGCATAGGCTAGGAACACAATTTTCAATTTTCATAATTTTTCAAGTCTGCTCAGTAGAATTTGGGCTAGTTTTTTCCATTCTGTACAGAAGAGAGAAATGCCTCTGTCCTTTTTGAAGTCAGCTCTGCTCCCTTTATTTTTGAACAGTGGTACTTTGATGTCTTGTGGCATTACTTCTGCCTCCCAAATGTTACTCATAGTGTCATGAAACACCTTGATAACCTTTCAGCCTGCTACTTTGTATAGTTCTGCTGGAATACAATCCTTTCCAGACACTTTGCCAGAATTCAATTGTTTGATGGCTTTCATGAATTCAACTGCTGCAGAGAGGTTATGGTCCTCTTTGATGGGTTTATCGGGTAATTGATCAAGAACATGCTTGATCAAGTGTGGATAGTTTATTGAGGAGATATTGAAGAGCTCAGCTCTTCTCTGTATGATTCCCTCCTTTTCTTTCATGAGGGTTATGCCATCTGCCAATTTCAGGAGAGTTGTGCCATATTTCATGGTCTGTAGACTGCTTAAAGAGAGTAAGAGAACTTCTTTGCATTTTTTGTTTCTGTGTAATGCTGAACTTCTGCAACTTTCCTCTCTCACCATTTATCCTTGGTTCTCTTCGGTTCAAACTGTACCTTGCTCTGTAGGTACTTAAGCCTACTTTTGAGATGGAAGTGAGATAATTCTGCCATTCAATAAATGCTGTCTTCTTGACACTTAGCGGTTTAGAAATGTCCTCATTCTCATTGAGCCAATCCTGAGGTACCCTTTTCTTTGGTCCCCCGTGCTGATTTCACTATATCAGTAATCATATCCATTTTCTGTTGGATTGCCAGTGATTGGTGGACTTGCAAAAAACCTTGTCATCCAGTGAAGGCTGAAACTGCACCTCTTAGTCAATATTTTTGAGCATTATTATGCTGAAGGCTGTTCTGTTGAGTTTGGGGTCCTAGTATGTGATCTGTTCAGCATTCTGTTCTATACATGGCTCTGGTAATTTTGAGATTTTGTTAGCTCATTGATGGGTGACAATATAGTTGATGAGGTGCCATTGCTTGGCCTGCAGGTGTCCATGTCATTTTATATTTGTCATTTTGCCTAAAAAATTGGGTTAGTGATGAGCAGACTATGTTTTGCACACTCTCCCAGCAGACTGAGATTCTCATATGCAGAAGTTAATCTGAAGATGGAATCCAGTTCAGAATAGAACTGTTTCTTGCTTTCCTCTGTGCTAGTCAGTGTAGGTTCATAGGCACTGATGACAAAGGCTTTATCAGCTCTCAGACCAATAAATGGGTCCCTACACTAGAGCTTCAGCATTGAACAGAGTTTATAGTCTATGACTTATTTGATTTTTCAGATAGATGTATATACAGCAATGTGGGAAACAATAAACTGGAGCCACTGTTTGATTTCTTCAAATTATGATCACTATGCGTGTCTTTCTTTGAGTTTGGAAAAATATACAAAATTCTTATACACCAGTTAACTGTTCTGTGAAGGAAAAATTGCTTAGCCCCCAAAAATATTTTCCAGTGTTGCTTGCATAGTTTATGGAGCGAGTAGACAACCTACTGAACTGAGAAACCATACTTGATAGTTCCATCAATAATTGAGAGAGGTTAGGGGGAAGGTTCAGAGGAGGAAAAAGAATATAGTTATTATAAATGCTGGAATAAATTTCACTTAAAATATAATTCCAATTGTTTGGAGCCAAGCATTTCTAATCTATAATGAAAGGAAAGTTTCACTTGATAATTTTTATAAAGTTCAAGTCACTTAGAAGAGCAGCCTTTAAATCCAATGGCAAATGAAATAAACGTTGACACATTCTGCAATCTATTTCTTTGAAATCCCTTTATTGTGATCCTGTCCCCTATGCAGTACCCGAAAAATCTTTATCTGGCCTAGTTTGATGAGTGGACTATAGAATGACAAGCAAGCCAAACTGTTTAATGTACAACCTAAGAAGGCATCCCTTTCAAATATTCTATAGGGTTTTGCAGGACCCCTGTAGATTCCATTGCATTGTGAATACATATTGCTTACTGTGAGTTTAAATAAAAGCTCAAATCAACCATATTGATCTGTCTTCCAGTTGAAAACAAATTTGCCCATCTGCCTGTCTGTGAAACTGAACCCACAGACTACATTTATGTTGTAGGATTCTTTTACAATCAGAACATTGTGCCTTTTCATAAAACATTCTTACAATATAATGAACGAGCTGGTTACAGAATGGAAAACCGTAACAACAGACTGTTGTGTCAGTTTTTTAGGCACATATTGTAGGGGATGCTAAGATGGAAATCTTAATCTCTCATCCTCACAGCACACTGGGGTTTTGAGTCAAAAGGCTTGGAATCAAGGTGGTTGTAGATAAATCTGTGTATTAGTCGTTTTATAATGTCTCTTAAGTCTTTTCATATAACTTTGTATTAAGTCTTTTCATATTGTAGAAACCTTCTATTAAGTTTTTTCATAATACAGAAACTTTGTCTTAATTCTTTTTAAAATGTTATAGTCTTTAGGAATAATTAAGACAGAAACTTTCTTTGTGCTAGAAGTAGAATACCTATTACTCCTTTGACTTTAAAGTGATTTTGTTCTTGATGAATGAGGTGTGAATGGATGAGGCTGGAAGGCAAGTACCTCTGAGGATTAACAGTTGCATCAGTTGGAAGGGGGAAAAACAGGAGCCAAACCCAAGGATACCAAGGCACTGTTAAGTGGGCTCATTATGAAAGGATCAGATATATGTTACATGGAATGAGGTCAAGTATCAGAGGGGTAGCCGTGTTAGTCTGAATCTGCAAAAGCGG
>CM057846.1:43394553-43435083 GCA_030068395.1 Apalone spinifera | reverse complement strand
GGAAGGGTGCTAGTGGGTGCTGGGGCAGGGGATAGGGTGCCAGTGGGGGCAGGGGACAGGGTTCTGCATCAGGGGACAGGGTGCCAGTGGGAGCAGGGAGTTCCCTGCACCCACCTCCTCCCAGGACTCCTTCCCCTCCTCTCCTCCCCCACAGGGAAGCCCTAGCACGCACCTCCTCTGGGGTTGCCTCCCGCCTCCCACAGAGAATGGTGCACCTGGGCTGAACACCATGGCCAACTGGCCGGGCAGCTGCTCCTCTTTGATCCAGTCCAGCTGCCCTGAGCCCAGCCCAGGAGTCTGTGCTGCACTCCTGCTGATCGGGAAGTCCTTCTTCTTTGCTCCAGCCCAGCACAGCCTCCCTGGAACAAAGAGGAGCAGCTGCCCGGCCAGCTGGCCATGGTGTTCAGCCAGGATGCACCCCGGTCCATGTGGGCTGGAGCAGAGGGAAAGCTGCCCGATCAGCTGGAGTGTGGTGCATCCTGCACAAGCTGAACGCTACAGCCAGCTGGCCGGGGTGTTTCAGCCCTCCCGACCCAGCAGATCTCACCACTCCACCACAGCCAACCACCTGTGTTGCTGCTCCATGAGTAGCTGTTCCATAAAGAGTGCCAATTTAAAATTAGTTGTGTGCAGGTGCACAGTTCAGAGGGAGCTGAAGTTCTACTCATAGAGCCCCTGCGATCAACTGGTAGATTGCGATCTACCAACTGGTGACCATAGATATAGACGGTTGATAGATTAATAGGCAGTTGCTAATAAAAGCGCCATATTAGGCTACAGCAACATACACCAGAGCAGTATTCATTCCTAAGGAGTTGTGTAAGTCTCTTTGGGTACATCTAGACTACATGGCTCCATTGACGGAGCCATGTAGTCTAGACGTACCCTTTCTGTTTCCATGGGTTTATAAATCCTGAGTCTTGCTTTGAATTTCAAGTTTTAATAAAACCTGAAATTCAATGTGAAAATCAGCCATGACTGCTTAACTTTTTCTGGTTTCCACCCGAAGCTTATCCAAAACACAGATATTATGGCAACGTGGTCTAGAGAAATTAAAATTTAGGCAAAATGTCCAACATTAATTATGAAAAATTCTTATTATAACACACATATTTAGAAACAAAGAGGTCACAATATATAGTATCATGAGCTTGTATGGGTAAGACCCACTTCATCAGAAAAGGTCATGATTCTATATATTTTTGTTGGTCTCTAATGTGCCACAGGACTATTGGTTGTTTTTAAAGTTACAGACTAACACGGCTACCCCTCTCAGATTTTTTAACAGATATTTAGGGTAGTGTACAAAGTAAGTGTCCCAAACTGTCTAGAACAGGGGTGGGCAATAATTTTTAATGGGAGGGGGCACTCCAAGATTTTGGTAAGTGGTCAAGGGCATCACTTCAGTGGAGAGAGCACAGGATCTGTAATGGCAGGTGGGGTATAGAAGAGAGCTTTGGATAGAGTACTGGCGTTCGGGAGAGATGTGGGGTCTGAAAGGGAGTTTGGGTGAAGGAGGGGATTATAATCTGGGGCAAGAGATTGGAGTGCAGGGTCCAGGAGGTAGTATGGGTGCAGGAGAGGATTCTGACCTGTGGGAAGAGTATAGGAGAGAGTACAGTGTCTGGAAAGGAGTTGTGATCTGGAGGAGGTGGGGAGAGGGGGTACAGAAGGTATGGGTGGTGTCCTGGGAAAGGGGGTGGTGGTAGCCAAGGGCTAGAATTTTGGGGGAAAGAGGAAGTGGGGTATCAAAGGCAGGCTCTAGCTAGGAGGCACTTGCCTATGCAGCTCCCAGCCAGCAGTCCTACAGGAACCTGAGATAGGCTCCATGCCTGTCTGTTGAGCTGGCTGCCCCATATGACTCTGCTCCAGCATGGGGAGGGAGGCGACTTTGTTTGCTGCCCCTGCCTCCAGCAAAGTTTTTCAGCTCCTATGGTCTGGAAACTTGCCAATGGGAACTGAATGATTTTTCTAGGAGGTGGAGATTGTGCACTAAGCCTCCCCATCCCTCCCTAGCACCCAGAGGAATTAGCTTCAGCTGTTCAAAAGGGCTTGAGCGGCTGTGCAGTAAGGGTGCCGGTAAGGGTGCAGTAAGGGTGCTGTGCAGTAAGGTGTGACCATGGATCTAGCCCACTAGCCATCTCTTGCGCACCCTTGGTCTAGAAATATTCATGATCTGATTTTGTGATGTAAGAACTTTGAAATGGGTTGCAAATTGCTCTGGAGGATATGAAGAAAGTTCTTTCCAAGGGTCAGAGTAACGGTGCTTGCACATGATATCACCTTTTGATCTGACATACCAATTTTATGGTTCTGATTGAGAAGAATGAGTCATTTTAGTGAGATATCTCTTGATCTTGGTTAATCATTTACACTGGCTGGCTGCATGTTTCATACATTTACTGACTATACAGAGAAAAAAGGGGCTTGTTTCATTTCTCTAGGTGCATAATGGATGAGAACTGAAATGATTCAGGTGGATGGACACTCAAGGGCTGTTAGTCTGGTGAAATATAGTATGACTACAGTGCAAATAATAGAACAGGAACCTTGTGTCATTGTCCAAAGCTGAAATTTAAGCTTTAGTAAAATTCATAAAATATATCAAGAGCTTTCTATAAAAGCAGACATGATTTAGTTATGATTTAACCAACATAAATCAAGCTAGAAATACAGCTTCTTACTATTTTAACAGGGTTTTGGCTCCCATTATCTTCTCTAAGCCTCTTTTTTAAAGGTACAATATACACTTAACTATCATATGTTATAAACCAGTGGTTTTCAATCTGGGATCTGCAGAGTGCTTAAGATTTCTAAAGGGGTCTGGGCCTCCATTTGAAATGTTTTATAGATCCATAAATGAAAAGGGTTAAAACCTACTATTAATACCCAAACTATATCTGTACATTATGTGACTAACATCTCAGATTATTAAAAATTGGAGAAATTTTAAATTCAGTTTGCTACTATTTATGTTCTTCCTTTTTATCAATTTCCAAGGGTAATTTCCATATATTATTATAAACAGATACCACTACAGTCTCAGTCATAGGCCAGTGCTTGCTTTAACCACAAACCATTGTTTGCATAAAGTTCAAGGGAGGGATACTCACTCCTCTCTGCTAAGCCATTCTGCATAGCCAGAGCAGTATGAAAAGGCTACTCGAATTCCAGATCCAGACGGGTGCATATTCTTCTTGCATAAACTTTATCCAAGGCATAAATGAAGCCCTACAAGGATCCTGCCTCCATTCCTGGTATAGAAAATGTATCAGAAATTGGTCTACAGATTTGCCTAAATTATGCTAGGAGGCCTCACCAATCCCTATAATAGTCCAGAATCAGAAGAATGTCAAAGTGCCTTAGTCATTGCCCTCTCCCTCTTGTTGGGCAGCACAAAATCACAGCGAGAAAGTTATTGTGCATAAAAACTGGTCAGTGTGACTTTTCACCGAGAGGACTTATCACTGGAAAATATGACATCTGAATATAAACCATTTTATACTCCATATCTCTAACTTTACACACAAAAGTAATACATACACCAAAATAAGATATACAGATCCAGCAGACTGAGTCATTAAAACTAATAAGCTACTTGAGGTATTTTGTCCAAAGCATCTTTGAGTTATGCTCATTTGTGTCCATAAGTCAATTTCACAAAGCATGGGGTGGGGAGGGGAACATTCAGATCACTCCAATCCTGAATAAATGGAATCCCACTGCACAGGGGGAATCTCAACATTATGTGCTCTTTGACAACACCATAAACTGAAACTTCTTTGTATGAGGTAACTCCCTCACCCAAAAGAGAGCGTGGTTTGGCACAGCAGATTTGAAACCAGGCAGGTCTGTGCCACTTTGACTGGACAAATCCTAGCCTCCCCATACTCCACTTTTTACCCACCTTGCCAGCTCTTACTTGTTTCTTCTTTCTTTTTCTCCCTTGATATATACAGTGCTCCAAAACTCTCACCCCCCCCATCCCTGTTACAGATCCTCAAACTCCAAGTCCTCTCTGAATCTTTCCTTTCTGACTCCATATCAGCCCTGATCAAGACTACATTCTGCAATATCCTAACTAAAACAAACTACAATTTTGGTATCCTTCTGCACAGTCTATAGCTTAACAAGCGGCTCAGTTGCCAACCCACGATGTCAGCCTCTTGGGTATCCTATCAAATTCGGAGAGTGCCCACCCCCACCTCAAGTGCAGTGGAATAAACACTCTACTAGATGCACTGGGACCAATGGCTTACTAGAGCCTTAATAATCAACCCACCTTCTCAGGTGAACATCCCTGCTCAGCCCCATGGAGGAGTGAGATTCTTATAGAAACCACTATCCCTTTCCCCACCAATCCTCTAGAGCAGGTGACATTGACACAGTATCACTCCATAATGCCGATGATCCCTTGTACAAGTGATTGACTGCTTGGAGGTTGTTGTGTGACTCTAGCACAGAGTAATGTCACTGAGTGGCACTTCTGGTTAGGAGCAGCTCGAGGAGAGCTGCTGGCAACTGGCGCCCTAGACGAAATGCGCGATCGGTGCCCCCGCCTCTATAGCCGTCAATGGCGTGACGTCATCATTGGGCACAGCGTTAAATACGGCACGCTAGGCAACTGCTGAGGTTGTCTACATCCACGAGCTGCTCCTGCTTTTGGTGCTCTGAAGTCTCCAAGTGAATGTCCTGAAGCAGATTCTGTTTTATCTGCCAGATGTAGACTGTCTTCCTGCAACAAAAATGATAAAAGGTCTGAAAACATGACCTATGAGGGAAGACTGAAATAACTGGGCTTATTTAATTTAGAAAAGAGAAGACCAAAAGGGGACATGATTGCAGTTTTCAAGTATCTAAAAGGGTGTCACAAGGAGGAGGGAGAAAAATTGTTCTCCTTGGCCTCTGATGATAGGACAAGAAACAATGGGCTTAAACTGCAGCCAGGGAGGTTTAGGTTGGACATTAGGAAAAACTTCCTAACTGTCAGGGTGGTTAAACACTGGAATAAGTTGCCTAGGGAGGTTGTGGAATCTCCATCTCTGAAGATATTTAAGAGTAGGGTAGATAAATGTCTATCAGGGATGGTCAAGACAGTACTGGGTCTTGCCATGAGGGCAGGGAACTAGATCTCTCAAGGTCCCTTCCAATTCTAGTATTCTATGATTCTGTGATTCCTGCAGAACTAAGTTACATATTTTGTAACCTGAAGGAAGTAGATTTAACGCATGGCTGCCTATAAATATAACAGCTATTGGTCAAGAGAGGGCATTCATCCTAAATAGTTTAGGTGAAGTTACGCTACATGAACACATTTTTTTTTTAATTCAGACCCAGTGAGGTCTAAACTAAATTGTTCCATGGTGGTTCATCAGCCTATCAGTAATTGATGGCTTGGGGTGGTGTCAACCTTTGACTTTTTCAAGTAAGGTTGGAGAGGCTGATTTCCTTTAAAAGGTGTGGTGCCTTCTTCCATGAAGAGATTCTATAAATGAAAGTGAAAAGCCATCTCCCTGAACAATATCGCTGGCAAGAGGTTATGGAGGGCACAGTATGCAGCTTCCCTTCCAAACATGGTGGTTAGGAGGGATCCTGGGGGCATAGATTTGGAGTGCTTATAGCATGGGCTGGGTTTGAATCCTGAACAGTGCTGTGAGTACAAATAGTGATAGAGATGCAGCCGTGTTAGTCTGGTGTAGCTGAAACAAAAGACAGAACTATGTAGCACTTTAAAGACTAACAAGATGGTTTATAGGTGATGAGCTTTCGTGGGCCAGACCCACTTCCTCAGATCAATATGTGGAAGAAAATCAGCACAACCATATATACCAATGTGATATATGGTTGTGCCGATTTTCTTCCACATATTGATCTGAGGAAGTGGGTCTGGCCCACGAAAGCTCATCACCTATAAACCATCTTGTTAGTCTTTAAAGTGCTACATAGTTCTGTCTTATGAGTACAAATAGGGACTCATTCTTACAAAAGGTTGCTGGCTTCCTACCTGCTTTCCTCTATTTATTGAACAGAAGTAGCTAATGTGTTTATGTAGTAAATAGAAGGCAGGTAGGAAGAGAAGGGGCCCTTTCAAATCCTGGAATAGCCAGTCTCCAAGCCTATAGAAATTAGTCATCAATAATCAAAAGAGATTTCAGCTCCCTGTAAATAAGAGACGGGCACACACATTCAGGGAATAAATTAGTCAATACATTTGTTGATGTATTGTCATTGCTCCTGTGCACAATATGTTCAAGAGAGAATTAGACAATAAATAAGAATTCAATGTGATTTTTCACAAAGTATAATATGTGCTCTCTTCCTTTATTTATCAGGTCTGATTGAATCCAAAATTTCCTGCATTTCATTTTCTCCCGGTCCCTACTAGATTTTAGTAGAATGGCTTTTTAAAGAGTGCCTGAAATGGTCAGTGAAATTAGATAAATTCCTGGAAGAAAAGGATACAGAAAGGTTGAAAGATAAGACTTTGTATATTTAGAAGAGACAACAAATGTCATCAATTAAAAACTATAAACTGATTAAATAAAGGTCAAGATATGTTAAACAATGAAGTGCAAACTCTGACCAGAGATACAGTGTGAGATGTGTAATGCATCTGATGGCAAGCAAAAAGGAAGAAAGATTACAAAACAAAGCTAAGGACAGGGTAAACCGAATGGTAAGAGAAGCACATGTAATAAATATAAGCAGAAAGGAAAGATCAAGATAAATAAGGGTACCCCACCACCACTATGTAGCGAGCAAAAGAAAAACAGTAGGGACTCTTAAAATATGGCAAGAATAATTAATTGATGGGGAAGGTAGTCAAGATATTGTTAACAATATTTTTCCCCTTAGAGTTCACAAAAAAATGTGAAAGAACAAATGCCAACAACGTTAGAGAATACAACCAAGGGAGTCAGAAAGAATCCTAAGGAAAATCTGGATCATGTAATTGATGAATAAAAATGAATGGCTGACAATAGATAAAAATCTTGCATCAGACCGGGGTTATCTATCCTCGTATGGTGCATTGACAGTGGATCTGCATGATCGTGGACCATTGGCTATGACTCGGCCTTATACTTGTGTTGCCCATGCTGATGTAATGAGAATCATAATGCAGACTTTGCATCTGGTCCCTCCCTGCTTCTAGTTCAGTGGTATCATATCAGCTCCACAATGCTTAAGCAGGATTTTAGTTCCTTAGGAAATAAGGCATTCACTATAAAAGGAACTATTAATAAAAAACAGAGGGTAGACTACTTGAGAAAATTCACCACACACAAATCTGTCCTGTGCCATACTATACCTGGTGTTCTGTATAACAGAGATCAGTAGTGCACAACGAATACCCAACTACACATAGCCTTTTTCTTTCTATGTCTTGTCCCTCACCATGTCCCAAAACCTTATTAGAGTTGTGGCAACTTTCTTGAAAGGAAATGATAGAGACCTAGCCACATGGGAAATTTAAAGGCTGTTTGCGGAAAAAAAACCACTTTCAAATGGGCTGAAAGGGAGAGCTGTATATTGGTAGATGGGTGGACTGGATGTTCCTATTGCAATCAATCTTTCCTTTTGTGTATGACTACGGGCATGGAGAAGAGATATGGGGAATGCATAGAGATAAATCGAGAGGAGTCTAAGCAAGAAGAAAGACTGATTTGGTGAACAACAATCAGGAAAAGAATCAGTGGAAGAGGAAAGGAGAAAGACCCTTAACACTCTCCCTTTGGACTTGTAAATGAGAGAGAAAGGGAGAGGTATTGGGGGGAAGGGGAACAGGATGAGAAAATAAAATGCAATTTAAAAGAGCTAAAATAATGGGAAAGTTTAAAATAGATTAACAGGAGAAAATATTTGTAATAGGAGAGAGATGGGAAGGAAGGAGTTAGTGAAAAATGAGCAGCTGCTAAAGCAAGCCAATTGCATAATATAGAGGGAACGGGGTCATTTTTTATTTTAATGCTGTTGAATAGAACAAAGAAATTATTTTGATTAATATGGCTAATGAAATGAGACACATAACGTATATTAGGAAATTGACTTGTAGTACTCTCTTACCTGTTGAGCTGGCCACTGCTGCATGTGTTTTGATGGAATAAAGTGCCTCAAATGGGGTATACCTGGCATTCTGTGTCTCCCTGCTAGACGCCCTGCAATCATGCTACAGGAAAGAAGGAAAGAGGAGATGGGTCCTCCAGGCCTGCCTAGAGGAGTGTCATGGATGCAGCCAATCGGAGCATAGTAGGCTTAAGCAAAAGGGCCTGAAGGGGGAAAAGCAGGTCAGTTCCTGGCTGTGAAGAGAAGGCTTTAGAAGGGGGCAGTGTTCTAGCCAAATAAGCTTGTTTGGCTTCATTTATTAGACCTGGGAGAGACAAAACCTGTAGACTCCAACCATAAGGTAACTGAATGGATATAAAGATACAAGGTGGAGAGAGGTGCAGGGAAGCCAGCAGTTACTAATTAAAGGAGCCACTATATAGCTGCTGTTTATAGGCTCCTTGGGTTGGGGCCTGGAAGAGTGGGCAGGCCTGGTTTCCTCCCACTACTAAAACAGCCTAAGCCATAAGAAGGGGACAAGGCTTCTTTAAAAGCCAGAAGGAAGAGTGCTGGCTTATAAGGGTCCACAAGATGGGGATGAAGACCCAGATGAAGGCAGACTGTTGATTGAACTCTTTGCTACCTGGAATAGGTTCTCTTTTGACTGTGTGACTTGGCTGGAAGGCTGAACGCCTGGAGATCTGTCTTCTAAGGTTGGCAAACTAAGGGAAAAAAGAGTGCAGAACCACAGCCGCCTACTAGGATATACTCAAGAGACAAGAGTTCCCTATCCCAGTCACAAGACCCAAAGAATCAGAAGTGTTACCATGACCCTGCTACTGTCCAACATTAAGCAGTTTTAAATAAGATTTGGGACTTGGCATACAGGAACTTCAGCCTGCTTAGTATAATAGGGAATATTATAAAATTCATGCCAAAGGTGAGAAATTTATTGATTGAATCACACAAAAGGAAAAGAAGAGGATGAAAAGAGCACTGAAACTAAAATTGATTTATGCAAAATAAACTTAATGAAAACCTGTCAAAGTCCTTTTTGCAGGCAGTGAATATTAGTTAGTCTCTTATTCGATCAAACAGTCCTTCTTGGTGGGAAGGAAAAGGATTAGTTCTGTTGCTGAACTCTGAGGCTACGTCTACACTGCAGGTATTTATCGGGAGAGAATATGCTAATGCCTCAAAAAGGGAGGTATACAGGATCTTGCGCAAAAGGGGTTTTTTTGTGTGTGCAAAATGGACCCGTCTACACTGCTTGTTTTTTGTGCAAAAACCTCTTGCACAAAAAGCATTGTCAGAGATATGCAAATGACATTATCGTACTGTCTGCCGACAAATACCTGCAGGCTGCGTCTAGACTGGCCAGTTTTGCGGAAAATAATCTGCATTTCCGCAAAAACTTGCCAGCTGTCTCCACTGGCCGCTTGAATTTCCGCAAAAGCACTGATGATCTGATGTAAGATTGTCAGTGCTTTTGCGGAAAAACTATGCTGCTCCCGTTCGGGCAAAAGTCCCTTTTGCGCAAAACTTTTGCGCAAAAGGGCCAGTGTAGACAGCAGACATTTCTTTTCCTCAAAAAAGCCCCAATCGTGAAAATAGCGATCGGGGCTTTTTTGCGCAAAAGTGTGTCTTTTGCGGAAAAGTGTCCATGCCAATCTAGACGCTCTTTTTCCGAAAATGCTTTTAACAGAAAACTTTTCCGTTAAAAGCATTTTCGGAAAATCATGCCAGTCTAGACGTAGCCGCAGTGTAGACGTAGCCTGAGTTGGGATAGTCACTTTCCTGATTCATATGGAAGGAAAGGTAGGAAGGAAGAGATGACGGGAGAGTTAGCAGGTTTTTAGATGTTCTCAAGATACAAGGGTGACTGGTCAGTCAGAGATGGATGTTTTGGACTGATGTTGACTACAACAGCTGCTGCTCTGTACCTGGTTTACCTCTCCAGTCAGGGGCTTAATCAGGTCTGTCTCCTGCACTAGTGCTTCTCAATCCAAGCAGAGCAGGATGAGCTGTCTCATCACACACCATGCTGGTGCTATTCAGTACAGATGATTTCAGTATCAGGAAGAGGGGGAGGGTGTGAGAGACTGACTGAACAGGAAAAGATGGGGGCAGAGTAGGAAGGAGCGCACGAGGAAGAGGAAAACAGAGAAGGGTCTCCTATATTATGTTGGGGTCCTAACTGGTGCAGTAATGATAGTCAAGTATTCCCAGAAAAGTATCAAAGCTTGGCGTTATAGCAACAATCCTTCTCCCACCCTCAAGTCTTTTTGTGCCCCTAAAATAACAAAAAAGGCAGTGGGTGGGATAATACATCCTTTCATTATTTTGTTCACAAATTAGACCCAATTTCTGACACACCTATTCTAGTAAATTTTCAGTCCTCTATAACCCTTCATTACCCGTCATAATCTTAACACAGTCCCTGAGTGGGATCAATAGTCAGTATTTCTGTCTCTTCGTATTTTTTCTTTGTTGTGAATAACAGATCAATGTAACAATAGATGAACTTTTACTAATTTTTCACTAGTTAGTCTAACAATTAAAGTGGGATTGGTAAAACCCGGCTACAGTATCACACAGGGCAAGTCAGTATGTCTTAAAAATGGGTAAAGCCAATTAAGGATTTGCCACCACTAAATTAAAAGTTTATTTTTGTGTCCGTGTTTACTAGAGTTAAGAGAATCTCTCTGGATTCCTATGTAATAATAAACAGGGTACTTTGATGGAAGGCCTGTTATGGCCTCTATTTCTCTCTTCATGCACAATCCACTGGTTTTTTTATTATTGCTACTATTATTTTAAAGGAATCAATTTTTTTGTATAGAGAATGGGGAAAACAACAAAAATTATGGCTTTTGTATGGAACTCTAATTGGTGATAGACCCCACAAGAGCATAACTTGGTAGAAACAGAGGTCCTTATTAGTCTAATTTATTATTCAGAGTGGGGATTTGTCTCTGCTTTCTCTGACATGTTTAATAGTAGCCAACTACACCGTCACATGTAAAACCACAACAGATATTCATTTGATATTTTGCAAAAAAGTCCACTGAAGGTGGTTTGGAAACAAGTCACAATTCTTTGGATCTTCCTCCCAAAATCAGGGAGGGGAGCAGACTTTGACAAAAGTTCCTTGTTTTTGACCATTTTTGAAAGGTCACCAAATTAATATACCATTTTTATTAGGATTGCTGTATGACTCCTTAGAATAGGTGTGTATCTAATGCATTTTACAGTATTATTAAAGCAACATTCATGTACAGGTGGTACCTCCAGAAACCGGTACTCTCTGGTCTGGCAACATCCTCTGTCCAGCAGGCCCCTGGATGCTACTGGACCAGCGAGCCAGGAGGGCCAGCGGGGGCAAGGGCTCTACAACTGCCTCCAATAGCCTGTGACAGTGACAGGAGTCCCCCAGCAGCACAGATTGACATTGGATCCCCCAGCAGCACAGATTGACATTGGGCTGGAGCGCTGTGGCTGTCCCCGGGAGCTTGGGGCTGAGGTTGGAGCTCTGTGGCAGTGCAGGACCAGCCACTTACTGGAGTGCGGAGATGGAGCCAGAGCACTGCAGTAGTACCCAGAGTGTGGAGCTGGAGCACCGCTGCAGCCCCCAAGAATGTGGGGCTGGAGTTGAGCCCTGCAGCAAAATGGGGCTGGATCCCCAGAGCAGCCTCTTGAAGCACAGGGCCGGGGCTGGAACCTGTCGGCAACCTCCTGGAATACGTGGCCGGGGGCTGGAGTCCTGCCTCTGCACCCAAATGCATGGGGCTGGAGACCCATGGCAGGAGCCAGTGTCTTTGCTACCCAGGGAGTCAGCAGCATCTGGGAAAGCAGCCCAGCCAGGTTGGGTGGAGAGAGACGAGGCAGGGTGCCTGCTGGGGCAGCCTTGGGAGACGGTGGCAGAAGATCTCCCCTGGTCCAGCAAATTCTCTCAATCAGGACCGGTCAGGTCCCGACAGTGCCAGACCATGGAGGCTCAACCTCTACTCTGAACTTCTAATTAATTATACAGTGTATAATCATAAAATTATTAAAGACCCTGCTTATCCAAGTAAACTTTCTTCCTTCTTAATATATATTCTATTCAACCTCTACTTCTGAGGTTGAATAGATATTTACCGTATGTCCTGAAAGCAATTAATTCCATTAGAACGCCAAAATTGGCATAAAGAACAATGGTACTAATTTATGACCCTTATTTCATACCTTCTATATTTTGTTTCTGCTTCCTTCTCCTTTCCTGGCAGGATTGCATTAGCTGTCATCAGCACCTGATCTTCAATGCCTGTTCTGTCATACTATTATCTGAACCTGATGAAGCTAACTGATTCTAGTATAAAATCTACAGTGATCTAATACACCTAGCATATTTCATAAGTAAACAACACTTCCAAATTATAGTATTTTTTAACTTCAAAAAGGGCAATGGAGGCTATTAGAAATCCATTACAGGTTATCAGCCTTCAAGTCATAGTTGGTAGATTTTCTGAAGCTCCCCAGCTTTTTGGTTTTAACACTGGTTTTGGGAAAACAGATATATTGTTCCAACCAGCACCTCATTCCAATGCCCCAGCACCATCCATCCTCATCCAAGGGATCCAGCTGAAAACAGTGGGTCACTTCACATATTTGGACAGTACAATTTCCAGTGAGATCCTCTTCATAAAGAAATTGCCTTCAGGATCAGTGAAGCCAGTCAAGTCCTTAACCAACACAACATTTGTCTCTATGCCATATTCAAAATCTACAGTGCAATGGTCCTAACATCTCTCCAGTATGGATCTAAGACATGGAATCTTTACACAAGGCACATTAAACAGCTTGAGCAATTTCACATGGGCTCCCTTCGCTCAATAATGAGCATTCACAAGCAGGAGAGAATGACCAATATGAAGGTCCTTGAAAGAGCAAACACAACCAGAATTGAGGAAATGCAATTGAGAGCATAACATAAGTGGACCAGACATGTCATCAGAATGGAAGATCGTCATCTCCCAAAACAGGCCTTGTATGGGGAACTGAGTTAGCAAAAGAAAGAATTGTTGTCCATTGTAGCACTTCAAGGATAACCTGAAGAGCAATCTCCAGTGGTCTGGCATCAATCTCAAAGAATTCAGGCAAATGGTTCAGAACACAACTCAGTAGCAGCCTCTGATAAGAACATTTTGCAACAAGTCTGAGTGAGATCAATGAAACCATCTCCAGGCTACATATGGGACTGAAAGTGTCATATAGCTGCATTATCAAACATCATAGATTTGCCATGCCATCAGTGCAGCTGACTCTGCATCAGGGTTCAGACTTCAACATCATATGCACAGCCATAGCTGAGAATTGTGGCAATATCATCTGCATTGTCAGCAATGGACTACTAACATCAACACAGATTATGGAATAACAGTGTGGACCGTATCATATAGAAAGGACCGGAAATATGAAGGATCACATATCAAAATTTTAAATTCTGGAGTACACAAACTCTAGTCTTGAAATTGAGTTAGATAATCATAACATTGCAACAATTGCACCATAATGACTAAGTCACACTGTCTAAAATAGATGAGAATCAGCATGACAGAGCACAAAGCACTTGGGGATGTATTCTACAACTGCTACCCAGTAGTAAGAGTAAATATACTGCGTACAATAAAGTCCCAACTTTCTGCATTTTTAGTCTTCTTAAGTTTGTGCATGTATGATGGCCACCCTCTTGGCTGATTCACTGTGGTCTGAACTAGTGACTTCTAGTTATAAAAACCTTTGACCCTTAGGGCAAAACTGTGTTTTTGATAGAGGATCTTATTTGCTTCTCTGACCCTAATCGCAGTAGTATAGGAATGCCTCACACATGTAAAAACAAAAATAACAATAAAATCTTTCTTCCCAGACAATAGTTGAGTAGTTGTCAGAAGTTGCGGGGTAAGGGTGGGAAGACTGAAGCAATTTAGAGCATCACTGGAACTGGTGATGATGTAATTTCCTAATCCAGTAGATGTACTGGTGTTAACTCTAATTAAGATACTGCAGTACAAATAGCAATGTAGTCTGTCCCACAGCTCAGGCATGCCCTGATCATATACCTAAAGTTTCAGACAAGATTGTGCAAGGGGCAGCTAAATTATTCTGCTCACACTGCTCCAGTTATACTGCTAGTTTGAGCATGCTATCTCAGTCAGAGCAGGATGGGTATGTCTCTGTGAGCTGGAAATTACACCTCCACTCCAATGCCTAAGTTATGGGAACCTGGATAAGGGAGGGTGATGCATTCTGTACCAGCAGGAAATTTTTCAAGGACCTTGACTCTATTTCCAGATAAAATGCATAGGTGCACTTATGGATGGTGGTCAGAAACGTAGAGACTGCTGTGGCCAGCTTTGTGGCCAATAGGACGGGGGACAATGATTCTAGTCAGTTGCAATTAGAAGCTTGCACTGCTTGTTGTTGACATAGCACCGAGTGGTTCAAGAATAAGGCAAATAGAAAAAAACAGTTACTCAGATTTTAAATTCTTATGTGCTGAAGCTGGCTTTTCTTTTCTTTTCTTTTCTTTTCTTTTCTTTTCTTTTCTTTTCTTTTCTTTTCTAATACACTGCTTAGTACAGTGGTACCCTTATCCATGACTGGGGATTCTGGGAACTACCACAATACAAATAATAAACATCTGAAAAAGGACCTCAGAATTTGTTCCACCTAGAAAGGCAGAACAATTTCTGACAATTCAGCCAGGGGAAAGAGGCTCATGGAAGGAGACAGATGTAAATTGCTTTTTGCAATTTGCTGTAAAATCACTACTTTATTTGATTCTAGCCAAAATGTGATTTGTTTTCCAAACAGTGCCAAATTAGTTGCACGACTCTTGTTGAAATCAGCGCTGCTTAGCCAGCGGGCTGAACTGCAAAGCCGCATCAACAAGGATAATGAAGTAACTTAATATTCACAATGCATTAACCAGAGAAGAGAACCCTGCCTTGCAGTCATCTGTGAGGTGCAAAGAGGGGGAGACCAATTAAAACCAGCATGAGAAATATAGGGAAAATCTAGGAAGTTGGTAGAGTGCAGACATTCAAGAGGTGGGGAAAATATCACGTTGAACCACTTTTCTAACAGTACTTTGTGGTGAAAATCATGCAATTTTGAACCTTGGTAACTACTTTATTTTAAAATCTATTGCTGACTGAAAGCAAAACATGACACCAAGTTACATTCCTTTTTGTATTCTGCATTTGCTGTTAACATTTAAGTTGTGATAATACCCAGTAGCACCAGTCAAGATTTTGCCCCTTTCTTGTCAGATGTTGCACAAAGACACGAAGATGGTACCTGTCCTGATAAGCTTAAAATTTACAAATTGGCTTTCTGGCATCTTTCTATATGGTATCTATACAGCCTGATTCATCACCTCACATTAGTCCTTCTTTGGGTTTCTGTAGATGAATGACAGTTTCAGCTTTTTGTTTCAGCTTCTCAGGGACCTGCCTGAGGGAAGTATGAATGTGCACTATTTGGATCTTTGTCCTCTCCATTCCCTGACCTCTAGATTATGTTGTGCCAGCCAGCTATGTACATTAAGGACAAGTCTACACAGCAGGGCAAAAGTCGAATTAAATCAATTGTGTAGCTGAAGTTGAAATAACTCAATTCGGCTTTTGGCACTGTCTACACGGCAGGAAATCAAAGGAAGAACACTCTTCCTTTGACTTCCCTTACTCCTCGTGAAATGAGGGTTACAGAAGTCAGAGTAAGAAGTCTTCCAGCTCGCCATTATTTCAAACTAATGATTTGCTGTGTAGACACGCTCTTTGTTATTTCAGAATAACATCAGTTACTCCAAAATAAAGCTGCTATGTAGACAAAAGGGTTTTCTTTAACATACACACTTTCATTATCAGCCACGTGGAGGCAGAGACAGAATATTATGCTTGAAAGTTGTGTTTGTTTAAATTGCAGTTTCCTCCCCCCATTTTTGATGCTCCATAGAGTGAAAGTTAATCTATAAAGAAGAGACATCATAAAATCATAGCACTGTTGGAGATAATGTGGCAGCTCACCTGCTTTATACTCTCTGAAACCACTTTGAAAAAATGCTTAGTAACTTCACAGATACATAAGTGTCTCTAAAGCGGGGGCATTGAGGACATAATACCTTGGCTCTTCCACAAATAATTTTTTTTCAAAAAATTCTTGTGGGTACCTATTGGGGAAAATAATCTTATTTTGTTGGGAGTACTGCTTGTTTGGAGGAAGTTTGATTTTCCAAAAAGGCATGAAGTGATGCAGTGAGATGAAATTGATCTGGCCTCACTATGATGAAACACAAGAATGCTAACTTGCTCATTTTATATGTGTTTTGTTCACCGTCTTTAATGACAGAAAAGTGTTAGTTTGAAGAATTGCATATAAACATACAAACAAACATAATTAACTCTTCAGGAAATTCACAAAATTTCTACCTCACCACAAGTAAATATCTTATGTGGCCTTATCTTTGTAGCTGTAATGGTTGCATTAGATTCCAAGACAAAATACCTTTTCTGTCTTGACCATCCTATGAAATCAGTGAAAGAGCTCATGGCAAAAAACACTACTTCCTGTAAGCATGGCATAATTTGGCCAAAAGGGTCCAGTTCTCCTTCCAACAATAATAGGTACTTTTATGCCCTCCTCCACAATTGTAGTATATGAACATGTAAGGTTGGACAGTGTTATTATTACCATTTTAAAGATGAAGAACTGAGGCAGAGAGCCTTAGTGACTTGCTCAAAGTCCCACATGAACTCTGCTGTGGAGCAGGGAACTAGGTCTCCCAAGTTGAGAGTAAATACCCTAACAACTTGATTAGTGAAGGAGCAGAGTTCACTCCCTAGCCAATGAGAAGGGCTATTTATGCAAAGACATGTGCCTCCATGCTGCTGCCCTGGTTTTTGGAACCCTGGTTCCATAACAGAGCCATCTTACTAAGAGCTCCCCTGAGGGTCAGTTTTCCTGCCTGGTTAGCACTGAGTTTCTGTGTAGGTCTGGTGGGGCCAGAGAAGCCAGTGAGAATCATCTCCTCAGGTCCAGCCCCTCTCATTCTCAGACTTCCATCCAGAATTGTGGCAGGACTTCTTGTGTTAATAGGAAAGTGCTGTGGGACCCGCCTACACAGGATAACATTGAGCTTTTTCTCAGTTCTACTCACAAAAGCAGGGTATCATGGGACCTTACAATATTTCCTTAGTACTGTATATGGAAAAACACATGCATTTGTTATTAGTGTGCTAATAATTTACCTTTTTATTTGCCATTTCCCCCTAAGCTCTTTTTGGAGGTTGCCATAGGGCCTAAACCTGAGATGTGGAGCTTCCTGAAACACCACTGAAGCCAATGGGAATTGAGCACTCTAGTCAGTCAGAAAAGATGCACACACTCCCAAGATGGAGCACTGAGGGGCTGATTCCTGCAGCTACAATGGGACAAGGGTGAAAACTCCTCATGATACAGCATACAGGTGACTTTATGCCAACTCTACTTTGAGACTCCATCATAGGATCTGATGTAGAAGGCATGCTGTGGGATGATCAGGACAGGAGGACTCAGACCCATGGCACTCAGCACTCTGGAGGTTCTGGGATGGGGAGCTGTAAGAAGTTTTCAAAAGCTACAGTAGCCCCAGGGTTCTGTGTACCTTTTGGGCTGCCTGTGCTGTGCTTCTCAGGAAGTGTGGTGGAAAAATTTCCCCTTCGTTTTTAAGCTAATCTCCATGTTAAGAGTACCTTTAGGGCTGAAGGTAAATTGCATTTTGCAGTAGTGGAAACCTCTCATTACATACTATGAGGCCTGTCGTCTCAATACTCAGGAAATTATGCACATAAATCTGTACACTTTCTGAACACACTAGACCCCAGTATTAGCAATTCACTGGTGTTCAATTTCGTAGACAAAAGGGAAAAAAGGAATATTAAAATCATGCTGCATGTGACACTTATATTGCTTCCAGGCAACTGCAAAACTACATGTTCTTATCTGCAGCTTTTATTACTTTGCTGAAAGGTTAGTTTTGGCATTTGCTAAAATATTCTGTTTGCTTAGCCAAGTGTGGCTTCAAAAAAAGGATTAAATCAAAACTGACATGTTGTCTACAAAACTAAGTCATACAGTGCATCTTTTTGTTTCTGTGCTTTATCACAAAAAGCTACAATTTAGTTGCATTATAGTATTGTTGTGCAGACTGACTAAAGCATGAAAATCCAAAGTTAAGAGTGACATGCCATATTTAACTTTTTCCCCACTGTGCCTAAGTACTGCACTATATGATTCACAACTCCACAGACCAAGCTTTATTCCTTGACGTGCACAACTTTTCTGGAAGGTAAAACAGGAGATATTTGATGGTATAAACCACTGCTGGGTACTGAACTTATGCGTATGCAGTTTTATAACCAATTATATGGATATGCATGCATCTATAGACTTGCTGAAGGGCTGATTATTAACCAACCAAAGACGAAGCAGAAGAGAAGACTCCTGTACCTACTGAACCTGAATGAGCTTACTTATTCACTGTGCCAGAATTCGGCTCCAGCTCAATGGAGGATCAAGACCATTTAGGTTCAGGCTGCGCTGTAGAAAATGGATGCTGATGAGGAGCTGACCACAGACAGGCCTGCCAAGGGGGGAGGAGGAAGAGGGGAAGGGCAAAAAGGGCAGTTGCTCCTGGACCCAGCAGATCAAGGGGGGCTGAGCCTCCCAGCCGCAGCCACTGCTATTGTGGCAGCAGCAGTGTCCGGAGCCCCAAACCATTTAAAGAGCTGCCTGGAGCACCATGTGGTATGCTCTGGGCAGCTCTGAGGGTTAGAGGAGGTGTGACATGCTCCGGACAGTGCGGAGGGATGGCAGCCCCCAGCTATGCCCTTTCCACCTGAGGTCCCACCCTCTCTGGGAGACAGAGCTGAGACCCTCCCCCACCTTGCCCAGGGGTCCATTGAGGCTGTCAGCACCCCGACCACAGATCCCTTGATCCTCTGTCATCCAGCCTTAGAACTGGTTAGAACTGCTCCCAGAGACAGAGCTTTGATTCAATGTGTGTTGCTGCTGTAAGGTCTGACACAGACCTTGACTTGTTGGAGAATCGGGTAAAACTGAGCGTTGTTCTGTTACTCTCCATACATCTCTGCTCCTGACAAACTCCCCGCTACTCATTATTAGGGAGGAATTCTACAGGAATAACCCTTAGTCATTTTAAAATTTGTTTAGTGTCATGGTAAATTTGGCAGACTGAAAATTCTGGCCCAACTATCCCTATTATTTGACTTACACTCAATCCTCCTCATTAGAAAAGATTGTATGATTGTGAGACCCCACATTATCTCCAGATTTAGCTAAAAGTCTGATTTCATGCAGGTAACCATTTTGACTTTCTGCCCATTTTCTAACTTGAACTTCATTTCCTGTGACTATATATTGAAAAAACTACAAGCCGCAGCTAGGAGAGAAGAGCCATGGACAGGGGATGAAAGTTAGATGTTGGTGTGTTACATATCAGTCAGTGGGAGTCAAAATGTGTAAGGGAGCCTGAGGTGCAATTAACATGCCAAGGAACCTGAACATAATGTGTTTTCTATCAATTTTAACTGGCTCCAGCTGTGGCAACTTCAACACATGTTATGTGGGGTGGCAGATGAGAAGGCAAAGGTATGGTAAAGACACAGATGATGGCAAAAGATATGCAGAGCCTGGGTCTTTCCATTCTCGCTCAAATAATAGATACCTTCTATGAATAACAGAAGCATAGAATTGGGAGAGACCTCAGGAGGTCACCTAGTCCAGCCCCCTGCATCAAGCAGAACCAACCTCAATTAAACATTGGCTAGAAACCATTGTGATTCTGGCAGGCCAAATGTCTGCTCTAGCCTAGACTGCAGGTGTTAGGTAAGAACTGACAACCTCATAGTCGGAGACAGACCAGGTTATCTATATGACTGTTTTGCTCAAAATACAGTACAGATTGAATCTCTGTAATATGGACTTTCCTCATCATGGGGAAAAGTCTAGCTCATTTGTAGTGCTCAAGCTCAGGGAGAGAGGGGGAAGAAAGGGATGTGGGGATGCATAGGAGAAGAGGCAGGGTGGCTATGGAATCCCGTGGTCGAGGACCAGGAGCACAGCCCCATGGGGGCCAGGAGCGCAGGCCATGGCCAGCACTTGGGGGCTGGGAGTGCAGCCCGGCAGCCCTGGGGCTCTGCTGTAAGGCTGCGCTCCTGGCTGTGGGGTTCCACATTTGCCCTGCCTCTTCCCCTGAACACCCTGCATCTCTGCTCCATCATTGCTGGCCTCTCTGCTGCCACTGGAGTGGAGTCCCACAGCCAGCAGCAGCAGATGGGCCAACATTCACCTCCCCTGGCCCAGCAAATTCCCTGGTGATTGGTCCTCAGGGTGTTGGACCAGGAATTTTGAATCTGTTGACCTTCAGAGTTCCAAACAGCTCGGGAGTGGAGGTTGTTTGTAACTCCAAAAAGTTTGTTACTCTGAATAAAATGTTATGGTTGTTCTTTCAAAGGTTACAACTGAACACTGACTTAATACAGTTAATTTAGGAGGTTTCATTGTTTCGTATGACCAGTACTCTTACAGAACTGGCTTACATGATTAAGGATAAAAGCACGCAGATGCTAGACTAATCAAATCATACGTGTATTGGCTGCTTCACAACTGCTGAGTACTCCTGAAGGGCTTAAACTGTAATCAGAAGCGGCATACCTTTTGAGTGAAATTCTGGGAGAGGATTGGGTTTAAGTACTGGGGAATCTAAAGAGTCAGAGGGGTTAGGCAATTGAACAATGGGTTCCAACAGTTGGAGGGGGTGATAAATAGGTCTGTACCTTGAGAGTGTCTCTAGATTCTGAGACTACATTCAGGCTCCAGAACATAAAATACCTCTGGGATTCACCTCGAGCAGTCTTTATGGGTGACCAGAAGGCATACTCTGTAGACTCTGTGTCATAAGAATAAGGAGAGATGTATTATTTTTCCCCATGAGGCATTTGGTCGATACTCTATCTATTTTGGTCCCACTGTTTGCCCTTCATAATCCTATGAAACTGTTCTCATTAGTTATTACAAAGAATCCAGCAGTGAACTGCCAGCACAGTTCTTCCTTGATGTACAAAAATGTACAGTTCACAAAGAAAAAAGCTTTTGAATACCTCAATGCTCTGAAAAATGAATGTGCTTTAACAGTAAGCCTGGGAACAAACATTTGCAAATTGCCTAACTGACCTATCTTACAGATGTTGTATAGCTTCATAGAAATGTAGGACTGGAAGAGCTCTTGAAAGGTATTTAGGTCCAGCTTCCTGTGCTGATGCATGACCAAGTAAATACCTGTCAGAGATGGTCCAGGCTTATGCAACCCATTCTTAAAAACCTCCAGTGAAGATCTTTCCACATCCTCCTATTTTAGAACTTATCTACTCTTACAGTTAGAAAGTTTCCACCTAATATTAAAGGCTAAATCTCCTTTGCTGAAGATTAAGCCTATTGCTATTTTTTCTACCTTAAGTGAACAAATAGAACATTTGATCATGGTCCCCTTTATGACAGCCTTTAACATACCTGAAGAGTGTTATCAGGATCCCACTCCCCAGTCTTTTCTTGAGACTAATCATGCCATTTTTTAACCTTTTCACATCAGGTGTTCTAAATCTTATTTCTTTAGTCGTCTATGGGTCTGCTGTCAAATATTGATCCTTAAGTTTCTATCCCCATTTCATCATAAACCACTCCTTCAGAATATTACTTCTGGGGTCAAGGTTATCACATGACCAGAAGCAAACTGTGATATCTGACTCCCTTTAAGAGCTCCTCCCACTGCCCTCTACCAATTGAAATTGGTTTCAGCCCCACAGAAACTCAGTGAGAGGGGCTTTGACCAGTCAGGGCAAGTTCATGACTTGTATGCAAAAAAAGGTAATGTGACCCCTCTAAACTCCTCCCATTACCCTTAACCAATTAGTGTGGGTTTTCCCATAGACCCTTCTGGAAGGGAAATTGTACCAATCAGAACAGGAATAGCATGAAGGTCTGGGCTGGAACCCTCAATTCTAGAGCTCAACTGTAGGCCAGTTGGTAGGCCCACATGCAGAGACCCGTAGCTGTATGGAAAAGGCCATCTTGTTTCAAAAGCCTATTCTTTTCTGAAATCATGGGAATGCTGAGAGGAAACCCGGCCTCCTTCATCACCCATTAGAGAACTACAGAATTCATTTTAGCTCTAAGACCATATGGTCTCCTATGGAGAAAATGCTACATCAGTAACAGTTCTGAGGACGAGAGAGCTGACAAAGGGAGTCCTTTGGAACAGCTGATGATGGTATGCTGGAACCTGACCCTGATATCCAAACACTCACAAGGCAAACAACAAGCATTATACCCAGTTGGCTCCCATGCCTTGGAAGAAGACAACCATTCACCTCTGATAGGAACATAGCATGACTGCCAAACTTCCAGAATGACCAAGGAACTCTGACTCTTTTGCTCAGGAGGGGTTGGATGACATGAATAGATGTTTATGAAAAAATTCTTTAGGACTGCTGAATAAACTGGGCCAGGCTTCTCTATCTCTCCATGGAAATTTAAAGGGACTTTGTGTACAATGGCCTGATAATTAGGGGTTCGACTTGATCAGGCCTATCACCCAGTGACACTGTTCCTAGAAGATGCACTCCTAAAGGTTGGGTTAAGTTTATTAATGTCATGGTGGAGCTAAATATACCATCTTCCATCATAGGCAGACACTACAGACAACAGATCTTTTGGAGTACCTGAAGGCCTGGACCACCAACACTGGCATTGAATAAGAATTAATACTACCACCCCCTTTTTTTTTTCCTAAAAAGCAAAAATTGGCTAAAGATCCAAATGTCTCAGTGTGCAATGTTTTTCATGACAGAAGACAGTAATGATTAGATTTAAATAAAATATTTCTATACTTAAAAAAAAACAAACTATGTGTACTTCCTCTGAATTGGCTTTTGTAAAAAAAAAAACATGAACCTCACAACAGATAGCAGCTATCTTTAAACTTCCAGAGGGAGGGGAGGTTTTTGAGAAACAATGGCTGTGAAAATTATTGCAAGATTAAACACACCTGGGCTTGTTGAAACATGTTTTGAGTGAGCCTAGACTCACCTGAGATTTCATGTCTTTCATTTTTTTACAAAATTCTTAACCATATGGTCACTTTTCTTTAAGCTGTTTAAAACAAAGTTTAAAATATGGCCAGAATATAAAACCTTACTACAGTGGTATATGAGAAATATGCAGTGATATTGACAGGTAACAGAGTAGGGAATCTTGTAACTGTTTAATGTGAAACACTGTCAATGCTAATTTTGTTTAAAAAATTCATAATGCTTCTAGGAAAACATTCAATTTGAGGGGGGTCCAAGCTGGTTCATTCTTCCATTTTGTTCTTAATTCTCTTGAGATTTATGTCTCTGGCATGAGCAAAACCAGCTGAATTTTATCCACCATAGGGCTAGTGACATGTAGGTTCTCAAGAAAGGTGTCACTAAGCTGTTGATTTTGAGAGAAACAGCTGTACATCCATTGTCATTAGATTTATGCAATCTCAGATCATTACATGCCATCCTCAACCACCACTTTTTTATAGTCCCTTTACCTGAGTAACTTCTTCTCTGGAACTCCTCAGGAAATGGATGCTGTGTGGCCATTGTGCCCATCTGTCTGCTCACAAATGCTTGAGTATTGGGTTCAGGTTCTGGCCAAAGGGCTTCCCTCAACAGCTCCTTCCTTTTCTCCTCAGAACTGTTGCTGAAGTAATGCTTTTTCCAAAGGTGACCAAGTGCCCTTGGAGCCACACTGGATATTCTTTATAACACAGTGATCTTCTAGGGTACATCTACACTGCACAGCTATTTTGGGATAACTGCCCCGCATCTACACAAGCCCCTCGTCTATTACAAAATAGATTTTTCGAAATAACGGGTGCACTATTTTGGCATCCCGGTAACCCTCGTGGAACGAGGGTTAAGGGATATCTCAAACTAGCATGTTATTTTGAAATTTGGAGCTGTGTAAATGCACCAAATTTTGAAATAACCTATTCTGAAATTCAATCAAAATAAAATATGCAATTTGCATAGTGCAAATTGCATATCTTATTTCGAGTTTAGGGTGCTGTGTAGACATACCCCTAGTTGCATATAAAATGATTGTTTAATAGTTGATTGTGACTGTTTGTTTCCAGCTATCAAAGGGTGACACTGGGACCTTTCCCCTTTTCCAGGAGTTCTCAGAAATAATTGCTAATGTTTCTGAGACTGCTTCAACTAGTTACTTCAATACTTTAAGGATGACTTTAATCAGACCTTTCTATGTTGAATACATCCAACTTATTTAAATATTCTTTCATCTGTTTATTATTATAATTATTATTTTGCTTGCATTCCTTTCCCCTGGTTCATATTAATTGTATTAAATATCTGGTCACTATAAACCTTCTTATTGAAGAAAAAAGCAAAATAGACTCATTTATTAGCTTTTTTTCCCCAGTAAGTAGAAGACCTACACTTTCCTTTGTCTTACTTTTGCTTCTAATGTACTTTCTAAAAATCTCTTACCTTTTATGTCCCTTGTTATGTGCACCTCATTTTGTGCGTTGGCTTTCCGACTTTGTCCACACATTATTGTGATATTCTTTTGAACTGCTTCTTAGCAATTCATCCGTGTTCCCACTTTTTGAAGATTTTTTTCAGGTCATTAAAGAGCTCTTGATGGTGCCATATTGGCTTTTTGCAATTCTTCCCATCTGTCCTTCTCACCAGATTTAGTTTGCAATTGCACTTTTAATATTGTGTCTTTGATAAACAGTTGGTTCAGCTGAACTCTAATATCTCTTACATTTTTCTTCAAATGGGATCTTACCAAATATTCTTAACTGGTGAGATGTGCTTTAATCTAGGTTCAAAGAAAGCAGGTACCAAAAGCCCACAGGAAAACAAAAAAAGACAAGCTTAACATATAGCTTTACGTTTAAGAGTTTGGGAAAGACATGAAAATTTACAGTGGGTCATGGGAGCAACAAGAGGGACATCTGTTCAATATCTTAGATGTCTATATAGGATTAAATTGCAGGGAAGTTTGGGTTGGACATTAAGAAAAACATCAAACGATTAGGGTGATTAATCACTGGAATAAATTACTTAGGGAGGTTATGGAATCTTCATCATTGGAGATTTTTTAGAGGTGGTTAGACAAACACCTGTTAGGGATTGTCTAGATAGTATTTTGTCCTGTTGTGAATGAAGGGGACTTGACTGAATGACCTCTTAAGGTTCCTTCCTGTCCTATGATTCTATGATTTGAAAACATAAGGGAAATAATCAGGAAGAACTGAAATTACTAGAACATAAAATAAATTATGATTTAATTGGCAGCTCATAGACTGCTTAGATAAATCTCCTCACTGGAATGTTAGTATAATGGATATAGGTTGGTCAGGAAAAGACAGGGGTAGGGAAAAAGTGAGGAGATGGTGCATTATACACAACAAGGAGAATATATATATTTGTTCTGATGTCCAGAAGGAGATGAAAGAGAGATCAGTTAAAAGTCTCCCCCTAGAAATAAAAAGGGAAAAAATAGGAGAGGCATTTTGGTAGGGGTCTACTGTAGACCACTAAATCAGGAAAGTGGATGAGGCATTTCTAAAGCAAAATGGGGACTTTAACTACCTGAACATCTGTTTGAAAAATGATATGACAAATAAAATTTCCAAAAAGTTCTTGGAATGTACTAGGGACAACTCTGTTTTCCAGCAAGCAGAGGAAATAATCAGGTGGACAGCTGTTTTAGACTTGGTTCTGATCAACATGGAGGAAATGCAAATCTAAAGGTGGAAGGAAATGTGTGTGAAATTGATAATTAAATAACCATTTTAATGATTCTAAGGAAAGCAAGCAGTGAGAATAGCAGAATCAAGCTCAGAGTTCTTAAAGCATCGCAGACCTCTTGTGACCAAGCACAGCTGAGATGGATCTGGAAATCAAAGCCCTTGATGTCTCCTAGGACCTTGCCCCTATGGCCTGCACAGATGTGTGGTTTTCCTTCTGGAGATGAGCCAGTCACCATGACCCATTCAGTGCCTTCCTTTACTCAGTTCTGCCCATTAATCTCAATCTTGATCTCCATATGGGCTGGTCCAGAGTGCAAACCTCATGAGTGGTAGTATCTCAAAGCCCTACGTGATATCTAAATTGTAATTCTGACTGCTAGCACATGGCCATTGTTTTTTTCAAAGTACCACATGAGCTCTCAAGCTCCCTAAGTTCTCAAGATATGAAAAAGATCATCTTTTTATCAAGAGCACATTTTCAGAAATCATGGAAATATACAGAGGAAACATGCACTCTTTCATCATATCTGAGAGAAATATGGAATTTGTTTTAGTTTGGAAGTGCTTGGGAATCTGAAAAGAAAGCAGTACAGCAGTGGCAGTTCTGAGGAGAAGGTTAAGGGGAGCCCTCTGGCCCAGCGGCTGCTGGAGTCTCTTGAAGCCTGCCTGTAAGACCTAAGCACTCATAAGGCCATCTGACAATCAAGATATCTGCCCCTTTCAAGAACCCATGGAAGCGGAGAGCCTTCCCTCGAATACACTGAACCGTAGAAGTATGTCACAGGTTAATCAGGTATAAAATAGCAAGAAAGCTATGGGTATTCAGGGGTGGTGGCAGTGTAAATAAAAAATGGGTGCTTACCAGTCTTTCAACAACTGGTTGATGCCTTCCTAGAGGCTCATGAGAACCTACACAACATTGGCTCCCTGGAGATGAATCTACCTTGTATTTGGTGGATTTCTTCATGCTTATGGAGCTTAGGACGACACTGTGTAAGAACAAGCTGAAAACTGCACCAATTCTGAATCCATAATACAATGCAACATGATGTATTTTTTTCCCCTCAGATGGCTTTAAAGTACGGTATTTGACCAGCTGATGAAATAAACCTGTATAATTTTTTGTCAATGTGACTCAACAGTTTTCTGCATAGGAGACTCTTAAAGAAAATGTATGACATTGTTGAGCAGGGCGAATACTGTGTTTAAAGCAGCAAAAAACCCAAAGTCAATCTTTGACAGGGCTTTCAACCAGGATGTCTACTCAAAATGGCACAAATCCATTTAATAAGAAACAAGGCTAATGTTTCAGATGTGGATGTACAATGGCAGGTGAGTTTGATGCATATGCAGCAGGACTCCACATTGCAATGGTGGTAGGCATGTCTTGGCCTTAGCCATAAAAGACAAGACCAGAGCTGTAATATCTTCTAAATAAGACGTTAAACAGATTGTTAAAAGAGCATAAGATTACCCATATTGTTACTAATAAAGGGAGGGATTATGGAGCAATTTATCATAAATTTGAAATCTAAGGCATGGTGGTATTTTATGATTCTCAAAACCTTTTATAATATGAATATGTTATTAGGGTTTATAAAGAGTTAGAAGCAAAATCTTCACAGAGCTATCCATAACAGGCCTGTTGTTGTTAACCCATTCCCCCCCAAAAAATTATCTGAGCAGCAAATAAAGCTGACTGTAAACCCTTTTAGAAAAGTGGCCATGTGGGAGTATCTAAAACCAAAGGGGCTTTAGAAAGGGGCTAGTAACAAATATTTGTTAATGAAACAATCACAGTGTATGAAGCCTTATTCAAGGACCAGAGGCCTGGGTACATGTTAAAAGCTTCTGAGGATGAGATAGTCCTTGGCTCCTTACTCTGGAGAATTATAACAAATTAACCCTAGACAGGACAGGATTTATAGGGTTGAAAAAAAAATCAGACTGTGAAAGGAAATGGGTAGAAAAAAGTGGCTTCTATTGCAATGAGTGGGATGGTCCAACAAATTTAATAATTGGATGGAAACATTTCAAATCTTCCATTAAAATATAAAATAAAATAATTATACCTGTAATGATGTGAGAATAGGTGGGAGTGAGAGACAGTGTCTTCAATTTACCCAGAAATTACTGCTCTGGGACTTCCCCCTGCAAAATACCAGCTCCTTCTTTAAAAATAGAGCTAGAAGAGACCTCAGGAGGTCATCGAGTCCAGCCTCCTGCCCAAGGCAGGACCAATCCCAACTAAATCAACCCAACAACGGCTTTGTCAAGCCAAGACTTAAAAACCTCTAGGGATGGAGATTCCACCACCTCCCTAGGCAACCCATTCCAGTATTTCACCACCCTCTTAGTGAAATAGCTTTTTCCTAATATCCAACCTAGACCTCCCCCACTGTAACTTGAGATAATTGCTCATTGTTCTGCTATCCGTCACTACTGTGACCAGCCTTTCTCCATCCACTTTGGAACCTCCCTTAGAAAGTTGAAGGTTGCTATCAAATCCCCCCTCACTCTTCGCTTCTGCAGACTAAACAAACCCAGATACCTCAGTCTCTCCTCATAGGTCATGTGTTCCAGCTCCCTAAATGCCTGGAGATGTGGGCTTAATTCAAATATAGTAGACTTCCGATAATCCAGAACCTTTGGGACCTAGGTGGTGCCAGATTATCGGATATGCCGGACTATCAGGAGGTACTATAAAAGCTGGTTTTACATATATATATACTGTAAATAAAGTGTTTTAAACCCCTTTTTATTGTAGCACAAGCACTGTCCAGCATCACACAATGCCAGTGGCAGACTGACTCAGTCCCGTCTGGTTTCGCTTGGTTCAGCCGCTGCCTTGTGATTCGTTTTTTGCCGAAGCTCACTCACTAGGCTCTTGCCATTTTGATGCCGGACTATCAGGAGTGCCGTACAATTGGATGCTGGACTATTGGAGTTTTACTCTACAGTGCCAGGACTGCAGGAACAGTAACACCACAGCCCCCATTTAAAATCACCTTTGAAGTGAAGAAATGGAGATTCTTCTCATGATGTGGTTATTATTCATCCATACCCACATTATTGGATCATATTCAGGACAACCATCCATCTGACCAATTACTAGAGCATAAGATCTGAACCACAGTGTGTGGTCACTCGCCACTAGGCCATACTGCCATGCTACTGACTTTGGTTGTTAGGCTGCACTGCTCTGTTGGAAGCAAGCATTGCTCTTGACTCTGGCCATTTGGCCACATTGCCCTGGGGGAAAAGAGAATTGCTAGTGACTCAGCTTGCCTTGTACCGTGTGGAGCATGACTGGAGAGTTTTTGGTTTTTTGGCTCAGACAATCATATAGATATTGTGCTCTTTCTGAGAACCATTATGATTTTTATAAACAAAAATATTGTATTTCACATGAGACAATTGCATGAGCCACGTTCATCTGCTGACATGACTGCGTGATTTTCTTACATCGCTATTGGCAGGATTTATCTTTGGAGCTGATAACTGTTCTAATGATTGATTGGAGCAAAAATGACTGGATAGAGATGGATTTTGGAAAAAACAAAACAAAACACAACTGCTGGGACATGTCTAGATCCATTCAAAACATATGTCCACATGCCAAGACATGTTTCCTGCAGTGACTTTTATAAATGCATTTCTCAATAAAGAACCCCTGTCCATTTGTGAACCTGTCTGTGGAAAGCTAGATCTGATTTTTCCACCCAAATCCCTTGGAACCCAGAGCCACAGTCACCAGCTCCCCTTCCTTGCTGCCTAGTATCCACAGCACCATTCCCCATCCCAGGAGCTCTGGGAGGGAGAGCACAGGGCAGCAGCATTTCAGCATCCCTCCCCCAGAATGCCAAAAAGGAATGCATGGGTCAGTAGCTTTGCAAACTCTCCCCCCTTAAGCCCAGGCCAGACAGAAAGGAGAATGTGGGGTAGCACTGCTGTAGCCTCCTCACCCTGCCACACAGTCCCACGGTGCCATGCAGAGAGTGACACTTCAGCCTTCCTTCTCCACATAGAGCCCCAGAGTGCTGGAAGGCAAAGTGCGTGGTAGTGGCACTTCAATCTCCCCAGTCCCAGGAAGGCAGGCAGTGTATTGCTTGGCCCCAGCCCTTGGAGCCCAGTGGTGCCACCTAAGTGGAGTGTGGGCAGAGGCATGCCTGGCCATTTGGAGAGGCTCACACTTCCCCCGCCTCCTCTACCTGCTGCCCATTCTCCCCTGGGGGCTTTAAAGACAATCAATGCCTGGTAATCTTTTTTGTGTTTCTTCACTGGCTAGTTCCAAGAAATGACAGAGAGGAAGCATAGTTCTTGAAAAGTATAGAAATGCTTTACTTAATGCAAAACATCATTTAGAAAGCCTGGAGAACAATACACACTAAGCCATTCTAGTCTATGAGTCGGTTTTTTGCTTTTGAAGAAGCAACAAGGGATGTGACGGTGGTGTTTTTTGATGTGTCTGAGGACATTCCAAAGGATCAGTTAAGGCTGGTGCCATTGATAGAAGATGGGATGTTCAGTTCAGCTGTGGCATTCCTGAAAGCAGCTCAGCCTTTAGGTGTGCATTTATTAGGAGTAGAATGAGCCTGTGTGACAGCCCTCTCTAAATCAAGCATGTTAGAACCATTAACATCTGAACCTTTGTATCTGAAAGCCCCTTTATCATTCTGAGAAGAAATGCTTTTATCCCAGACCAATTTATTTAGCAATACAAGTGCTTTTTTCTTATAATGCCCTATTTACTTTGTTCACCACCTCCTGAACACCCTAAGTATTCTTTGGTGTTTCTGGGGGGGTTGGCAGTCATGCTCTGCTCCTGTTCCAGTAGAAAATGACTTATTTTCACCTTTATCCACATTGCCTTATGCAAATATATTAGATATCTTTGAAGCATAATTATGTAAAGTTTAGCCTTTTTGTAATCAGGTGAATCTGTGTTTTAGGTTATGTCTAGACTACACCTCTCTGTCGACAGAGAGATGTAGATTAGGCACACTGAAATTGCTAATGAAGCAGGGATTTAAATATCCCGTGCCTCATTAGAATAAACATGGCCACCGCTTTTTTTCGAAACGGAGCTTTGTTAAAAAACCCCCAACAGTCTAGATGCGGATCTGTGAAAAATAAAGCCTTTTTTGACAGATCCTGTAAACCTCATTTTTTGAGGAATACAGGATCTGTTGAAAAAGGCTTTATTTTCGACAGATCCACGTCCAGACTGCCAGGGTTTTTTTTTCAAAAAAACTCCATTTCGAAAAAAAGTGGTGCCCATGTTTATGCTAATGAGGCACAGGATATTTAAATCCCTGTTTCATAAGCAATTTTGATGTGCCTGACATCATATGCCAACAGAGGGATGCAGTCTCGACATAGCCTAAGAGACTAACCCAGGGTACTAGAACAATTTGTATAGTGAGGGTGCAGAGAACCATTAAACCAAATTGTAAACACGGCATGTGATAGAAATCACTTCAAACCAGGGATGCAGCAGCACCCCACCTCACACTGCTAATTCCAGCACCTATGGAATATCCCTCATTTAAGTGACTCTTTATGGTTCTGATATCTTGCTTCGCTTGGGTGTGGGGGGTAGATCTTATTTGTTCTAATTGGTGGCCAGGAACCAGGTGCACACTTTTCCTGCATCTTCTCTTATTGATTAGTCTAAAGGACCATTATCAGAGAGATCAAAAATTGTATCAGAAGTCCAATTTAAATATCCCCACCTGCTTCACCAGATGCTTCTGTCTTTTTAAAAGCCTCTCTATTTTAATTGTTATAAATGTGCATCTTTTTTTAGGACACACACTTGGCTCTATGTCAAAGGAATATTTCCATTTCCGGTTTTGAGAACTATTTCTGAGATTACTGGCCATTATTAAATCCCAGGCTGTACTCTGGGCTGCCTCTGCTGCGGGGGTTTGCTGTGTAGCTTGATAGAGGCCAGAATTCTCTGTGCACAATGAGGCATGCTTTTTTGGTTAGCAGACCTGGTTGTCAGAGGTCCATACCAATAAATCATCTTTTTAATGCTTTTTAAAAAAAGTATAACAGCCAATCCAGAGGAAAAATCCTCTTCTTAATCTGAAAGCATTTGAGCAGGGAGCAGTAAAAATATTTAAATCCATCACCAGATATTTGTAAGGTGTTTTCCAGAAAACATGAGGCCTTTCTGTATACATTTGCCATACCAAGGTTAAGATATGTAACTTATTTCTGGGGGTTGATTTGTTTCTTAAACCGCCTCATACTTTTCTGATTAGGTTAATCATGCATCTCTTTTCCCTGAAACAATTCATTCTGTACTATACACATAATAATATTCAGGTTTCTGTGTTGCACATGCTTGGTAAAGTCCTTTCTCAATTTCAGCACATCTACCAGCAGAGTCCATCAAATCAGCTACAATAATCATTTATTTTATTGATTGGAAACCAGTGATAATTGAAAGTTGATAAAAGTATATTTACAAGGGGTGCCAATGACTATAACACTGAACAACACTCTCAGGGCTTGTCTTCATGTACAGCACTATAGTTGTGAAGCTGTAGAGCTATAGTCAAAATGCTCTTAACCCAACAGGAGACTTTCTCCCATCACCATTATTAATCCACCTTCCCTGTGTTGACAGGAGAATCTCTCTCATTGACATAGCTATATCTACACATGGGGAGTTAGGTCAATATAACTACATTGCTCAGAAGTGTGGATTTTTCATACTCCTGGACATCATAGTTATACTGATAAAGTCTGTAGTATAGGTCTATAAAATATGCTTTAACGAGCTGGGGGGGGGGGGGAAGGAAGGGATGTGTAACACTGACCATGTAAGATAGGAGTCTGCCTTATCACTGTGGATATCAGCACCACACAGCTTATAAATGCTTATAAACCTTTGTCTATCTAGAAATACTTATCACACAACAGTTTAGATTAGAGATCAAGTTTACCATGGATGACTAGGTCTCTCCGGGTATGTCTACACTTCAGTTCAAAACCCATGGCTGGCCTATGCCAGATGCACGTATGCCAGATGACTTGGGCTAAGTGGCTGTTTAATTGAGGTGTAAAGATTCTGGCTTGAGCTGGCAGCTTGGCTCTGGAACTGAGCAAAAATCCCCTCAAGATTGTAATGGATGAACAGATAAGGACCATCAGGATTTATTGAGGTTTAGACCTACTTCGTATTGAGAGAGATTTTATTATATAATCTGAACACGCTTGCGTCATTCTGACACATGCTGAGGCTGTTCTTAGAGATCTGCAAGTGGTTGGTACTATTAATGTCCAGATAGATTTCAATGACTTTTTTATATCTCTGTTTGGAGGGGGGTGGTGGTGAATTGAATGATCCACTGTTTTCAGTAAGGAGATAAAGGGGGGCCCTGAATATGGACTGTTTCTTAGACTGGGTCAGTAAACTTTAACAAAGTAAAGCTGAGATAATGGGGGATATTACTGTGGCAGTTATTTAAAAAAATGGTGAAGTGCACAGAATAATAAGAATTATCCCTTGTAGCTTGCAAGAAGTGGGATTTTGTGAACTTAAACAATGACTCCAATAATCTGTGTTTTCCAGACAGCCTTCTGGCTGTTATGGACACGGAAACCCTTCTATGATTCATTGTTATATGAGTTGAGAAAGTTATACCAGAAACTAGGATGTTGAGATAAAAAAAATAGACCATGCTCAGTGAGGGGATATTGTTTGAAAACTGCTTAGGAGTATTTCAGTAGTGATGACTTCATTATATCATCAGCAGGAGAGATGCTCAGCTTTGATTAGGAATTAGAAGCTCCAATTTAGAACATTGTTTTACAGCATTCACAAAAAGCTTAATTCTATGAACTATCTCATTCCCAACCCTGTGTAGTTGCTTTAAAAAACAACAACAATCAAAGAACCAACCAGCTAGTCAACATATATTTACTAGTGATCAGCCATCTGTCAGATGGTAATGACGGGGAATTTTTTTTTTCTGATGGTTCTTTTCCTTTCAGCTTATTAACAGTCTGATCTAAGGATCATTCTTGTTTTGGCCATATTATGGTGTGATCTGGTCCTCAACGGCCAATTAGCCTAGTGGCTAGATTTTGAGGAGGTGGCTGAAGGGAGAGAAAGACTGGTCCCTTTTTTCCCTAGGTTCTTGGCCCAGTGGCCCTGAACCACTCCTTGCCTAACACCTTAAGTTTGAGGCATGGCTCCAGAAGTCAAGAATCCACTTAGTGGGGTTTCTCTGTAGGTTCCCCTCTTCTTTTGCCCAGAGGGGCTGGGGTGAGACTTACTCACACCTGTGACTACTGGGCTGGCAATCTCTGGGTGGGGTCCTCAGACTTTCAAACCACGCTCCTGTCTCCTCGCTAGGCTGCAGCCCCCAAACTGAGCCAGGCTCCTTCATTTTCCAGGCTTGGCACAGGCTGCAGGGAAAGAATGGTGGGGCTAGTTGGGCCATCACACTTTGTTTAACCCCTGAGGTGCTGGGCCCTCTTTTCTCCATTCCCTCACATACGGGTAACTAGATTATTACAGAACAAATAAAGCAGATTTTAACATTTATCTATAAAATATAAAGTTATTTTGTGCTATTGAAAAACCATACAAAGGCATCGCTTTACAATATCTAGGTCAGGATGATGTAACCCATTCCCACTAATTAAAAGCAATATTTCAGAAATTTATTTTACAACGTGGGATAAAAACCCAGTGGTATATGTTTCTTCTGTTTTCTCCCGTGTCTTTCACTTAATGAGGAAGCAAAAATTTAACTAGTATTGTTCCTGTCAGCCGATGGTCAGGGCAGTGTGTGTGTGTGTTACACCCGAGTCTTCAACTGCTGGGACACAAGCTCCTGTCACAGTGGGCAGCCTAGGGAGGCTGACGGGCACCCCGAGAAGTTTAACGTCCGTGTCTTTGACCGCTAGGATCAGGATCCCTTCGCGGCAGGCAGCCAACAGGCTGACAGATGCCCCAGAGTTTACAGGAAGAGCTTATTGCACCTCAGATTTTGACTGCTAGGATACATGATCCCTTCGCAGCGGGCAGCCTAGGGAGGCTGAGAGATGCCCCACGGATCTGTCCTCTGGAAGCGACACGATCCAAATGCCCAGCTCTGCCTGTATCTGTCCCTTATGACTGGTCGGAGTTCTTTTAAATTGTGCTTGGTTCTGTTACAGCAACTGAAGGAGTCAGGGTTAAAACTTAACCAGTTACAGGTTTATTAAGATTTATAAAGCATGTGGTTACAATGGCTATTGCTCTACTTCTTAATTATTGACAAATATAGATCTTAAAAATGGTTACAAAAAAAAAGATAGAAAATAGAAATAATGGTACCAAGTGACAGCTTAATCTTTAAAGAGCTCTAATTCTATGTATATATACTTAAACAAAGGACAGATACAGGTATAATTTTTACACCCTTCTGTGCCTCTCGACTCCAGCATATCAGGCCAGGGCCAGTCCCTCAATTCCTAGGAAAGATGAATACGAGGTGGGCATCCCCGTGGAACCTCGGGAGGCCAATCACCTAACCCGACCAGCAGATAGATGGCAGATTGACACTCAGAGTAAGTGTGCTGCTGGACCCATCTTTATACTCATAGGGGTCCATATCCTCTTTCTTATCTAAGATGCCAAATTGTGTTGGTCCGTCTTTGTGACGCCAGTTCTTACAAGGGAGTTTCAACTTAATTTACACTTGCAAGAGAGATAACTAAATTGTGAGTACTGGACATTCTTTACTGGGTGGGAGATTCCTCCCCCCGGACGAGTGTGTGTGTTCGTATCAATATGGGTTTCAGTCAAGGCAGTCCTCTGCAGCCTCTTGGTCAGCAATTAGCTCGATCACCCTCATATCTCTGCTTACAGTTGTTCAGGGTCACTGTGAACTCGCATATCTGGGCCTCCTATCAAGGCTTCAAAAGACTGTGTTGGTTTTACTGCTCTGGGTGTGCCCTGTATGCTCCAGGCATCTCAGAGAGGGGCAAGAAAAAATGGATGTTACAGGGGGGGTTCCTGTCTGGCTAAAGTTCCCAAAAGGCTTTGTTTACATAAATACTCATACAGCATGTTTAAAACAAGTTTTCTCAAAGCAGTATTAAACACATGCATAGTTAAAATTAAGTTTTCCTAGTTTCCATGCTAAGTAGATAACACTGCAATAAAGGCATATCATTGGTAAGGACAGTATACACAAGCAGTTATTTGGATACAATAGATAAAATAAACATTTTATGTCCTGTAGTCCAGCAACACCTATTTTCTCCAAGATGATTTCTATTCTAAAAAGACAGTCTCTAAAAGAAGTTCTGGTTTTCAATCCCATATCTACCTCTTTGCTACAAATCAAACTTCACTACAGTCCTGTCAATAGGCAATTGTACATGGGCTTGGCATTTTAAAGGGTCCAGGGCTGCCGCCGCTGCTGCAGTAGCAGCAGAGGCAGCCGGGAGCTCTGGGTCCCTTTGAAACACCACAGAAGTGCCACTCGGTGGGGCTATGAGGTCTGGGGGGAGGGCCTAAGTGCACATTCTAAGCAACGCTAAGGGCTGAATGTCCTTGGCCCTGCCCCTTCTGCTCCAGGCTCCACCCTTACTAGGGACTCGGAGCCAGCCATGCCCTGCCTTGCCCCCAGGCTCATGGCTATCTAGCCCACTGCTTCATTGTCTATATTTATCAAGTTGTTTGAACACTACAACTCTGAATTGATGAATACATAAGGAACGTATGCATTCATCATCCCTTCCCAAACATTCCCTGTTGTGATCTAGGAATGGAAATTTGTCTGCATAACAGGGTTAGGCTTGCCAGATGCTTTCACCAAAAATCCTGAACATGGCAGGAAAAAAACTTGCTTGAGCAAAATAACCCCAAAAAAACAGGAGACCAAATTTGTTGAGGGGAAAAAAAAAGGGGGGGGGAGACCAAACTTGCTGAGGAAAATAAAACAGGAGGACAAAAAAAAAGGTCTTGCATCTTTAAGAACCCCTGTGTTCCTCGCTTCCTCCCCGCCCACGCCAGACGCGGCAGGGTAACAATGTCCCCACTGGCCTTCCGTCTAAGAAAAACAGAAAATACTGGACATTTTACATGTCCGATATTTTCTGTTTTTTTTCTACCGGGGCCAGAAATAACTAATTGTCCAGGCGAAAACTGGACACCTGGCAACCCTAAACAGGGTTACTTTTGGATAATTTTTAAATTAAAAAATATTTTTCTATTTCACTTAAAACTAGAGCATTGCAGAGTCTTTACCTAGTGTTAAACAATAAACCATTACACACAACCCTGCATGCCACTGTACGACTGCGCCTGACTAGGAAATGTGCAGCTTAGCGTGAATATCTTAGGTTTCATTTTAAAATGTTTTTTGTGCTTAAGTTTGTTTTAAAAATAAATAAATGGTAGCACATCATCATAGTAAACAGTCCTTAAATACCCTCAATTTGACCTGTACAGTAGGCAGGAGATATGCCTATATTTACAAATACAATGAAGGTCTGCAGCTCCTTACAACATTGCAACTTCCAGTTAGGCCACGGTTACTTTTGAAAATGAGCTTAAAAAAACTCAACCTTTTCATGACTTTTTGAATTGTCAGATATTGACCAATGGCATTTTACAGCTTATTAAAGTTTTAATTTAATATTTTTTGGAACTGGTCACCCGTTTGTGTGGGTGTCTCTCTCCTCACTTGAGGCTGAATAGTAATCAAACCTAATTACCAATTATGTGTTAGCCAGGACAAAAGGCTTAATATATTTTACCATGATGGGGTGTTAAGAGAGCCTGCCTGTCTGTTTACATCTCTTCTATTGTTCAAATGAACTTTAGAGGTCATAGAGCCACGTAGGCCATTTCAATAGGGGACACTTAAACCAAGACTCCAGTTCAGTTCACTGTGGGTTTGAGTCAGATACATTGCTCCCAAGCACATGGATCAAACTGAATGTTTTATTAAGCTATAAAGAGATTATTTTATTTTAGCTCCATCAGATTTTTCTATAAATACTTCTGTGTTTTGATGTAAAATAGGTCTTCTTTCTTAAAGACACAATTGTACAGTCCTCACAAACAATTTTATTTAAAAGACAGAGGCCTTGAAAATCCCAGTGTGGTTGCTTCAAATCCCCTTTCATTTCTTCACAGGCCTTATAACAGAAACACAGATAGCCTTGGAGCAGTAACAAGCATAGGTGCTGAAACATTTTTTCAAAGTGGGACTGCTGAAAGCCAGTAGTCCCAACCCCAAACTTTTAAAGCCCACTTAGTCCTATCCATGCCACATCTCCCACACACACGCTTCCCAGAGCAGAGGTCAGGAGCAGGACTGTGGTGCTGGTTAGCCGGGATGGAGGAAAACAGACAGAGTTCAAGGGGCCATGGCTGGACCCCGACATGTGGAGCTAGGAGCAAAATTTCCAGTGTGGGGCCAACGCAGCTAGGACCCTGCATGCACACTCCAGGTGCAAGGCTGTGAACAAAGCCTTGGGCATAGAGTCAGACCTGAATGTGGGTCCAGGAGCCAAGTTGCGAGTACAGGGCTGTGCAGAGCTCCGGGCGCAGGACCAGAGATAGCTTGGCTCTGCATGTGGGACTGGGAGCAGAGCCTCGGACCGCAGGTGCAAGTCCATAAGCAAAGCCATGTGGGCTGGGCAGGCAGTGCTGGAACTCGGGGCATAGGGTGGTGGGTGGGATCCACACAAAAACTCGGGGATGTTGTAACATCTCTGAGTTTCCACACCAATGTTAAAAAACCATTGTGTCTATGTTAACAAGCCATTGTGTCTTTATGCTTTTTTTCTTCAAGTACCAACTCCTGTAAGAATTTTACAAACATCTTTTCTTTATATATCCTTGTATTAACTATATAGATTTTTAATGTTGGAAATATGTACCCCATTGTTTTACATTTTAATGGGAATTTCTTCCCCCCCTTTTTTTTACTGTGGCTGTATTACTGAGTTACACTCAGGTTTAATTTTGAAAATAAAATATTTTTAAACGTCAGAACTCTTGCTGATGTTTTCTTTGCAGGTGCCAAGCACCATGGACGATAAAACAAATTCCATAGCTCTAACAGGGTGATTTTTAAAGTTTTTTTTTATGAAGGCGTCCATGTTTCCTCTCCATTTTTTTTATGATTTCTGAAAATGTACTTTTAAAATAAGACAGTCTCTTTAATATCAAGGGCTTGTGGGCTTCCAAGTGAATGTGACAGAATAACCAATAACTGTGATTAGGGGACAGGTTTCTAGCCTAGATACCCTCTCTGGTTGCTTGGGACATGAATATAAACACATAAGAATGGTCATATTGAGTTTGACAAATGGTCCATATAGCCCAGTATTCAGGCTTTTGACAGTGACTGGTACCAGATGCTTAAGAGGCGTATGGACAGAACAGGGCAATGTATTGAGTGCCACAGTACTAACTGTGCTTTTGGCAGTTAGCAGTTGGGACACCCAGAGAATGGGTTGTGATCTTGACCATCTTAGCTAATACATTCATCAATGGCTATCATCCATGAATTTACCTAATTCTTTTTTTAAGCTAGTTATATTTTTGCCTTCACAAATTCCCTGGCAATGTGTTTCACATGTTGATTGTGTGTTGTGTGAAGTACTTCCTTATGTTTTAAACCTGTTGCCTACTAATTTTGTTGGATGATCTTTAGTTCTTGTGTTATGTGAAGGAATAAATTACACTTCCTTATTCACTTTCTCCTCACATTCCACAGTGCATAGACCTCTATCATATTCTCTTCAGCTGTCTCATTTCCAAGCTGAACAGTCCCAGTTTTTTAAATCTCTCTCATCATATGGAAGCTGACTCATATCCCTAATCAACTTTTGTTGCCCTTCTCTATTCTTTTTCTAATTTTTATATATTGTTTTAGAAGAAGCAGCCAGAGCTGCATGCAGTATTCAAGGTATGGGCATACCATAGATTTATATTGTAGCATTTATAATATTTATTGCATTATTATCTATGCCTTTCCTAATAGCTTCTAACATTCTACTAGGTTTTTTGGCTGCTGCTGTACACTGAGCAGCTGTTTTCAGAAAACTCTCTGTAACTATGCCAATTTCTTCCTTGAGTGATAACAGCTAATTTAGACTCCGTCATTTCGTACGTATAGTTGGGATTATGTTTTCCCAATGTGAATTACTTTGTATTTATCAACACTGAATTTCATCTGTCATTTTGTTGCCCAGTCACACAGTTTTGTGAGATGCCATTATAACTCCTAGTTAAGGCCAAAGTTGATTGCAATTTCAGTAAGTTAGGATCATTTGAAAACCTGGCATCATAGTTTGCCCCTTTTTCCAGATTATTTATGAATAAACTGAACTGTGCTTGTCCCTAGAAAAACCCTAAGAAGAATCCACTTTTTTCCTCTCTCCCCAGTGAAAACTATCAGTTTATTCCTACCTTTTGTTTCTTGTCTTTTAACCAGTTATTTATCAGAGAGGACCTTCCCTCTTATCTCATTACTATCTCCTTTGTTTAAAAGCTTCAGAGGGGGAGCCAAGTTAGTTATCCTTGGATTTGGACTCATTAT
>CM057846.1:43354775-43378661 GCA_030068395.1 Apalone spinifera | reverse complement strand
TCCCTGCACCCTTGATTCCTGCAGCTGGGCAGGGTATCTCCTGCCCAGCTGAAGGACATAGGGTATCTCCTGCCCAGCTGCATGACATAGGGTATCGTTCCCTGCACCTTTGATTCCTGTTCCTCCCAAGCTTCTCTCAATAAGTCTAAAATGACCCTTGGTTGTCGCCCATAAAGAAGCTCGAACGGGAAAAATCCCATTGAGGCCTGGGGCACCTCCTGCACTGAGAAAACAGACTGGCAGGAGCTTGTCCCACTCCCTCGGGTCTTCCTGGGTAAAGCAGCGCAGCATATCTTTGAGCGTACGGTTAAATCGCTCAACCAGCCCATCCGTTTGCAGGTGGTACACTGAGGTTCTCAAGCTCTTTATTTGCAACAGCTTACATAACTCCGCTATCAGCTTCGAGGACACACTGGTTCCCTGGTCTGTCAGGATTTCATGCCCACCCATGCAAAAATCTTTACCAGCTCGTCTGCTAAAGTGGGGACCCTGGTGTTCCTTAATGGGATGGCCTCGGGGTACCGTGGCATAGTCCACCAGTACCAGAATGTATTGGTGACCCACTCGTGACCGCTTCAGGGGCCCTACCAGATCGAAGGCCACTTGGCCGAAGGGAACCCAGACCCCGGGCAACAGGACCAAAGAGGCCTTTTTCTCCCCCTGGGGCTGTCTCAACTGGCACTGAGGGCAGGACCTGCAGTATTCCTGCACCTCCTTGTGAACCCCGGGCCAAAAAAACCTTTGGGTGACCCGCTGCAGGATCTTCTCCCACCTTAAGTGGCCAGCCCATAGATTGGCGTGGGCCAGGTCCAGCACCTGCCTTCTCAGTTGGGCGGGTACTAGCAGCTGCCTCAGTAGTCCCCCGCCCCCTGCGGCCTCCGTCACACGGTACAACCGGTCTCCGTGTACCTCAAAGTAAGGTCCCTGTTCCCTCTGGGCTTCCCCTTCGAGGTAGTCTGCGTCAGTGCTGACTTGTTCCCAGGCATGGCTCTGCATGGGATCCTCCCTTTGTTCGTGCACAAAGTCCACCCTGTCGTCTCCGGGAATTGTCTCGACCCCGGCCGGTAGGTCGGCTGTTTCGGGGTCCGGGTTGGCAGGGGTTCGGTGCCCAGGCACCCCCCTTGGCCCGGTCTCCTGCCCAGCCAGGGCACTTCTTTCAGTCTCCCCTTCTAGCCCTCCTAACTCTGGGAGCCGCCACGCCTCCAGTGCCCACTGGAATCCGGGCCAATCCCGCCCAAGTAGCACGGGATACTCCAACGGGGGGGCGAGGGCTACCTGGCATATTTCCTCTTTTACCCCATCTGCAGTCAATACCCAGGCTGTGGGGTAGGATCGGACATCCCCGTGCACACACTTCATCCACACCGGGGGCCCTGTTCCTTCTATGTGGGTGATGATTGCCGCCTTTACCATCGTCAATCTGCACCCCGAGTCTAGCAAAGCCCATACCTCTGTCCCTTCAACATTTATCTTTCCCAGCAGTTTGTCTGCCCCCCGAATCCGGGCTCTAGGGGCCTGATTCACTACCTGCCTGAAGGAGCGGTACATATAGGGGCATTCCTGTCTGAAATGCCCCTCCTCGCCACACTCATAACAGCTGCCCCAGGCCATTCCTCCCGCTCCCACAGCTCGCTCTACATCCTCCTTTATTTCTCATTTTTCTCCCTTCGGGGGCTCGTCCCGTGTTCCTACCCCCCGGCCTTTTCTCCTCAACCTGAGTTGGGCCCAGTTCCCGCCGGGGCCCTTGCCGCCTCGTCCCGGTCAGGCTCGTCCCAGCAATACCTTTTCTCCACGCCCTACCATTGGTGTCTTCACCCCTTTGCCTGCTCCTTCTTCCAACAGATAGTCCTCCATCGATGAGACCACGTCGGCCAGGGTCGTGGGCTGTTGTCGGCGTACCCACTTCTGGGCTTCTCCGGGTAAAATCTGTAAGAACTGTTCCAACATTATGGTATCCATGAGTTGGGTACTGGAACACCGCTCAGGCTCCAGCCACCTCCAACATGCTTCTTTAAGTTTCTGGGCTACCACTCTTGGCTGGGCCCCGGCTGGATACTTCTCTTGTCTAAACTTTTGCCGGTACGTCTCGGGGATGACCCCAATTTGATTGAGGATGGCCTCTTTGACTTTGTAATAATTCAGCGTGTCCTTGGGGGACAGGCTGTGATATGCTAGCTGTGCTGCTCCCGTCAGGTAGGGGGCGAGTAGGGTGGCCCAATGCTCATCGGGCCATCTCGCCACAGTGACCACCCTCTCGAATGTCACCAGATAGGCCTCAGGATCATTCAGGGGCCCCATTTTGGATAACTGGTTTGGCAAATGTGCTGCCCCTATGGCTGCTTCCCCTACATCTTCTAGTGACCCGGCGGCTGCTCGTCTTAACGCCACTCCCTGCTGGAGCCAGCGCTCTTTCTGAGCCTGTTGTTGGTCGGCCAGCTCCCTCAGCAACTGTCTTTGTTGCTCTTGTTGCTGGGAGGCCAATTGCTACAACAACTGAGTCTGCTGCCTCTGCTGTTCGGCCAGCCATTCGAAAATCTTATTGGGATCCATCCTCTCTCCCTCTCTCTCTCTCTCTCTTTTTTTTTTCTCCTTTTGCACACCCCTAGAACCAGGGGCTAGGACCTAGTGCCCACATTCTCCATCATTTTGTCACAGTCCACGCCTCCCCTCAGATCTCTGGCCATGTCATCATCGGGGTTAAGGCGGCTGTCCCCGCCTCTCCTCACCTTTAGTATGCACACTCCCTTCACTGTGCCCCAGTTTATAAAGTCTTTTCTCTTCCTTGCCCTCGGTCTATAGTACTCCCGGAGTTCAGGCTCACCAACCGTTCGCCCGACATGAGCCTCGCCTGAGTGGTCGTCCGATGGAGGGGAGGGGGACCTGGGCCCTCCCTCACTCCAGGTACTGACCCAGGACCCTAAGGGCAGGGTCATGATTCCCTGCTTGGTTGGTGGAGCTGTGACCATAACTCACCAACCCTCAAGTGACCTTCAGGTTTCACCGCTCAGTCCTGGGTCGCTTCCTCTCCGCCATCAGGTCCTTTCCTCAGATTCAGCTCCACAGTGCTTTCACCTCTCCTTCCGCAAACCACGCTCCTCTTCTTCCTCGCACACTCCCCTGCATCCCTCCATACTCTCCTCCATGTCTTTCCGCACTCTCCTCCATCGCTACGCCCTCCTCCCCCTTTTAGGACCTCTCGGGGCCTTTTATACCTGGTGCCCCCTTCTGATGCTCTGCCTCTCCTGGCACCTCCTCTGACATCAGCCGGTGTCCTGGCTTGACTCTGGGGGGCAGCCCTGGAGCAGGTGGCGCATGTCTGCCTTGCAGCCATGGCCTCCCTGCCTAAAGCCACCAAGGGGCTCCTTGAGGTGCCGGGCTTGTGCATCGCAGCGGCAACAGTGGTGGCATAGGTCTCCGCAGCCTCATTTCCCCCTTCCAAAGCCACCACGGGGCTTGGGGTAGTGTGGGACTCGTGGATCACCGTGGGGCCAGCGGCGGCAGCAGCAGCGATGGCGCCCACGGGCTCTGCAGCCCCATCACACTTGCACTTTGACTTTGACCCCGCCAGAAAAGTGGGGCAGTGAGGCTCAAGCAGGCTTAGACTTCAGGATCCCCTCGTGGTATCATGCAGTAATTTTTTTGTCAGAAGGGGGTCGCAGTGCAATACAGTTTGAGAATCTCTGCCTTAAAGCAATCTGTGAAATACAATGAGCAGCCTACTTCTTTTGTGGGGGGGCCAAGAAAAAAGGGATGAGAAATAAAAATATCTAATAGCCTTCAAAGATTAAATAGGCCTAGAAACCATTTCAGTACTCTCCAAGTGGCACTGCAATGGAAGACAGTACAAAATATATTCAAAGGTGGTCAATCCTGTGGTTGGAGTATGCATGGGAGGTAGAAAAAACAGTTTCTGGCATATGGGAAAGTGAAATATTTCACCGTATAAAAGATTTGGACAAACAGCACTATCAGGATGCAGAATGCAATATGGCCATTTCCCTCCAAAAAATTATCCTTTATGTTGTGACTCACTGCACAGAGTTGATGTGACTACAGGCAACTCCAGACTTCAAACGCAATTGGTTCCTGGGGAAGAGTTGCAAGTCAGGGGCATCGTAACTCGAATCCTCATTGATGATAGGCGCCATGCGCTGTCGTAAATATGGGCTGAGTATGTAAGTCGGGGGTTTTGTCACCTTCCACACATTAAAAAATAGTTGTAAGTGCGGGGGGTCACAACTTGGTGGTCACAATTTGGGGGTTTCCTGTATTTGATGTCCAGTTAATTGTATTGTTTGAGCAATCAGTCTCTTGTTCTGCTATATTATACTCTTCTTAAGGTTTGGCTACACAGAGATAGTTGGGAAAGTTATTTGGATTAACTTCTGAAGTGGATTAGTTAAACTGCAAATTCATGTGGCCTTAAATTCACATTGGAAGTGAATTAAACTAAGCCAAATTAAGTTTACTTTACTCCTGATTGAGATTATTCACAGAAGGGTTTAATGGCATTTTACTATTCACTTCAGAGTCACCTTTAATGAATTTGGATTAATGTTCCTGGTAGCCTTCTATAGGCAAGCTTTTAGACTAAATCCTGAGGCATGGGATCCATGAAGCTACTTGGATGCCTAAATCTCAGATTTAAATGCCTCAGTTTTGGGTTTAGGTATCTAACTTACAGTTTTGGTTCTATTGCAATCCACAAAACTCCTGCGAAATGCTGTATGTTCCTAAACTCACTTGTCACCTGCATTTTTCAAAGTAAAAATTCCCAGGCACTTATGTTTCTGCCTTTGGGCATATGCACTGCCTCCCTCTAGGCATCTAGATAGCTGTCTCCTACATAAGCCCCAGGGTGACTCATGAACCAAGAGAAGAAAGGCATTTGGCTGCTTAAGTTGCATGTAGGACCCAATCTGATAGGTGGCCTCTGAGCTTTCCATTTAAAATCTGAACAGAAGAGGAGGAAGTATTACCCATTCTATGACACTGATTAGAGTCCTCCTCTAGGATGTGGGAGATCCATTTATTGTATAGGAAACCTAGGCACCTAACTAAACTTTGTAAATCAAGTCATCTGAAGAAGTGGGTTGTTCCCATGAAAGCTCATGATACCATCTACATGTGGTGTTAGCCTTTAAGGTGATACTAGACTGTTGTTTTTTTAGTGTTGTTTCTGTGATTTTTCTAGGTGCCTAAAAGTTAGGTGCCATGATGTTCAGCGTTGCAACCCCTAGGTTCCTTTGTGGAGCCCAGCCACTGTCCTTAACTTAGCTGTTACATTCTGCTGTTAAAAAAATGTCTCAGAACGCTATAGGAGTTTGCCTAAATAAGAATGAGAAGGAAAAGAACTAGGAGACTTAAGACTTGTTGTGGATCTCCACTCAGCATGCTTGATGGCAGGCTGCTCTCCAAAGCTTATTGTCTCACTAAAGCTATACAGAAAGGTAAAGTGCTGACATTCAGGAATATCATATTCACTGTTCTCTTTTTTTTAAGATTTAATGCAATAACTTGTGCTATCTATAAAAATCCTCCTACAGTAGTCACTAGAATAGAAAATGTAGTAATAACACAATATCATGGCATGCTGAATTACATGATCTCTAATCTGAATTTCCAAGGTGACCATATAGTAGCAATCACCATGAAATTAATTGCTCTTTACTGTATTCCATTTGTCTTTTGACCCAATAAAAGAGTGTCTTCATTGTGTAATAGGAAATTTGATGCACTATCATGGAAGAATTAGGGTTAGTGGTTTTAAGTTATATCACGTTATATTCTAGCTAGCCAAGCAGTTGCTTGCTAATCCCAAAGATTTTGTGTGGCACCGTGACGCACCATGACGCACCGTGCCTCAAAGTATTGTGACGCACCATGCTTTAGAGTAGACCCCTGTAACCTCGATATTCATAATTTGTATATGGTTGTAATACTTCATACAAAGCATGCCATAAAAGATGTCATATCGAAGGTCATGATCTGCTGAAATCAGGCATTAAACAACCATTAATCAGCAGGAAAACAAGAGATTTACAAGATCTACAAGAGAGTTGCACAAGGAACGGAGACTGCCTAAATCTGGGACTCAGCAAGGCCCACTAAGACATGTCTGGGCTAGTATTTTCCAGGCACATGGATTGAAGGCACTGTTCCCTCTAATTTTTTTCCATTCATGTGCAGAATAAATTTAGTTATATACACTGAGGCACCTGTGGATGTGCACCACCAGTAAAAACACATGCTGCTAATTAACTAGGCAAAACCTGAATCTTTCCTGGGTGGCCACCCGAGTGCACATCTTACAGAAAACATTGACTGAGGGTATACAATAAGGGACAGTGGCATTGTGCAATTCCTCTTTCCACTCCCAACTTTCCTGAAGGCAATAAGAACACCAGAAAGACAAAGATATTGAACTGAGGAACCTGGTCACAGGCTAAGACACTAAGTCAGCCTGTGTATTAAGAACTATAATCTACCTGTCACATACAATGGGTGAGAAAAACTGTTTTATTCAAATACTGCTTGGTCTAATAAGGTTTAGAATTTAGACTGCATGCTTACTTTTTATTTTCTTTGGCCACTATTTTTTATCTTTATGCCTACCATGTATCATCACTTAAAATCTATCTATCTGTATTTAATAAACTTATTTTATTTTTTGTCTTTACCAGTGAGTTTGTCTAAATATGCCTGAGAAATATGCTAGTTTAAAAAGACTGATGCATGTCCAATTTCCTTTGACAAAGCGGTGAACTAATTAATACGTTTGCACTGCTCAAGAGCAGTCTAAGATGGTATATTTTGGAGTGGAAGGCTGGGGTATATATTATGCTATTCAAGTCTCATGTTTATTATGTGGGCTCACAATGATTGTTCTCTTCTTGGATGGTAGCTAAAACTCTATATGCAAAGAGTGAGTGAGTTTTATGATGTGTGAATTGAAACTACAGCAGTAATAATAAAGATATATTTAAAAATGCTCTACTGATTATTTATACTAAGTAAACTGTGCTTTATAGATAAATCTGTAAAGTCCTCCAGACCCTTAAGAACTTGAAATAAGTAAAAATAAGTATATTTTATATTAAAATAGGACAATTTCCCTTGTCATCTACAGGAAATAGGTATAGATTCTTCTGAGCTTTTGCAAAAGCTTTTTCTGTCTCAGTGTGCAGTTTATATTAGACCACACACTACTTTGTATTACTCTCTTAAAATCTGTTTGAGTGCTTATTATTAACAACATTCACATTTCTGTTTTCCTTTCCTATAGTTGAAAATCCTTGTAAGAACTGGCATTTTTTTTGGGCATATACCAGTTAGAACTCATGCACCATATGCCAATTCAAAATGATGATGTAAATACATGACAAGCCATCTGCACTTAACTACCAATTAAAGACACATTTTAACGTGCAAGGCAATTTGTCATGTATAGCTATAATTTTATTACTTTCAATACAACTTTGCATAAGATGTTTGTTTTGAATTACATGATCTCTAATCTGAACTTCCAAGGTGACCATATAGTAGCAATCACCATGAAATTAATTGCTCTTTACTGTATTCCATTTGTCTGTTGACCCAATAAAAGAGGCATATATTTTTTAAGTTATGGCTAGAAATGATTTTTACAGTGAGGGACATTCTTTTATTGAATTCAGATTAAGGATGTTCAGATTGTCAATCAATACATTAGTCCTATTCCTCAGAAGACAGAGGGAAAGATCCTTAATTCTAGGCAGGCAGATGAAGAGGTAACTTCACATTGGGAACACACAATTCTGTCAAACATAGTCAAGCTATCTCTTTATTCTCCTTGCCTGATACCCACATTCCAAACAGTTACATCCAGTCGATTAAACCTGAATTCATGAAAATTGGCCACGAGATGCATACAGAAAAGACACTAATTAAAAGTGAAAAATATAGTAAGTAACACTGTTTTCTCTCCAAAAAAAGTGTTCGTCTTCACCCAAAAGCATGGGCGAAACTGCTGCTTGGGGAGGCAACCTTCTCAGCCTGTGGCCCTGCCCATAGTCCACGCTGTTCCACCCAGGCCACACTTCCTCCCCACTGTCTCCCTTTTCTCTCTGCTCTCCCCTTCCACCCAAAGCCCTGAACCCAAATGTAGCAAATGACATCTGACAAAAACACTTTTCTGAACTTTCTTTCTAAAGAAAATGGAACATGTTTTTCACTGCCTTCCAGATTGTGAAGATGCACATGCAGATGGCACTAAGGTAAAAGCAATACATTTGGGAATAAAAAAAGTTAGTTACAGGTTTTTTGATACATCTTGACATCTGTCAGGCCATGTTTACACTAGAGATAAGATTGAAGCAGCCGCAGTCAATCTTCCAGGAATCAAATTAGTTGGTCTAGTGAAGACATGTTAATTCAAACCAAAAGGGGCACTCCTGTTGATGCCGGTAGTCCTTCTTCAGCAAGGAGTAATAGAAGTTGAAGGGAGAGTGTGCTGTCTTCAGCTTCCCGTAGCGTGGATGGCACCAAAATTCGAGTTAAGATCCTTTCACTTAAGTTACGCAATTAATGTAACTGAAGTTGCATATTTTATTTTGCATTTATCCCTTAGAGCAGACCAGGGGTCAGAAATGTATTTGCAAAAACTTCATAGTAGGGGCAAATCAGTTGTCCTGCAGAATGCAACATTAAATATTATGTAATACATGGTGCAGCTCTTCTCTGTTTTACATTTTCTTCATCTAGGATTATTTTATATTTGAAATATACTCTTAAACCTTCCTAAAGTAATAATTACAGATTATTAGATATTTAAACTCACTGAAACAGACTTTATTTTAATTTGATCAGTCACAGCACTTTAGTGCATTCATAATAAAATTCATTACTTTTAGAAAAAGGGAACACTAATTTATTTTGTGTGATTTTCATAACAATACATCTTTATGAAATTTCATTATATGGTTATGTTAAAATATGTTTCAAAAGATTTTAGGCATATAAAAAGATTTTATACCTTAGCAAGGTACTGAATTTGGTGAAGAGTTCTCTTAAAACTAGTTCATCAAATTGTCAGAAGTAAAAAAGAAACTCATTTGTCTGTTTAAGCAGGTCTCTCTTCAACAGGAGGGAAGGGGATGAAAGGAGAGTAGGGATGGGAGTAGGGAAGAAGAGACTTTCATAGAATCATAGGGTTGGAAGAGACCTCAGGAGACCTCTGCCCAAAGCAGGACCAATCCCAACTAAATCAGTCCAGCCAGGGCTTTGTCAAGCCAAGACTCCATCTCTAGGGATGGAGATTCCACCACCTCCCTAGGTAACCCATTCCACTACTTCACCACCTTCCTGGAAATAAAAATAAAGTTTTTCCTAATATCCAACCTAGACCTCCCCCACTGTAATTTGTAACCATTGCTCCTTGTTTTGCCATCGGTCACTACTGAGAACAGCCTTTCTCCATCCTCTTTGGAACCTCCCTTCAGGTAGTTGAAGGCTTTATCAAATCCCCCTTCACTCTTCTCTTCTGTAGACTAAATAAGCCCAAATCCCTCAGCCTCTCCTTCTAGGTCAAGTGCTCCAGCCCCCTAATCATTTTGGTTGGCCTCTGCTGGACCCTCTCCAGGGTGTCCACATCCTTTCTGTAGTGGGGGGCCCAGAACTGGACACAGTATTCCAGATGTGGCCTCACTAGTGCAGAATAAAGGGGAATAATCACTTCTGGTAATGCTCCTTCTAATACACCCTAATATGCCATTAACCTTCTTGGCTACAAGGGCACACTGTTGACTCATATCCAGCTTCTCATCCACTGTAATCTCCAAGTCCTTTTCTGCTACCTAGCCAGTCGGTCCACAGCCTGTAACAATGCTTGGGATTCGTGTTGAACCTCATCAGATTTCTTTTGGACCAATCCTCTAATCTGTCTAGGTCACACTGGACCCTATCCCTGCCCTTTGGAAGCAAGTTTTTGTACTAAAGTAATGAACATTAAAATGGGCATTTTAGATAAAGGAGACCTTTTGAGGAATCTATATGTCTAAAGACTCAAGCATTTAAAGCTAAAGATAATTACTCAGATTTTTCCATCTAAATAGCTATGCATGGATTTTTTAGAGATGTAATTTTAAAAACTTCATCAACAAATGAATGAAATATTTAAAGCAAATTTTAAACTAAGGTCCCATAAACATAGTTATGCACAACTGGTTTTGTCAGTAAATTCGGGGTTGGCACGTGACTGTTAAATGGTTTCATTACCACATAATGGCTCTTCCACAGGTTCAAAGTCACGCTACTAGGTCTGGCAAGCTGGAAGGCTTTTCACTTTTAATTTTACAGATCCATTTTTTGAGGAAGAGTCACCTGTCTGCAAGCTGCAATAGCCTGCTGTGGAAGCCTTCAAGAACTGTCAGAATCGGGATAGGAAGAGAGGAGAGGTTAAACGCTAAGGGTGTGTCTAGACTACAGTAGCCTTCTTTTCGAAAAAACTTCACCTGCATCTAGACTGCAGCCACATTCTTTCAAAAGTAAATAGAAATAACGTGGCAGTTTTTTCAATCATGGTAAACCTTATTTTATGAGGAATAATGCCTTTTTTTGAAAGTACTCTTTTGGAAAAAGGCACTATGGAATGCAAACTATGCTTTTTTGAAAGAGAGTGTCTAGACTCTTTTCAAAAAAGTGGCTTGCTTTTTTGAAAAAGCGGCTTGTAGTGTAGACGCTCTCTTTTGAAAGAGGCTTTTTTGAAAATTTTTTTCAAAAACACCTCTTTTGAAAGAGGCTTGTAGGCTAGATGTACCCCAAGACTCAGGGGAGGCATTGCTTCCTTTTGCCACTTTTGCTCACTGGCCATGCTCAAAAGCCAAACAATACATCTAGTTGCCAGACTACCTCAAAACAGTTGTCTGTCCTAACTTGACTCCTCAGGGCTCCCATAAAAATAACTAGCTTCAGTCTATTGCTCAGTCATTCTAAGAGGCAATTTCTTCTCTGCCAGCTGCTAATTATGCACCTGGGCTTCTCTTAATTCCAGCTGGAATTAACTGTACCAATGACATTTAGTTATAGAAGGTGCTTTCCTGTGTAGTTAAACCTCTTCTAAGTTAGTTTAGAAAGGAAGAAGCATATTGATGTGTCTCAGAGCAACCAGATATTTTAAGACTAGCAGGGGGGTCCAAATAAAAATAAATCACTGAAATATGTAACAAAAGTTAACAAAATTCTCTTTGCTCAGGGAAAATTCTACAGGACAAAGTGTTACTGTGAGGTGAAAGGAAGAGGAAGGGAACACCAGGCACAGTTTGTCCACATCATAAGTTCTAGTGTGTGCATTCACACTAGGCAAACATTTCCTAACCAGAAAAGAATGGAATTAAAATATAGTTTGACTATTGCAATGTGGAGGAACCTTATAAAAAACAAGCCTATCCAATGAATAATAAAGAGAAAAGAATGCAAGGCCTATTGTCCTTTTAGAAAATCTGTTCTCTTGGTGATTTAAGCATAAAAAGAAGAAGAAAATGTCCTTCAATTTTTTCCTCACCTCTTTCTCTGGATAAATAAAAAAGGAAGAAGATAACAAGAACTCTAAGGTAGAAGACCAGCCTGTGACACAGCGCTTGGAGAACATATTATGCAAAAGCAACAGCTCAGGCAATAAAAGGCATAATTGGCAATAAGCAAGAAATACAGTGAAAAAAACCCATGGTAGAACACAATTTCCATTTGCAAATAATCACTTATCTAAATAATCAATTATAGTTAGTCTAATTAAAATGTAACACATACACACTTTGTATTTGCTGTAATTTAAAATAGTGCTTTCAAATATGTTATTGAAATATAAATAGAATAAAAACATACAAAAATTGAGCAAAGATTAATTTTTCTACTCATACATCAGGATCCAAAAGGCACACCTAGCAGCCACTGAAATGAACTCAAGAGAACAAACTTTTTTCCTCACAGTTGTATTGGCATGATGTATCTGCCAAGATGTGTGTAATTAATGAAGCTGTTTTCTTCCAGGAATCATGTGTGCAAGTATAACACATGTAAAATTTCAAAATTTGCTTTATTATTATACACATCAGTGTATATTTTGTAAGCTATAGATTTTACTTCCTTTGAGTAAAAAATAAAATAAATACTCCTGTTCTTGTTTTAGGGAATATGAAGAGATAGTTCCACAAGCTGCAGATGGATCATTTGTATAATATAATGGCTTAAATTCATGCATGTGCATAGTCCAATTAAACTAAATGGGACTACCCATTTGTATAAAGATATTTATGTGTAAGTGTTTACAGTCTCATGACCTGTAAAGGTAGGTGAGTCATTCCATTATCCATCAAACCTTCGTATTTGTATAGTATCTAGCTTGTATGTTTTCATAGACAAAAAGGTCTCATGTCTTTTCTCACCTTGCTTGCATATTGGCATATAGCAAAGAGGTATATTTAATTCCCAAGTCTTTACCAAGTCTTCTTTGAGTAATTCAGGGAGATGTGAAAGTTCTATGCACTTTATCAGGGCTCTTGTGACCTGAATTCTGGAAGCTTAAAGAAAGTTAGAGTCTATTCACTATTGTCTAAGATTTTTCAATCATCCACATATTAAGAAATGACACCATTAGTAGAATTCTTCTGAAAATTGAATCTTCTATTAGTCATGCCACCAAAAATATAACTGGTGATATTTGTTTAATATATATTTAAAGCAAATCTGGAGAAAAATTCCCCTCTGCCCCCATAAATGAAAGACAGATCAGTCAGAACTCCTTAACTGCACTTCATTCAAAAACTGGAAAATTCTAGGATTTTTTCTTAGGCCTCTAAGAAAACATTGGCATACACCCAAAATTATGTAGTGGGTTTATGATGCTTCACAGGGATTGTATCTCCACCTGTGAAATTAGTTTAGCAGTTGAGAGCCCTACATTAAAGAATGAAATCCAATTTTCCAAAATGAAATATGTTGCATTGATCAATGGAGGCAGATTGGAGAGATGATATTCAGGTTGCAATTCTACAGTGCAAACAGATAAGTGGCAGATTTATCAGAATGTCTGTTGGTAGTCCACATTCCCTAAATTCATGCCCTTGAAGTGACATACTAGCTATTGTCTTTCTTGCAAGCCTTATATCACTCTACATGGAAATTCCACACAATACTGTGATATCACATTAATCTGACACAATTTCTAGAATTTCCACTTTCCAGAAGTTGGTAATATAATAAAAACATGGCTAATTCTACTAGTTCAGTGGATTTCCCCTCCCCCTTGACTAACTAAACTTCTATTGGAGATGGGAGGCATCTGTGTTAATTGGCTCACCCCTTCCAACTACTTTCTTCATTTTCCTGGTATTACCAGGGACATTATGGGGGGAGGGAGAAGGGGAAATTATGTGTATCACATGTTGTTATAATGTAAATAGGAATAAAGTCTGAATTATAATTTGTGTATTCGGCAATATCATAGATTTACACATTCCCTGAAGGGTTTTTTTATCTTTTTGAAGTAAAATAACATTAAAAGCCCAATTTTATAAGAAGACGTGAGTGACGGCCACACCTTGAATCCTTTGTCTAAGTACTTAGGGCTATAGTTTGATGCTCTTGAACTTTTCTGCAATATGAATTTTTTTCTGTTGAACTCAGGTCTAGTTGTATCATGTTATACTAATTATGGCATTTCTCTGAGAATTACCACTACAAATATAGCTATTATTACTACAGTTAATTCTATCACACTGTGCTTCATGAACAATTTTCCTTAAAATGCTGATTTATTATCCTAGCACAGAAGCATGGTTGTTATTTAAGATCTAACTTGCCTCACTGGTCACATTTGGAAGCTATTTCTACAGCAAGACACAATTGTTGTTTAAGATCTAACTTGCCTCGCAGGTCACATTTGGAAGCTGTTTCTGTCTGTACTGACTCTATTGCCTGCCTGGTAAATAATGTTCTGGCTCCCCTGAAATTGCTTCTGTTTCTCTGCATTCTCTGTGGACTCTTCTGGAATTAAACTAAGCCCTCGCTTTTTTCCCTTGTTTTAATTAAAACACTGAACTATGGGATAACTTTTTTCAGTTCAGCTGCCTTCTTTGTCTGCTCATTTAGTTTACTTGAAAAGTTAATGAAATCCCTAATAGCAGGAGCAGGACAAGGCATAAGGCGAAATGAAATTCTAACCTTCTGTTTTGCCTTCAGTGTGAGAAAGATGAAAATCATGATGTCTATAGATGCAAAGAAGCATCCAATTGCCTACAAAACAAGGTGTACTAGAGCATACAAGTGTAAATCAATAATATCTGTCGTTGCACTTTCTGCTGTAACAAAGGAACCTTTCTGTGTCTCTTATTAACCGTAAACAAAAACAATATTACAGTGGTACTGGATATACTGCTAGTTAAGAATCTGTCTGAATTTTGATGCTGCTGCCCTTAATTTTTACTGTTTTATAGGTCCATAGTACAAAATTTGCTTTGGGTTAACATTTAGCATCAAGGTTTTCTTCTTCATTTTGTTAAAGTTCTCTTTCATTTTTGTACAAATCATGGATAGACTATGGGTTGAGGTGTGTGGGCTTATTCCAAATATATTTTCTTTACTGAGGAAGCTAAACCCACACTGTTACTCTTAACATAGTTTTATCACTGAATTCTAATATAGCATATAGTATGTTTACAGTAAAGATACAACAGTTAAACCCCCTTCAGTAAATCAGAAGTAGCACGTTTAGAGCTCATGTCACTTGTTTTTCACAAAAGATTTCTGATGGCCCGTGAATATTTTTTTAATATCAAATTTTCCCAAAATATTCCATCAATGACATTTGTCATTTCTTGTTACGATTTCAGTACTAATTTTTTTGTTTTGTTTTTAATTAACAAAATTGGGTTGGGAAATACTACTGAACATGGTCACCTACCAAAAATGCATCTTACAGTAAATAAACATACTGTAAAATGATTTCAATAAAAATGTCTATTAAAAACAAAATCAATTAAATATCATGAAATTGGTTGAAAAAACAATAGATAAGTTCAGTGTGAATGCTGCAAAACAAACAATCATATATACAGTCAATAAAGGGACCTCATTTCTGAACTAAAAATTAATAGTAGCTTAGGTCCAAGTGATCATGGTTTGATCACATTTACAATATCAGCAGAATAAAGTCCAGACAGGTCATATTTATACAGTTGTTGCATAATAGGATAAATTTAACAAAGCTGAAAACAATTATGAGCCAAATAATCTGAAAAGAAAAATTTAATCCAAAAAATGTGAATGATAACTGGGAATCATTTAAGAATATAACCCCAAAATCCACAATTTAGGAAGAAGGCTATACGCCTTAAAAAGAACAAGCTGGATTATAGGCACAGTGAAAGCAACAATAAAAATAAAGTTATATAGATCAAACAAATGGAAGAAAAGGGAAGTTACTAGCAATTAATATATTGTAAATCAGAAGTTGAAAATTATAGAAAAGTCATAGAACATTGTCTCTCATCACAAAGAGAAACCTATGACCAGCAGAGATAAGGACAATTAGATGGCGTTTTTAAATATATTAGCAAAAATAAAAAATCCTGACAAAGGTATTTTCCCATCAGTAGATGGAAATAACAGAATTAATCGTAATAATTCGGAAAAAGCAGAAGTATTAAATAAATATTTCTGTTGCATATATGGGGAAAAGTTGACAATCTCATTTTATGGTGAGGATAAAACTCTTTCCATCACATTCTTTTCCATCTCTGGAGGATACAAAATAGTAGTTGTTAAAGTTAGGCATTTTAACTGCAGATAACTCGCATCCAAATATTTTAAAAGAGTTGGCTGAGAAGCTCACTTGACCCAATCATTAATGTTGCCTTTCAGGAAGCCTGGAATAAAAGGGCAAGTTCCAAAGGAGTGGCAAATCTAAAGTTTTGCCATTTTTTTTAAAGGGGGGATTATCACAGTAATTTTGAGCTTGTTGTCCTAACAACAGCCTCAGGCAAGATAGTGGAGCAAATTGCACAGGACTTGTTTAATAAAGAATTAAAAGAAGGTAATGCAAATCAACATGGGTTTATTGGTTTATAGAAAATAGATCCTCTTAAACAAATTTGATATATTTTCTCAGTAACCTGAAATGATGTAAAATCATGACTCATAAAGTTTTCCGGTAACAGAAAAATTGGGGAAGTGGTAAATAATGAATCAGATCACTGATTCAGAGAAATCTGGATCACTTGATGAACTGAGCACAAGCAAACAAAATATGCTTTAATACGGCTGACTATAAATGTATACACACAGGAACAAAGACTATAGGCCATGATTAAATGATAGAGGACTCTATCCCGGGAAGCAGTGACACTGAAAAAGGTTTGAAGGTTTTGTAGGATAATCAGCTGAACACGAGCTCCCAGTGTTGCACTGTGGGCAAAAGAGCTAATACAATCCTGGGATACATAAATAGGGATCCCTCAAGTAAAACTGGAGAAGCTATTTTACCTCTATATTTGGCACTTTTGTGACCACTTTTGGAAAACAGTGTGCTCACAGTTCAAGAAGGATATTGATAAATTGGAAAGGGTTCCAAGAAGAACCATAAGAATGATTAAGGATTATAAATCATGACTTATAGGGAAAGACTCAAAGAATTCAATCTATTTAGCTTAACAAATAGAAGTTACTGACTTGATTACAGTACAGAAGTATCTACATGGGGAACAATATTTAATAATGGGTGCTTCATCTAGCAGAGAAAGGTGTAACACAGTTCAGTGGCTGTAAGTTAAAAACAGAGAAATTAAAACTGGAAATGATATAAATTCTTAACAGTGAGAGTTCTCTGCATAACCACAGACAGAATCTGCCTCCTCCCCCCCGCCTTTGTGACTTCCCTGTGCTATACCTGCCGAGCTCCACTCGAAGCAGGAAAAAGAGAATTAAACCTCCCTTTTCTCCTGCCTGCTTTCCCTGAACACTGTCTGCTAGGAGCCATACTGAGTGGGACTGAGTGGGTGGAGGGCTTTCTCCCTTCTTCTCCCACCACACTCTGCTTGCAAGGAAAGTACAGTTGAGTAAACATGGACCCTGGAACCCTCCTGCTGAGACTTGTACACTCCTGCCTCTATTCTGAGACTGCAATGAAAGGGGGGGTTTCCCCCTCTCTGCTCACCACCCTGCTTGCCCAGAAACAGAGTTAAACTGTAGGATGAAGCTCTCCTGATGAGATTTGATGGAAGTTCCTGGCTGAATCCTGATACTGAGTCTCCATGTGTTCCTGTCTCAGCTTGGTCGGTGTAAAATGAAGGCTCCTCGCCCTGAGTTGTGTCCTTTTCGAACCAGGCTTTCCCAGGTCATGATCCACTGTCCCTTTTTACAGCAGTTTTCATTTCTGCCAACCCCTCCCTAGTCATAAGGCACTGTTACCTTTATTCGGCCAGGCCAGCCAAAACAACAACAAAAAACAAAACAAAAAATACATCTTAAAGTTGCAGAGTGGTCATTCTTCTTTCCCCCAAAATCCTTGTATCCCTCTTCCTTTCCATACTGCTCTGTTCATCCATCCTTTTATCCCCGTTTTCTTTGTGTTTTCTACACTCTTCATCACCATATTCCATCATCTCTCTTCTCACTCTTCCTGCTTCTCGTATTGTCCCTGTGTTTTCTGCTTCTACTACTTCTGTTTTCCTTTCTCATTAGTTTCTTTTCACCTCCCAGTTGTTCCACTTTCTTCTGTCTTTCAAAGGGTAGTACACCATGAACAATCTGTTTTTTCTTTGCTCACTTGCAAGTGAGGATCATTGACCAGATCTTCCTTCCTTCTTTCCTTTCTATCCTACCCTATTTTAACGTGCCCTACCCTAAAGGGCTCTATTCTCAGCTGGCCACTAAGATACACCATAATAAACATAATAAATATTGACTGCCCATCTCTTTGCCACTCTGGGATTATTTCCCAGACTGCATTCCAGTGCTATGTTGAATTTATTTTAAACAACTCAAGCAACGTAATAGCTTTCTGTGTCAGGAAGTTCCTTTTATAATTGTAACCCATAACACCATCCTAAATAATTCTTCTCCATTCTTGAGGTTAATGGTGGAAACTTTCAAAGACACAAAAGACAGTTATCTCACTGAAAGTCACCCATGCATTCTAATAGACAAATATATCTTCCCCCTTAGTTACCATTTAGCTCTTTCTCTCTTTGCCCTAATTTAATCCATCAAACACTCTAATTATTTGTATTGGTTTTATCTGGACTTCCTCCAATCCTTTTATATCTCTGTAGCAATGACATCCTTCGAAATGGATGCCAGAGCCATTTATACAGATCACTATTAAGATGCTGAGATGTAATAGTTGGACGAAGAGCTAGTCAACACATTCTGAATATATGAAAATTCATAACCATTTTAATTTAATTAAATATTTTCACCACATTTGATCCATTCTATTTTAAAAGAGTTAGCAATAGCGCCATTTTGTAGATATTCCTTTCATAGAGATAATAGGACAACTTAGAGATTTTGAAAATTTCATGAAATAACTGAAATAGTTTATGAAATAGTTATTTGTTTTTCACTTTGCAACCTGCTCTGTTACTTATCTCTATAAAATATCATGGATGAAATGGTTAAATATTCTTGGGCTTTTAGGTAAACAGGAATGTTTTGGCTCACAGTAGCTGAAAACAAATCAATTATTTCAAAATTTTATTCAAGTAGCTCAATATGTAAAATGGAGTATTTAGAGAAAAGATAAATAAAATGAAAGCTGTTCACTCTGGATACCTAAATCCATCAAGAAATATAAAAAATAATGTTCTTTTGCTGTTAGTTATTATTGTCCTATTAAAAAATAATATAGCAATTAATTTTTATAGCCCAGATTATGTCTGATTTTGTAGTTTATAATGGCCCAAAAGGGCACAATCTTACAGACTCTGAATGAAGACCATCTCTCTTTAATTGCAAATTATTTGACATTTTCTGCCTCAGAAAAATTAGAGGTTTTGCATTTTAATAAGAAGCTTTAAAGATATGAGCCAATTGAAATGATTGGCTGAATCTAGTATTTCTTAATGCAAATGACCACAAAAGGTGATGGCAATATCTCACTGTTAGTTCAGCAGTCAGTGAAATCTACAGCTGAGTGAATCCAGAAAACTGCTATTTGTGTTGGTTATTAGCAGCTTCACCACCCCTGAACACCTTGTGGTGTGTTCAGCTTCTCTGACAATTAGATATAAGAACGTGATTTAGTGTCTTGAGGGTTCAGCCATCATTCAAATAACAAGTTAATGCATGTATATGTATATTCTCCTATTGGAAATTGGTGTCAGAAACATGGAGCCCACCTGAAGCAACAAACTTGATCAGTAGCTCACCGCTATCCAGAAATAAATGCTCAGTGCTGTCCTGCCAAGCTGTTATAACATCGGTTCCCAGCCTGGCATTGTCATTGCATAGCAGAAGGATGATGGTGTAAGCAGATAATCTGCTGAAGATGTCATGCATGGCTCACGCGTATTGTTCAATATCCTGCCTATGACTGAGGAGGGTGGTGGATTAGTAGTGATGATGGTGATGATGACAATGTTGCAATGTCTATGAAGAAATCTTACAACAAGATATGCTTGGGTACGGGAGGCCAGTTTATGAGAGATTTACAAGCAAACCTTAACAAGGCTAAGGCAACCCTCCTAAGGCCACCATGGCCAACACCCTCACTACTAGGGTCTGACCATCTATGATAACCTTTAATAACCATGTCACAGGATTTTATGAGACCTGTTGGAGCAGTGCCAGTCACAGAAATGTTATATTGGTTCAGTTGATGTGACAAGATTGTAGAAGATTGTAGTAGCCCCAGTCTTTTTCAGGGTGAATATGTTTCAGACAGAAAATCTACATTGTGCACAAAGGTCCAAAATCATGAGTCTCTCATTTGGTGAGGAGGGTTTTTCAAGTTCCAATCTGAGGACTGTTTCATGTGCAGTTCATATCAGCAATAATTGAGAAGGTTCCCCAGTGGGAAGGGAAGATTTGAGTGTACCTGCTGTCTATCACCCCTGTGCTCCATGAAATACTCCATGAAATGCTCACCACCACAGGGGTACTATGAGAATAATGTCCACATCACCCTCGATTGACATGACATGGGCATTGTTTCTAAAAGTTACAAGGGTGAAAATTATTCATCCTCTAACACAGAACATCTTATCAAGCAAAATCACATCATCCATGTTTTTAAATAAATTGTAGGACATATTTGGAGGATGTTTGCTGAAAATAAAATTGTAAATGTGTACACCAGGAATAATTTGTGCACCAATTACTGTTTCTGTTTAATGGAAGAAATACTGGAAAAATGAAGTATTTTGTGAATGAAATTTTGGGTTGTGTCTCTTCTGAGACAACTCATGTAGAAATGTGAAATTTCCATTTTAATTTTTAAATAAAGTATTAGGTAATATTTTGAGTCTAATGATATTGTCTCCAATTCATTTCATCCAGAACAGGTGGCCTGGAATGATGTTAATCTGAAGCTGTCTTTTAAACTGCACAGCAGTTTGGAATTTCAGTACTAGATTAATTAGTTCAAAGAGAATATCAGAAAGAAATAACCCATGGAAGTCTTAAAAAGAACACTGTTGGAACTAAAATATAATTTCCCATAGATTATATGATTGTCTTAAAATTCATTATCTTAAATTTAAAAAGTTAGAATAATATATCAGAGAGAATTTTTCTGGTGTTTTAATAATACATTAAAATATGTTATAACTTGTATAGAACACTCCTTTAGGGTTCAACATTTTGTACTGTAGAAATTATATATAGAATTGCCATATTGGATCATTACGATAGAGACAAAATCATTTTTATGTACCTCACAAAAAGTTCACATATCTGACTTAAAAATAATACAATGCTGACTATACTTCATATACAGCTCAATATTTTAACCATCTCATTGGCATATCAACTATGCATTTTCCTGACATCTGAGGATTTTCAGCATTTAAAGCTAGCCTTGTATAGTTGTTCCTCTTTCATGTTTTTTATTGTGCATTTGTATGGTACCCAGAACAATGAGCTACCTGCTGCTACTGTAATAAAAACAGCAATAATTTTGTCTGATTTTATGATTTCACATTCTTCTGCATTTGTCCTTTCTTTATTTCTGACAATAATGTATACAGAGAAAATATGCATTGCTAAGTGGAGAAACATAAATGCGTATTTTGTACACAGAGGCTGCGTCTAGACTGGCATCATTTTGCGGAAATACTTTTAACGGAAAAGTTTTTCCATCAAAAGTATTTCCGCAAAAGCGTGTCTAGATTGGCAAGTGCCTTTGCACAAAAGATTTGCTTTTGCGCAAAAGCATCTGTGCCCAGTATAGACGCGGTTTTGTGCAACAAAGCTCCGGCGGCCATTTTCGCCATCGGGGCTTTCTTACGCAAAAAATTCCTGTCCCTGTCTACATTGGCCCTCTTGCACAAGAACACTTGCACAAGAGGGCTTTTTCCTGAGCGGGAGTGTCAGAGTTCTTGCGCAAGAACGCTGACAATCTTACATTAGATAATCAGTGTTCTTGCACAAATTCTCGCGGCCAGTCTAGATTCACCCAGAGTGTCTTCCAGCAAAAAGTCTTTTGACAGGCCGTAAGCTGTTTGAAATATGTCTTTCAAGTATAAACCCATGTACAACTAGTATATCTTAGCATAGGAACAAACTGTAGATAACACCTTTCTTGCAAAGATCCAAAGTTTACTGCATTTTTTACAACAGTTCAGGATTATGAAGGGAAATTGTAAAGTCCATGAATACATTCTGATTTTTCACAGTTGGCTATCACCAGGGCTTGCTGGAAAATAAAATATGAAAAAATTCAAGGTATCAACATTTGTTTTTATTCAATAGTACAACAAAAACTGGACCATGTGTTGTTAAACCTGATTCAGAACAGGGATTTGAACCTAGTTTTCCTTATGTTTGCAGTGTAAGCACTAATAACTGTGCTACCCACTTATCTGAAACAGGGCACACTTTTTCTTACTCTCTATGAATTGGGATTCTCTGATGAAAACGAGTCATAATTCTCACAAACGTTCTTATCATAGGTGTATGTTACAATATCTGAGGAGAGGGGAGGCAAATTAATAGCTATTGAAACTCAGACTTCTGTCAATGAATAGGAACATATGGAATATGTCTACACTACAGCGGAGATCAATGCTGCTGCCATCAATCTTCCAGGGTTTGAATTAGCAGGTATAGTTAATTCAAACTGAGATGGAGTTCCCGTCAATGCTGCTAGTCCTGTTTCCATGGGGAGTAAGGGAAGTAGAAGGCAGAGTGTGCTTCCTTCGACTTCCTGTAATGTGGACAGCACCAAAATTTGAATTAAGGTACTTTGACTTCAGCTATGCAATTAACCTAGCTGAAGCTGGGTATCTTAATTCAACCTTATCCTGAAGTGTAGCCATACCCTTAAAAATCCCTTTCCTTTCCCCAAAGCTTTGGAGCTATTTTGTCACTTTCTGCATAAAAGAGATGATGATGAGTAGAAGAAGGAGACAAGGTTAAGGCAGAACCCATCTCTGTATTTGAATATCAGTCTTGAATGATAAATTATATCCATATTAAATCTAATTATCCCAGTCATTTTGCTGATAGTCTTCACTTGTTTACTAAAAAGAACACGCAGAAGAAAGCACAATAGCATTAGGAGAAAAAAACAAAACAAAACAAGAACTGCAGCAAGCTGTTTGACAGAGATTCAGACTCTAAGTTGTCCCTCTAAGGCTTGCTTGGAAGAAGCTTACAAACTCCCTACCATTTGCCCATTAGGCTTTGCCTGAATTGCAAGTTTGAAAGCTGCCAGTATTTAATGTTTACATTTGGAGACTGTCCTGATTCATTGGAAAGTCAGTTTGGTCAGGGAAAGCACAGTATACTGTTAAGCTTACAACAATAACAATGTATCCATCTTCGCTCCCTTTGGAGATTTCACCTCTCTAGATAATTATTCTCTCTTCATAGGTTCATGTGGATTTTTAAATGAAAACACATTTTAAAAGCCATAAGACCTTAACAGAGTTAACAAGTTTTTGTTCAAACTTGCATGGCATTAACCATTTAGTACAGAGGTGGGGAACCTTTTTCGGGTCGGAGCTGCTGACCCCCTGGCTACTAGATTTTGTATGTTCCAACCCCATGGTGGAATAGCAAGGGGGCTGGAATGCCAGTGCAGGTTCCCCAATGCTGGGGGGGAGACCTGAGCCTCAAGGGCTGAATCCAGGCAAGCCATGGGCTGCAGGTTCACCATCCCTGTTTTAGTATGTCATAAGTGAGTATCAGTGGTTAGATTATTATTCCCATATGGTCTATGAATGTACAGAATATAATATATTATGTTGAGATGGTGAAATATTAATAGGAGTAGGGGCTTAAATCTGGATCTCCCATATCATAGGTTACTGTTTATATCACTAGGCTATGTAGTCAATCTTTCTGGGTATGTCTGCAGGATAAGGTCAAACTAAGCTATGCAACTTCAGCTACATTGATTGCGTAGCTGAAGTCGAAGTACTTTAACTTGATTTTTGGTGCTTGTCAACACTGCAGGAAGTCAAAGGGAGAACCCTTTCCCTTCAACTTCCCTTACTCCTCATGGAAGCAGGACTACCAGCATTGACTGGAGTGCCCCTCTCAGTTCAAATTAGCGTATCTTCACTAGACCTGCTAATTCAAATCCTGGAAGATCAACAGTGACAGCTTCAATCTTCACTGTCATGTAGACAAACCCTTTGGGTGTGTTTAGACTACATTCCTCTGGTGACAGAGGCATGTAGATTAGGCTAC
>CM057846.1:43339453-43351036 GCA_030068395.1 Apalone spinifera | reverse complement strand
TTAAAAACTCCTCTACGGCCTTTTTAATGTTTAGTGCCAGCAGTCTGGTTCCACTTAAATTTCCCTTTTTTGAATGGAAGCCTTCCCAGGAACACCAATGTGAGGCATCCTGAGTAATGTAGGTTGATTGACAAAAAGTCATAATAAAATAATAGAAACAGAGTCAGTTAGAATTGGTGTTTTAATATAGAAGTATGTCTTAATTCAGCAAAAATTTGCTTACGTGCTGTCTCAGTTCCAACCACACCTTGAGGGTTGAGTTTCAAATGCAGCTCCAGAACAGTCTTTGCAACCACCAGGTATTCACCACCCCTGTAAAGGTTATTAGAAAAGTCTCAAGGAAGCATTGCCCTCTTCCAGGGTTTCCTAAAGAGTGTATGTGGGATAGGGAAAATGACTGCTAAGGAAGAGGAGATGGTCTTATAAGGACAATTGGGAGCCTGAGAAGAAATTCCAGAGTGCCGTCTCAGTTTGGGGGCTCCAAACTGAAGTTCAGATTGGGAATGGGATGTGCAGCAACAACCTAGGAATGAATCCAAAAGGATTTGATAGAAAGATCCTTGGCGAGGGAAATTGACTTTTGTAGTGGATTCTATGGTTAGAAATGAATAAAATTTTGACCTAACATTTTCTTTATCAAAAACATGCATATTTGACACTGAAAAATTGAAGGAATTCAGGTTAATTTCACCAAATTACTTTTGTAGAAAAAAGTGATTTTTTTTTGATATTGCCATGTTTTGATTTGAAAATACTTCTTTGTTTCAAAATTTTCATTTCAAATTAAAATAAAATATTCAAATGGTCAAAATAGAAATGAAATATTTCATTTGACTAAAAACAATATTTTAATTTTCATGTTTCAGAATGATCAGCAAATTGGGGAGGAAAGTGTCCTTGTAAATAATACGAGAAACCATCATTGTTCAATGTCATCACTTCTGGTATAAAATATAGAAGATTGTAACTCAGTCAACTCTAATGCTCCTTAATAAACAGGTCATGCTAACATAGTACTATGTTTCTTACTCTTCAAGTTAATTTTCAACTAAGTTGTTGGAAAAATATTTTTAGCCATTCGAGCAAATCCAAAGTTATTTATACCCATTGTTTCGGCTGAAAATGTAAACCATATATAGAAGTGGGCAGCATAAAAAAACGAATGTTACTTATTTCATACAAAAGACCACTTTACTGAAATGTTAAAGTAAATATTAGTTCAGAAAATATGAATTTTAAGATTAGAAGTTCTACCTTAACTTTCATATATTTCATGTGCATTACATATTACACAATCACATAATACAGTCTGAGTATCTATTATTACTTTTTATGGTCCTGGAATTCTTGCATCCTAATACTTTATAAAGGAGAAGGTAAAGTATTGTTCTATTATGCATGAAGATAGATCACTTAAATCAATGCTACTACACACTAGTTTAGTTACAATCAGTTACACTACGCTTTTATTATGTTGAATGTCAACTTGAGACACCTTTCAACCATCACGTATGCGCTGCAAAATAACATGTGACTCTACACTAGTATAATAAAATATGATGAAATAAATGCTTTGGAAAAAGAACATTGTCAGATTATGCATGAAACCTAAAAGTGAAGTCGATACATTTTTTATGTAAACTCAATCAGTGTAATCCATCTACTTTAATAAAATAGCTTTTCTTCATCCTTCTGAATTTATTGGTTTGTTCTATCAATATAACAGTATCTTGAGTGAGTCACACAAGTTCTGCTCTTTCACGCTTTCTTTTATTGGCAAGGTTCTATTCTTTAACCTTGCTTTCAGACATGCCTTATGGCACTTTGGACGTTCTGGAGCTCTGCTTTTGTGACATTTATAGAATTTTTAATCAGGGCAAAAGTTCACCTCTCCTCACCTGCATTTTTGCATAATTAGTTATGCATCCAGGATCTCAAATATTCCTCAAATTCAATCTTTGATATTGTGCCATGTATCAGATTATAGTAACCTATGGGAAAATGTTTATAATACCCTTTCCACAAATTGCAGCTCTTACAGTTACCATAGAAACAAGACTAAAAAGTAGAAATAGGCTGGGAGTTTGATGTTCTCTCTAATGAGTGTCAGTAGCATTAAACACGGGACATTAGCATTAGACAAAACACAGACACCTGCCCTTTGTCAAGTCAGACAGTAACAACCAAACTAATGGCTTAATGTGCAATATTGTCTCCCTATCTATCTTCATCTCTTTTAATCCATTTTTTAATTTAAATAAAATTTCCTTCAGAAAGACATTTACTTTCATTTTGATAACTAGAAAACAGCATTGAGTGACAGAATTTTAAATATCCACTGTCCTGATCCTTCAGTCTTTAAGCATGTGTCACACAGGAGAGTTTTGCTTGTCCCAAGTGTTAAAGACTTACGTTGTGGGAAATAACTTTTTTTTTCCAAAGTGGAGTACTCTCTGGCAGGCTAGAGCAATATAAATCCTTGATTTACATCATTTGACTCTTAAAGAAAAGTTAACGATTTAAGTCAGAGTGAGGCTTTATAACTAATTTGAAAGTCTGTGCTACTTCAGATTCAAATTGATAATGAATCAAATTCTAAATGAAGTCAGCTTTGGTGTTTTTTTTACTTCTATTTTGTTGTCCTTTGAGTTGTATTTTTTTTTTTGCTTTTGTTTTACATAGCACCAGTGGTAGAATATCATAGCTGAATTTTCCAAAATTGCTATAGGTGAAATAGGGTATTCAAAATTAAGGTCTTGGTGTGTCAAACTATGAAGCAGGTATAGTAATAGAGATGCAGCCGTGTTAGTCTGGTCTAGCTGAAACAAAAGACAGGACTATGAAGCACTTTAAAGACTAACAAGCTGGTTTATTAGGTGATGAGCTTTCGTGGGCCAGACCCACTTCCTCAGATCAATTTGTGGAAGAAAATGTGCATGACCATATATACCAAAGTGATACATCAAAAAAAGTGAACACATATAAAATTGACAAATCAGATTTTAGAACGGGGGGGGAGGGGGTTAGGGGGGAAGATTAGTGTCTGTGAGGTAATGATATTAGGGGTGATAATTGGGGAAGCTATCTTTGTAATGGGTAAGATAATTAGCATCTTTGTTAAGGCCCATACGTAAAGTGTCAAATTTAAGCACGAATGACATTTCTGAGGCTTCTCTTTGAAGTCTGGAGTTAAAATCTCTTTGAAGCAATATACATGTTTTAAGGTCATTGACAGAATGGTCAGTCTGGTTAAAATGGCAAGCAACAGTTTTCTCTCTGTGAAAGAGCCTGATCTCTGTTTTATGTGCATTGATTTTTGTAATTTTAATAATCTGAATAGTCCCAGTGATTTCAATGGGATGGCTCGTGCTTCAAGTTAAACATTCACATAACGTTTTCTATATGCCATAAAATCTTTGTTACTTTAATACAAAATTTCTTAACAATAATGTTATTTAGACTATTACTATAGTAACAGACTTACTGTGGAAAAAATATACACAGAGGAAAAAAAGTATGAAAGGTGGTTTGCCTCAAATAGGAAACGCTGATGGAGTATAATGTGGAAAAAAGCATTTCAGCTTTTCTCACCTCTGTAGTTCAATATATTGATAAATGCAGTTGGATTCAAATATACCAAGAGCTACTTTCTAGAACTGATTGAAAATCAAACCTCTGTCCCATGGAAAATTCAAATAGTTTAACATTTGTTTTCATCGTGAATTGGAATGCAAAAATGAAATATTTAATTTTTGGTAGACTGAAAAGTTTTGAAACATTTTGATTTTAGGAAAGTACAAACTTACCGCTTAGACATGTTTTCAGTTACCCATTCCTAACTCCACTCATTTTTGTTTTGCCATTAAGTTTGACATTAATCTGTCTCCTCTTGATTTGCAAAGGAGAGCAATAGGAATTATAGTTCAGGTGCCACATATAATCCTTTTGCAATATAGGTCCAATCCTAACCACCGGAGTATAACTCCCATGCCCCACTATCGCAGTTTAGCAAGAAGAAAAACTGGTGCATCGTAAGAGGTATCTTGATCAGAGAGTCTCACCTAAAGAAATTAATGGGGAGATAAGACCCCTGAACTCAATAGGTCCATCAATGGCTATTAGCCAAGATGGTCAGGAACACACCCTCATGTTCTTGATGTCCATAAACCTCTCATTGATAGTAACTGGGCTTGACTGTGCATGGATCACTTGATAAATTGTCCTATTTCATTCATTCCCTTTAAACCACCTGGCATTGGCCATTGTCAGAAAACTAGATAGTGGGCTAAGTGGACCTTTGGTCTAACCCAATATGGCCATTCCTATGGTTTCATCTGCAGTTTCCAGGGGACACTATGGAAGGTCAGGTGGACACAGATTAGTGCTGAACTGACACATTTCAATTTCATTTGACAAATCAAAATGTTTTGATTTAGGTCAACAGAAAATTGAAAATCTAGCAAACTTAATTTTTTACTGGAAAGCTTTGATTATGGACAAAATACAATTTCTATTCAAAGGTTCGGACAGAAAATTCCCAACCAGCCCTATTATTTACTTACCAATTTTACGTTTCAGCAGGTGATGTTCTTACAACAGGGATTCCAATGAGCCTCTGGATTTCCTTTTTTTTTTTTTTTTTGCATAGATTAAGTGTGAAATTTTTCAGCAGAAGAAATAAACTATGTAAAAAATTGAAATTCTAATGCCAGATAAGAAATAAGTGCAAAATATCCTCTTTAGTGACTTAAGACTATAAAACAGCTAAAATTAAGGAACTAGTAATATGTAAGTTAAAAAGTCTCTCTCTAAATTTAAAATGAATTTCATTGTAATCATGAGTTTTATTTTTCTTCCTGTTGTCTAACATATGGAGCCAGGTTTTTCAGGTTGATGATAGTGATGTATCCAGGATGCTGGAAGAAGACAATGCTGCTGGAACTGATATTTCTGATACTTCTTCAAAGTTTGAAAAAAAAACCCTGTTTCTCATTAAGAGTGGGTTTACCTCTGGACATGTTGAGCTGGGTGAAACTTCAATCAAAAATCTAATCTTGATTTAAAAATCACCAATTATGGAGAATTGGAAGGGAATACCAACCCCATTCACCCTCCATGCCAGATACACCTCACCTCTTTCCAAGGGCTGCTAAGGCACTGGAAGACGAGGTTTGTTTGGTTTTTTTACATATAACTTAGCAATTATCTGGCAGGAACGCTGTATCTAATTCCTATGTAAAAGAAAGAAAATTAAATGAATATTAGATACATTCAGCTTTAATAAGAACATATTCTAAGATCTGTCATATTCTAAGTGTGGCAACTCACTTAAAGGACTAGTTATCTTTAAAATTGTAATATATAGTCTTAGTTTGTTACTAACTCTGCAGGAAGAGAGACTGTCAGGTCTCTATTTCAGTTCTGGAAAGAGAGTGGAATCTAGTGAGTTACAGCAGGAAGCAGATATATTTGAGATCTATATAAGAACATCAGAATGGCCACACTGGATCAAGTCCTTCTAGCCCAGTGTCCTGTCTTCTGATATTGCCCAATATCTAATCAGACAGCATATTTAGAAGAAGCAAACAGAAGCCAGGGGCACCATTCCTACCCAGTGTGGCTAGTAGCCATCAATGAACTTATCCTTCTTGAGCTTATTTTGTTCTTACTGGAACTCTGCTATAGTTTGACTCTTTCCACAATCTCCTGGCAAACTGTTCCACAGGTTGAGCATGAGGAAATCATTTGTTTTCTTTGTTTTAAATCTGTTGACTCTAAATTTTATTGGGTGATCTTCTTGTGTTATGTTAGTGAAGAAATAAATAATATTTCCTTATTGTCTTTTTCTGCACCATACGTGATTTTGTAGACCTCTAATATATCCCCACACCCTTTAGTCATGTATTTTCCAAGCTGGAAAATCTTGTTAATCTTTCCTCATAGGGAAGCTGTTCCTTATTCCCTAATAATTCCTGTTGCCCTTTTTTACCTTTCCCAAATCCAATATATATATATATATATATATATATGCAGTTCTGGCTACCCCATATATATATATATATATATATATGGGGTAGCCAGAACTGCATGTAATATTCAAAATGAGGTCATACCTTGACTTTATTTAGACACAACATGATATTTTATGTCTTATCTATTCTCTTCCCTAATTATTCTAACTATTTTGTTAGCTTTTTGGCCTGCCATTGCACACTGAGCAGATTTTTTCAGGGAATTATTGACAACGATTCCAAGATCTCGTTCTTGAGTGGCAACAGCTATTTTAGACCCCATCATTTTTGTATGTATATTTGGGATTATATTTTTCCACGTATATTACTTTGTATTTATCAACTCTGAATTCTGTCTGCCCTTGTGTTGCCCAATCACTCAGTTTTGAGATCCTTTTGCAACACTTTGCAGTCAGCTTTGGATCTAACTATTTTGAGTAATTTTGAATCATCTACAAATGTTGCCACCTTACTATTTACCTCTTTTTTCAAGAACATTTATGAGACGTTTATCAGCTTTGGTCCAAATGTTGATCCATGCGGCACACCACTATTTATTGCTACTTTTTCCTTGTATATTTAATGGCGTGTCCAGCAAAGTTTTTCATAATGACCCGAGGATCCATTTATTACTTGAATAACAAGCCTTTTGTATATCAGTGGTTCTCAAACTTTTTGGCCCATGGTCCACCTGGCTTAGTGTGAACCTTTTTGTAGACCACCAGTTGCTATTGGAAACTTACCATGAATTACATAATTATGCCTGAGCCATTTTGCTAATGCTGCAGCTCGGGAGAATCATTTAATTTAACCAGTAAGAAAGGGAATATTAAATTATAAAACAGATTATGCGCTTTAACTTTCTCATGTTAGTTTATGAAACTTCATGTAAAATATTAATTTATGTCCAACACAAAAAGTTTCTATTTTTTTTTTAATTTATGGCAGGGATGGGGAACCTTTTTGTATTGGGTGCCACTGACACACAGAAAAATCAGTTGGGGACCATACAAGTGAGAAGCAAAAAAAAAAAAAAAACCCCAAAGCTCCCAACCCTCATTGATGTGGCCCCCAATTGAGGCTTTACACCTCACTCCTCTGGCCCTCCAAGGTGGGAAAGAGGGACAGGGAGGACTGAGGTTCAGGCTTCCCATGGGCCAGATTTATTCTTCTAGGGTTGCGAGGTTAGTGCATTTTGTGATCCCCCACAGGTTCGGGGGGGGGGAGCAAAATAAGGGTTCAGTGTACGGGACAGGGCTGCCAGGGTGTAGGATAGGGATAGGGGTGCAGGATTTAGGTAGGAGGTAGGTTGCAGGAGGGGGTAAGGGTGCGAGATCTGGGCAGGAGGTGGGAGTGCTAGAACAAGGATGGAGTCAGGAATAGGGTGGGGGGGGTAGAAGGATTTACTTGCTTTTGCACCTCACACTGCTCCCAGGCACCCTGTGCCGGGCACAGCCTCCTGCTGCTCCCATTAGCCAGATTCCAGCCAAAATGGGAGCAGCGGGGAAAGCCTCCAGGCAGCTCATCCGTGCACTGCTGTTTCTCCAGCAAGGGGAGGGAGAGTGGCAGCATGCAGAGCTGCTTCTGGCTCCACTTCTTCTCCATGAGCTCGATCCAGTGTGAGGAGGCTTGGAGCTTTCCCCCATCTTTCCCCTCCCTGTCAGGAAGACGGTGCTGGTACTCCAACCTCTTGGGGTGGGGAGAGTCATGAGGTTGGTGCACCAGCGCGGACTCTCTGTTGCAGGGAGAGGGAGGGAGAGTGGAAGGGGAGGCTGAGCTTGAGCCACGGACTATCTGGAAGGTGGCCGTGGACCACCAGTAGTCGTTAATTGCAGTTTGAGAACCATTGTGTTATATTAATCACCCTGCCTCCTTCTATTTATAAACACACTCTATGTCCCCAGGGCAAAGCTGGAAGCAGCACAAACTCTATTGCAGTTAAGAATTGCCCCTAGAGCTAGGGCATGCACTCTAAGCAGACCTCACATATGAAAAACAGGGGTTCATACTTTAAGGGGGCTACTACTCTCTCCAAACCCTCTATAAATGGTACCCTTTGGGGCTGCATCAATTTTCAGTGCTTTCAAACGTTTTTGGCTGTTTCTAACTGCCTCCATTTTAGCTTTCCTCTTTGCCTCATGAAAGATATTGTCATAGACATGGTCTTCTTCAATTTTAGGACTCCTAAACCAAACCTATTAATACCCTAATAATAGGTTTATACTCTCTAGATATTATATATTTCCTATTGTCTGTGTGAATGTTGTCTGCGACAATGTCAGCATTTCCATGTTTTGTCCTTGTATTGCTTGACATAATGTGTAGCCCTCTTTCTTCATCAATTTTATTCAGATTTCATCTTTACACCTCTTTTCAATGTGTATATCACATTGCCAGAGTGTTGCCTACTCTGTAATTTGAGCGCCGAGCAATGTGAATAGGCATTGTCTCAAGAAGACTATTTGAATTAGAGAAGCAAGCATCACTGGCACTAGCAATAACAGTAGTGGAGTTTTCTGAATCAAGTCCTTGACATATCATTCTTTGGGAAACTGCATCATTCTTATAAGTGCTAGTTCTTTGTCACAGCACTGTTTTATTTGCAGTTAAAATTATAGGTGAAGAAACTCTTCCTCCCCTTCTGTACCACCTCAATGCCCGATCTCCACCTATTTCATAGTGGGGGAAGAAAGGCTCTTGGGCAGCTGAAACTGCCCCTCCCTCACATATCTTTACACATACACACACACACATACAGAACAGGGAGAGTGACATTTATCAAAATAGGATAGTAGGAGGCGTGGATAAATATGGAGAGGAGGTTGACTGTCTGACATAAGTGTTCCTTTCAGTTATTCTCTGGAAGATAGATGCAGCATTGCCAACCTCAGGCCAACCTCAGCAATGCCAAAATCATTCACCAGTCCCTAAAACATCATGATATTGCTACACAAAAGCTTAGAAAATTGACCGGAGGGTTGAAGGGGGGTTCCCTTCTGTTTCCTTCTGGGTTGTGAATCTTCTGAGTGCACTTGGGTCACACTTTCAAGCTTTTCTTCCCAAACATGAGAGCTAGAATTTTAATTTAAAAAAGCTAATAAAATAACTCCAGGTTATGGTTAGAAATTCTAACTTGGTAGTGAACTTGCGTACCACTGATATTACAATGCCATTGCTGCCTCTGTCCCTTAATTCCCCTTCCAGATTTTCATTGAGATGTAGGCTTTTTTCATTTGTCAAACCTATGTATTTGGAAGACTTGCTCCTCTGGCAGCTCTAGAAAGCTGGTGTGTTATCTAGAAACCACAAGTTCTAAGTAATTTGTCTCATCTGCATTCCATCATTTCTCAAACACTTTGAGCTTTTTCCTTTTTGGTTCAGGACAGAATGCTGTATGCATATCCTGTCTCAGCAACTCACTTTTCCTCTGTAATAAAAAAATATTTTCAATATATTCATCAAATATTTAAAAAATCATGAGAATGCACTTTTCCATACTTAAAATACTGTGATTGCTATCAATTTGGCTCTTTTATATCATGTACTAACATGAGATATAATGAAAATGCATATACAGGTTGAACCTCTATACTCCAGCACTCTCTAGTGCGGCAACATCTGTGGTCCAGCACCAGGACCCCAGGTGAAGAGATGGTAACCAAGATCCTGGCACCAGCATCAGAGCCACTGAGTGGGGGGATGGCGGCCAGGACCCCAGATACATAGGGTTATACTGGGCACAAAGCCTGCACCCTCTGAATCTCTGCTTCCCATGCCTATGGAGACCTGCTCACACTCTGGATTGACCTCCTCTGCTTTGGCAAATTCTCTGATTTGGCACCAGTCAGGTCCCAAGAATGTTGGACTAGATTGGTTCAACATGTATTTAGACTGAAGTCTCCTTGGGGCAGATAGCTGTCTAGAACAATGGCATGGAACTTTCATTTGTTATATGGCTTTCTCTTACCAGACTTCTCTTTTTAAAATTAGTCTAATTAGGTTTCCAAGTCCCTTCAGGTTAAACACAAGTCCTTTTCATCAGCCTTCCATCTCCTGCAATGTTACACACTTTTCACTCACAGTATAATGGACTTGTGAATAAGAATTATTCTCTACTCCCATAACGAGGCTCATAGCAGCACATCTACTCATATTTTATTCTTCAGAGCAATTGTAGAAGAATGACCTTGTAATTATGCATGGTTTCTCATTATACTTAATGACAGAAAGCAGGGAACTTTATTTTTTAGTCCATAGGGATGTAGATATGATTTTACACACTTCCCTGAGGACTGCAGTGAAAGAAATGCTGTATGTAAATAAAGGTTCAGAAAAATGTATGTACCCTAAGCAAAAATAGGAAATGATGACTGTCTTCTATAATGATACCCACAGGAACATACGTTATCACAGGCATCCCTGTATTCATATCCTACACACTACCGAGATGATATTAGTACAAAATATGCCTTTTGAGATCTCATATGAAAGGTAATGACACACTGGTTCCTAATACCATTGCTAAATGCATGTCTAAATGATCTATGCAAAGTTATGAATTCCCTCTGTATGATTGTACTTCAATATGTTTACGACAAAACAGCCTAGACTAGGTAAAGTTGGTCAACAAGTCTGTCCTAGACAGAGGAGCCTCACTCTCAAATAGCTTTTTTCATCAGATGATTCTTTCCCTTTTCTGTATGGTTTTATGAAAGGCAAACCTATTCCAGGCACAGCTCATTTTCCTGGTATAACCAAACCCTTACCTTGCTTTAAGTTATGATAAGAGAAACTGTATACTGAAATTGGTCCTAGCTCTCACCGTTTAGGAGGAGTTCTTGAACAAACAGACAGACAGGCAGAATCTCAAATATATAGTAGATTAGTGACAATAAAGTATTCATTTTGTAATCCATGAGATTAAGAAGAGGGAAGTATTTTAAACTCCTCTTACTCTATTTGCTGTAGCAACATTTTTTTCCCAACAGATTCTTCCATCTGTATGATAATGAAATGAGTTTTACAAATATGTTACCTATAAGAATTTAGGAGAATTAAATAAATATTTTGAGTAATTTTTTGAAATTCACTTTGGGTAATCTGCTGTTTTTACCAATAATATTAATAATATATATGCGCTTTGGGGGTAGCCGAGTTAGTCTGTTACAGAAAAAAACAACAAATGGTTGTTAGTCCATAAAGTGCTGCCAGACCATTTGATGTTTTTTTCTATAATATATATGCAATTTAAATTAGAATTTCATGCAAATAGCATATTTTGCATAATTCACTATCTCTTTTTTTCTTGCATGAATAGTGAGAAAATTAATATGGATCTCTTGACTATTTCAGTGGACAACATAGTCAGTATTAGCTAAGTATGTTATGTCCATACATACTGTTATTTGGCACAGAACCTCTTTGCATTTTGATAACCCCAACTATACGTACAGTATGATGGGGGCTAATTTGGCTTCGACAAACCAGGAAAGAGATCTTGGCGTTATCGTGGACAGTGCCCTGAAAACTTCCACACAATGTGCAGCGGCGGTCAAAAAGGCAAATAGGATGC
>CM057846.1:43300810-43314360 GCA_030068395.1 Apalone spinifera | reverse complement strand
CCCTCTCTAAACTCCCTGTTAGCACTCACCTGTTCGTTACCCAGGGAGGCAACTCTAAGAGCACTCCAGAGAGGAAGAGGGCAAAGGCAGGCATTGTTAACATCACAGGAATCTGGGTTGGAGCTTAGGATATTGGGAAGGCTTGGGATCTCCTACAAACTGCCCTTACTGCAGAAGTGACTGACCTAAACTTCACTTCTAGTAAGGAGAGGGCAGGAAACCCTGAAGTGTAGCTAAGCTCCATACAAGTGTTAGTAACTGGACTTCTTCCTGCTGAGAGGTGAGGCTACCTATTATGTCCCCTAGACTTCCAAGGACGGTGACCATACAACAGTTAGCATTCTGGAAACAATAATGAGGCACAATTAATGAGATTCAACTTAAGATATTAAGGGTGAATATTATAGAGAATAGGTATAATGTGGTAGAAATTGAAAGGTATGGCTACTTATAAGCCTTTAACTTTGTACACATAATCTAGATGCGCATAGCAGCATGATATGTTGAATAATAAAAAGAAAGATAAATCCAACTTAATTGAGAGAGCAGGATATTATTAGGCTTGATCCTAGTTATTTAAAATCATAGGCGTAGAAGGGAATATGAATCTGGAAAGGAAGGTGCAAGTTTTACCCTGCAATTTCTATCTCCATTTTTTTTTCAGGTTTGGGTGTAGGGAGCATGTTCTGCCACAATCGTAATTATCATTAACCATGGTTGTTGTTTGCTAGTTTCACAGAGTTTTCTATACAGCTTTGGTTTACCTGTCTGAACTGCTCCTCAAAGTGAGAAGGAATGGGAGCTGCACAATCAAAAGAAGAAACTGTACTGCCAAAGCTTCTTGTAATGCTGAGGAGTATGAGACACTGTGATGAGCCTCAGTCATGTCTTTGTGTCTCTAACATTTGTCCCTGTTTAAAAGCTATTGCTTAAAGACAGGATGACCGACATTGGTTTACGTCATCCTGAAAGGGAATGCTGAGCAGTAGAAAATTTTGCTGTTTGTGAAGTTAGAGACCTGGTTTCTGGGCCTGTAATCTAAGTTGTCCAATGTAATAAAGGCCCAGCTCAAACAGCTATATAAAAATTGTTAGAGAAAGGTACTCTAGGTCTAAATAAAAAGACCTACTATGCCACCTAAGGGCTGGTTTAAGAGCACAACAATTAAATAAGAGGAGAATAGACAGGAAAGCAATGGAAAGCAAAGCTGGTATGTCAGAAATTTGGCCTAAATTACAGACAAAATAAGGGATCCTTTGGAGGTAACTAAGGATGTCAGGGCAAGATGGGTGGTGTGGAATGAGAGGACTTCACTATCATAGCTGCCATCTCCATCATCTCACTATGTTCTACCAGGACAGTCTTAGACCTTCTTCAATCTTACCCTGATAAATATCGTGACCAGACCCAGGCCAGAGGAAGGGAACCATTAATATCACCATTTCCACTGATTTATTAAATTCTGAATAACAGCTGGCATGTGAAACTTTGGTTCCTGATGTCCCCACCATCAGTGTCCTTTGCCACCTTCAACCATTTTTCTTTACCAGCTTTCTCTTTTTGCCTTCTTGTGCTTGTATTCACCAGACTGGCTCTTTTGCTGTAAGCCCATGATCAGAAAGACAGCTTAAAACAATACTTAAAATGGCCCAAGCTTGTACAAGTTTGTTAGATCTCAGACACAGCACAGTCTTAAAAATGACTCCGTCTAGAATAATGAGGTTGCAAGTAAGAGTTGGCACCAAAAAGAATCTGCATTACTTATCTTGCTGTTCTTTTCTCTCCTCTTTTATCTTCAGGGGATAGCTGAGTTAGTCTGTACAGGATAGACTTAAGAAACAGCAAATAGTCTGGTAGCCCTTTAAAGACTAACAAAACATGTAGATGGTATCATGAGCTTTTGTGGGCACAGCCCACTTCTTCAGATGACCCTAAGAATGCTGATAAGATGGTTCCTTAGGTGTGGTTTTTTTTGTTTGTTTGTTTGTTTTGTTTTTTGCAAGAGTGTGGCATAGTCTCTGGCTGTAATCAGTGGGATATCTAGATTGTAATGGGTTTTTCACTCCTACACTCTTAGGTATGATGTCCATCTGTTTGCACTTGGAAAGGAAGATGATGTCAGTTTGGATCTGTGCCAGTTTCTTTGCGAAGTTGATCGGTTTCCACTCCATTCGGCTGAATAGAGTGTCTTGCATGTTCAGAAGCTTCAGAGGGGTAGCCAAGTTAGTCTGTACAGGATAAACTTAAAAAACAACAAATAGCTTGGTAGCACTTTAAAGACTAACAAAACATGTGGATGGTATCATGAGCTTTCGTGGACACAGAAGAAGAAGTGGGATGTGCCCACGAAAGCTCATGATACCATCTACGTGTTTTGTTAGTCTTTAAAGTGCTACCAGGCTATTTGTTGTTTTTTAAGTTTATCTTTCATCTGTGTTAGTCTTGTTTATTTTCCAGGAAGCAATATTGGATCCTCACAACAGCAACAACAGGTTCAGAATATCTCAACTAACCTGTTTGATTTTCCACCCAAAAGGACAGTTATTGCTATTTGTAAATATATCTAAATAATGTTGAACAAGGGATTTTCCTGATACAAATCTCTGTACAGCTAAAGGAAAAGCCAATAAGGAATGTTGCTAAAATGAAAGTGCTGTTTAATATTTTACTTTTCAAATGTGTTAACTGCTTTCTCCTCTTTTCTGTGTCTTTACTGAAAGGTTATGTGGAATGGGCAGTAAAATATTTTATTCTTTGGGCCCATTTCTTCTATCCAAATTAATACGACAGGTCTACTATGATCTTGCATAAGATCTCTGCTTATTTAATTAAAAAATAAAGGGAGAGAGGAGTATTCAGAAGATCTCACCTGGCTTGTGGTTCATAGCTGCAATCAATAAAGAGGATAGTGAATTGGCTAGGAATTTCAAGATCACTTTGAAGAGATGGTATTTGTACTTGTGTTTTCTGGCAATTCTGGGAAATATCCTCTAAGTTAACACATTATTTAGTAGTAGAGTCTCTGTCTGTTTCCTTCTTTCTCTGCCCTTCCAAAAGGTCATGGCATGGTACATCTGCAGTCAAATTAAAACTTGTCTGGTTGAGGTTAGCACATTTTCCATTATGACTAAAGAGTTACAAAATGTTGTTTTGACAAACACTACTGACACATAATCGCTATGTATTTGGAATAAGCACTTGGGCAGCAACAGTGTAAGGAAGGAATGGTTCCTGGAGTAGTTACCTTCCTTGCAAAGGAGAAATAAAGAAAGTGAGACTAACTAGTAGCTTTAAAACAGTGGAGTTTTAAAACTACTGGTTGAAACTCACTTGTCTGGGATTCTCTGGTCTGGCAACATCTATAGTCTGGTAGCACCATAGATGTTGCTGAACCAGACAGCCCCTGAATGAGAGAGCCACGGCTCAGGGTAGTGGAATGCTGGCACCTGGAAGCAGCGTCAGGGCTCTGCAGTACCAGCAGCCCTGGGGCTGGACATGGAGCCCCAGTGGCTCCGGAGCAGTGGAGCCATGGTGACTCTGGAGCAGCGGAGCCCCAGCTACTCCAGCAAAGTCTGGCAGCCTTGGGGCAGTGGAGCCCCAGCAGCTCTGGGGCTGGCCATGGAGCTGGGAACCCAGTGGCCCAGGGGCAAGGGAGCCTGGCAGAAGGGCCAAACTCCCTCCTTTGGGACTGGTCAAGCCCCAAGGGTGCTGGACCAGGGAGGTCCAACCTGTATTATTCTTTCTGTATTAGTGAATTTTCATGAAAGCACCCAGAAAAATTTAAACCGAATTACAGTTTCTATTCTAGTATTAGTTTTTTGCTGTCTCAATGATATCTTTATCAAATAAAAGTTAAGTTACCCATTAAAATGTAATTCTGTAACAAGCATAACTACTGTGTAACAAGTCTCAGAGGGGTAGCTATGTTAGTCTGTAACTTTATGTCTGATAAAAGTGGGTTTTGTCCATGAAGGCCCATGATCATATAATTTTTGTTAGTCGCTGAGGTGCCACATGACTACTTGTTGTTTTCATTGTGTAACAGTATCTGTATGATCAAAATTCCCAGTCTAAGATTTTATACCATATTTCTAATGTATTATCAATGAAACCCTTTTGTCAGGAGGAGCTGACAACAACTAGGGAAGGGGTTAATATCTAGGAGTTCCTCTTCAACAATACAACACAAAACTGGCTTGAGCCCCACCCAGTAAGCTGAAAATTACACTCCTTCTGTGGGTGCTTCAGAGGCAATACTTCCCCACTCACAAACACAGAATCTGAGTGTAGAACAGAAACTTTTAATGAAAGGAGAGGAGTCACCCGACATTAATTAGGAAAAATGTAACAAGCCAGATTGGTTTTCATAAAACTGTGAGCAGGACATTCTTCCCAGAGAGCATGGGGCTGTGCCTTCTGCCTCATGCTCCTGAGTTCTACAACCAAATGTTCCTTTTCTTCCTCCTTGGCTCCCTCACCATATCCCACTCACAGTCATTGTCCTTGTTTGGTAGGTACCTAGAGTTGAAAGGTGAATCTGTGTGAGTTCACCTCCCACCCGGGAAAGGAGGCATTGTGCTTGCATCGCCATCTGAGCACTTTCTATGGCTGGCAACCTCACTAGCTCTAGTTCCTCTCTGTTGGCTGTGCTGCCAGCCACGCGGCTCATTCATTGTTCATTCTGTTCACCACCTTGCCAGCCAGTGTTCCACACAGCCACATTCTGCCACCTGTCTATCTGCAGTGACCTCTGCACGTCACTCTCTTAATTTTCACCCAACTCTTAATGAATTTCAGCTCTTCGTTTGGGCAGAAAAAATGTCCCAGCACAAATGATTCTTTTGAGCACTTAAAAGAACAAAAGACTGCTTATGAATCCTATTTAGTTCTGTCTTGGAACAATAGGGAGAAACAGGCGATACTAGACCAGGGACCAATAGGGAGAGTCCATTCCTCCTGGCTGGAAAAACCTGTCTCCAACTCTCTTACATTTACAGGGGTCTGGCATTTAAACCCCAGTTTTAATGAGGCCCATTTAGATGAGATTAACCCCTCCTTTGGGCCAGGCTAAGGACAATTCTGTTTCCCTTTATTCATACAATAAATGTAACATTACTATCCCTACATTCAGTACTAACTGTGTAACCCAACACCAGCCAACGGTGACCTCTTTGAGCAATACTGTTCTATCTGATGGATATTTAGGCAGAGTAGGTGTGTTCATGTCAATATAGTTTACTCTTGAAGTGTCTCCCCCTCCCAGCAAGCTGTCAGAGGAAAACTCATTCAAACCCTACCTACATCAGGCACACCACAAGAACCTTTTACATATAGGTTAAGGACTGATTTCTCTTCCACACATCTTCCTGGACTCCTGAACTGATTGATAGCAGAAATACCTGATCTGTTTTTAAGTTATAGCACCACCTCAAACCCCAGCAGTCTGCTCTGAAAGACTCTGCTGCCAAACAACGACAGCCTTTGCATTTTTCTTGCTTGCCTCACATTGATTGTCAGTATGATTTCATCTTTGTATTCCATCCACCAGAACTGCTCAGGATTCTGCATGTTCCCATAGCAGTGCAGTAGCAGTATGTTCAGACCTGCACTACACTTGCTAAAACCAACTATATTTCATAAGCTTCAGGAGTTAGCCAAGTTAGTCTGTACAGAAAAAAAAAAACAAAAAACACAATGGTCTGATAGCATTTTATAGACTAACAAAACATGTAGATGATATCATGAGCTTTCATGGGCACAGCCCAAACTCCGGTCATCTGAAGAAGTGGGCTCATGATACCATCTATATGTTTTGTTAGTCTATAAAGTGCTATCAGACCATTTGTTGTATATTTCATAAGGTAGAGTCATCAGCATCTCTATTGATAATATTTAAATGTCTTCCTATACAAGTTATTATAAGTTTGATTACAGATTATATGCGGTACCTGAGAGGCCACAGCTAGCCTTTTCTTTCTACTAGATCAATAATCAACTTAAACAGCTTTGCACATGTTTAATCTTTTTACTCTATCACACCATGGCAATTAATCCCAAGTCTATATTTTTTTAATTCACATACATACTCAGTTCAAAATCTCAGAACCTACTGGTAACATAGCAAGCGTGCAAAGTTGCATGAGATCTGCCTGCAAACTACCAGCCTCAAAACCCTAATGTTTAATGAATGAATGGTCTGAGTGGCTACCAAGTGATTTCTACACAGCACCCAAATAAACAGAATATGTCACTCCACAGAGTAAGTCCCTAATAAGAAATGCTTGTTTATAAACAGATGAGTGGCCCTATTGAATTTAATGGAACTACATACATATGCAAAGTAAAACAGATGCATAAGTCTTTGCAGGCTCAGTTTCTACAATTTTAGGTTTGTTGCTCTGAGTTATTAATCCTGGAATCTAAAACTAGTTCCTGAAAACAATTAGACTATTAGCCTTGTTGGTATTATAAGGAAATCTGTCATAATTTAAATATAATCATACTCAAATCAACAAAGAAATCAAATATTTGTTAGTTAGTGCAATATGCTACAGATACTATCCCAACCACCTAAGGATTTGATTCAATTCCTATTATGTCAGTGGGTGCCTTTTATTAACTGCTCTGTGTATTAGATCAGGCCTTTCTAATCTCTCCAAGATGAATACTGTGCTCTGGCTATGCTATTTATTTTTCTTTTAAGCAATTCTTACATAAAAATGGTTTAACTAGGTCACATCTTTTTCTATAGGCAATTTATACAGATATTCATATCTGTGTCCTCACTAATTTAGGGCTAAAAATTCCTCTGCTTTGAGCAAAGCCAAGCAGATAGTACAAAGGTGTCATGCAGAAGCTGGGAAGGGGACACAATGTGCCTATTGGAGGTTTGCACGAGCAGGTAGGGAAATGAGCTAATGAGACTACTGCCAAAAATTATGGAGGACTTTTTTCTTTATTTATGGTGTCTTCCCAGGTTGCTGCTGACCACCCTTTCTATCTAATAAAGTTTTCCTCTTTTCCACACATAGACTCAGTACCTGGAAGTGGAGAGGCATCACTTCTTGGGACATCCAGAAATGTATTGAAAGATTCCACAGATTCTGGATGGAGGCTTAAACTTTTAAGCGTTTGTAAGTTTTAAGAGGGGACCCATCTCACTATTTGAACCTGATTCTTGTTGTTGCAGATGACACCTGATGGAATAGTTATATATGCTACCATAAAACTGTTTTCATCAGTTCTTTATCTTACAACTATCATGTAAGGAACTGTCAATGAGTTCACTGGAAGTTCAAGTGGAAAGAGCTTTCAAAATCATTCCAGCCAACTCTGAAGACATATTTAATATAGACAAGGCTAAAGGTATATTAATTACAGCAAAAATATAAATCTATGAAACATTCTGATAGGGGGAGGGTATGCTGAGCACTTGAAACTCCAAATGAAGTTAGTGAAACTAAAAATAGAATGTAATCACAGGGGATTTAAATTAACTAACTATAGCTATAATATTTGATTCTTATTCTATAGCTACTTCTTGTTTCCATTATCTATTTTTCTAAAAATGTTACAATAAAATAAACCAAACCACACTCCAGCATTAATTTAGACGTGTTTATTCTATGACCTTGGGAATTGGATTAGTTTTCAATTTGCTACATTCTTGTATGTGGCAAAGATTAATTCTAAATCTGGCTATTTCATAACTGTATTAGTCATTTTCCTCATCATTCTAAAGACAGTGATACCACCTCACTAAAGTATATTAGCCAAGTGCTATCATCTGAAAAGGAAGATACATGCTGCAATTTAAGGCCAGTTGTTTTCTTTCATCTCCTAGAGCTGGTTTTCTGAGAGAACATTTTGTTCACCATTGCAAATTACAAGTAATAATGAGCAGAGTAGCCATGAAAGTGAGATTACATGGTAGATTGTACAAAAATAAAAAGCTCTCTTTCGAAAAGAGCACACGGCTTGCTCTTTTTCTTCACAATATTCTGCATACAAGGAACACTTGGGACAGGTCAAGATAGCAAAAAGGAGCAGAAGAAGGCAGGATTTGATATAGTAAACAACAACGGGACTGACATCCTGGAGATATTCATGACAGTTAATTATCTCTCTTCACTGTTTCAAATGACAATATGGAATAGAGCAGGTAGACTTACAATGTAAAAGCAGGACAAATATTGTTACTTTTCCACCTGCGGTGTTTTCTGACAAAATATACAAAGCAAAATGATTCATAGTTGTCAGTGGGTCATAATTCACTGTAGTCTGGCCTAAAACTAGAGAATCCACTGGGATGCTAACATGAAGGGGAAAGGAGCCCAGGAAAGCTGGCAGTATTTTAAAGAAGCCTTATTGAGGGCACAGAAAGAAACTATTCCAATGCATTTCAAGAGAAGCAAATATGGTAGGAGACAGGATTGGCTTACCGGGGAAATCCTTGGTGAACTTAAGCACAAAAAGGGAGCTTACAAAAAGTGGAAACTTGGACAGATGACTAGGGAGGGGTTTAAATGTATAGCTCAAGAATGCAGGGGAGTTATCAGGAAGGCGAAAGCATAATTGGAATTGCAACTTGCAAGGGATGTGAAGGATAACAAGAAAGGTTTCTACAGGCATGTTAGCAAGAAGAAGGTGATCAGAGAGGATGTAGGGCCCCTACTGGATGAGGGTGGTAACCTAGTAACAGATGATGTGCGGAAAGCTGAAGTACTTAATGCTTCCCTTGTCTCTGTCTTCACAGACGAGGTCAGCTCCCAGACTAATGTGCTAAGTGACGCAATATGGGATGAAGGTGGACAGCCCTTGGTGGGGAAAGAACAGGTTAGGAACTAGGTAGAAAAGCTAAACATACATAAAACCATGGGTCTGGACTTAATACATACAAGGGTACTGAGGGAGTTGGCAAATGTCATTAAGGAGCCTTTGGCCATTATCTTTGAAAAGTCGTGGAGATCAGGAGAGATCCCGGATGACTGGAACAAGGCAAATGTAGTGCCCATCTTTAAGAAAGGTAAGAAGGATGATCCAGGGAACTGTAGGCCAGTCAGTCTTACCTCAGGCCCTGGAAAAATCATGGAGGGGATCCTCAAGGAATCCATTTTGAAGCACTTGGAAGAGGGGAAGGTGATCGGGAATAGTCAGCATGGATTCATGAAGGACAAGTGATTCCTGACCTATCTGATTAGCTTCTATGATGAGGTAACTGGCTCTGTGGACATGGGAAAGTCATATCTACAGTGGATGTGATATACCTTGACTTTAGCAAGTTTTTCATACAGTCTCCCACAATATTCTTGCCAGCATGTTAAGGGAATGTGGATTGGATAAATGGACAGTAAGATGGATAGAAAGATGGCTGGAAGGTCTGGTAGAGTGGTTAGTGATCAACGGCTAGCAGAAGAGGTAGATACACTGGAGGGCAGGGATACAGTCTAGAGTGACTTAGACAAATCGGGGGTTTGGGTCACAAGAAATCTGATGAGGTTAACAAGGACAGGTTTAGAGTCCTGCACTTGGGACGGAAGAATCCCAAGCATTATTACAGGCTGGGGACCAACTGGCTAAGTGGCAGTTCTGCAGAAAAGGACCTGGGGTTACAGTGGATGAGAAGCTGGATATGAGTCAACAGTGTACCCTTGTAGACAAGAAGGCTAATGGCATAGTTAGGTTGCATTAAGAGGAGTATTGTCATTCGAGCCAGAGATGTGATTATTCCTCTTTACTCGGCTCTGGTGAGGCCACATCTGGAGTATTGTGTACAGTTCTGGGCCCCCAATTACAGGAAGAATGTGGAATGTGGATGCATTGGAAAGGGTCCAGTGGAGGGCACCCAAAATGATTGGGGGCTGGAACATATGATCTATGAGGAGAGGCTGAGGGAGTTGGGTCTATTAGTCTGCAGAAGGGAAGAGTGAGGGGGAGATTTGATAGCAGCCTTCAACTTCCTTAAGGGAGGTTCCAAAGAGGATGGAGAAAGGCTATTCTCCATAGTGACAGACGGCATAACAAGGAGCAATGGTCTCAAGTTGTGGTGGGAGAGGTCCAGGTTTGATATTAGAAAAAACTATTTCACTAGGAGGATGGTGAAACTCTGGAATGGGTTACCTAGGGAAGTAGTGGAGTCTCCATCCCTAGAGGTGTTTAAGTCTCGTCTTGACCAAGCCCTGGCTGGGTTGATTTAGTTGGGATTGGTCCTGCCTTGGGCTGGGGGAAGGGGGCTGGGCCCTAATCATCCTCATTAATAGTAGACAGTCACATACACTTCTGCATGCTTGAAACTGTTCCAAGTCCCTGCCTTGGAGCACAGGCAGCAGGTGAAAGGGAGCTATTTGAACTCTCTATCTCTTTGAGACTCATACATAAGGCCAAATAAGGCTTGGCCCTGTGTGTGTGTTAGCCTTGATCAGTTTCAGAATCACCAATGGTACAACAAGGTGTTATAGATAGATTTATATCAGTAGCTTTCTAGTTTGGTTCAGTTTGCATTATAAGATACTTCCTGGGTTATTCCAGTGACAAGGCACCCCAAGAGATAGTAATAGCACAAACTGATCACAATAGCTATTCTACTTTGGGGTCTCCATCCTATCTTCAAGGGCCAAAACAGCCAAGAGGTGTATTGAATCAGTGTTTCCTCAGAAGCCTTGAATGGTCGACCTCTTACATAGCCACAGCTATGTAGTAAAACTGTCCTTCTCTGTTAAACACTCCGATCATTTATGTAGTTCATCTTTGGACACTCTTATTTTTCAATCTACTATTAAAGATGTGGAGTCAGAATTTCAGAAGTGGTCGCACCAATGCCATATATGAGATATTACCTCCTTACTTGTTATTTGATATTTGCATGATTATACACCCAAGAATTGCATTACTTTTTGTTGTTGTTGTTGTTGTTATACCTTCACAAGTGAAGCTTGCATTTACTTGGGAGCTTGCAATGACCCATAAATCCTTTTCTAAGTTACAACTTTTCAGATTACAGACCCCTATCAAGTGGTATAGAATCCCTTCTTTGTTCCTAAATTGATGATGGCTGGCTTATTATTGGGTATATGCAAAAACATTCTCAATAAAATTAGCAATCATAGAAATCATGCTTTTAATTTTTTACACCACCCGCAAACACAAATTCACAATTTGACCCATGTTCACTATGGTTTACTAACAATCCTAGCAGGCACCAGCAAAAGATATCTGGTTGCTGAATAAAGTAGAGAACTGGGCAGATTTTCATCCAGGCATGACAGCAGCATATAAGCCATGACAGAAAAAAAAAGAGTCCAAATAAGTGGGGTTATAGGAAGGCTAATAAATCATCATTATGAGCCTGATTGATTTATGCTTTAGTACCTTTTACATCCAAAGAAATTTTCTGGAACATATTTAAGTTAATTATCATGATCAGTAGTTGTGATATGTTGGACAAAATGGTTTTATTAAGAACTGAGTCAGTGGGGAGAAGAGTACAGTTAATAAAGCAGCAGCTAGCCTGATGTTACATCCAGCCTGAATGGCTCAAAAGCACATAGACAATGTAAATAATATGTGGGAGCAAACAGATAGCTGTTTAGTTAAAAAGTATTTCTTTTACAAGTAACTTGAGGCTAAATATTGGTAGAGACCTGTATTTCTGCAGATATTGCTTGTATCCACATCCATGGATGTTGATTTGGCTCGCCGTGGCTCATTTTTGCAGATCCAGATGTGGATGCAGCTATAAATTTTGTGTCCGGACCCCTTCACCTTTGCAGATATCTGCTTTATATCCATGGGTATCTGCATCCACATCTGGATACCAATATTGTATCTGCACAGGACTCTAAATAGTGGCTTTGTCATGAGCCCAAGTCTAGGGTTTTGCACTCGGAAACGTCCCGAGAAACAGATTGTGAATCAAAGTCATAAATAATAAATAAATAAAGGCTGGAGGGTCTAATGGTTAGAGTGTTTCAATTCCAACTCCCAGCTTCATTGCATAGTCTCAGTCCCTAATGCTGGAAAGAAGGAAGGGTGACCTGAGCCCTCCCTCTTCACCAGGTCTGGGGACAGGGGAAGTTGCACAGCACGCATTCTAATTTCACCTCTGGGGCTGCCAACTCTTCCAGTTTCACTGAAAGTCTCCTGGAATTGGTATATGTCTCCCAAAAGATACTAGAGCCAAATCTGGGAGATTTTAGGCCAATATAGGCCATGTCTACACTAGGAAACTATTTCAAAATTATTAAATTTGACTTAACTCCCAATTTAGCAAATTCAAACTAGCGTGTCCACACTATAGGGAGGCCTCGAAATTAGTCCGAGGGAGGCTCCATTAATATGGATGAGATACCAGGAAGCACTGGGGAGTAATTAGTTTGAATTAGCAGTACTGGCACATCTACACTACCATTAGTTCAAAATAACAACTTTGGAATTAGCATTACTCCTGATGAAACTCAGGAATACAGATTTCAAATTAAGCAGCCCAATATTTGAAATAACAGGCTTGGTAGTGTGGACGCACCACATATAAATTTGATCTTGGGGTAGTTATTTTGAAATAAGGTCATAGTGTAGACAAGGGCTAAGAGTACAGTGCAGCTCAACCCTAGCAACAGGCTCAGCCCAGAGCCCGCACCCCTTCTCGTATTCCATCCCCCGGCCCAGCCCAGTGAAAGTGACTGTGATTGGAGGAGAGCGAGTGACAAAGGGACAGTTGCAGAGCAGGACTTCGGCAAAGGGACAGGGCACCATGGGGGACATGGGTCTTTGAGTCTGTGTGATTAGACAGATGGCAACCCTACCTGGGCTGTTTCTACCAGTGTCTGTTGAGATTGAGATGTAGCCCCTCTAGTCCACTTGCTTCCCATATGGTCCTCTCAGAGATCTTGAGTGGCATCTCATTGCAGTTCCAGGCTCTTTTGGTCAGGGCAGCTGCAAGTTGGTAAGGCCAAGTCCCACAATATCTCTGGACTTCTCTCATTCAGGCTACATCTAGACTGCAACCCTCTGTCAACAGAGGGATGCAAATCAAGTACATTGAAATTGCTAATGAAGCAGGGATTTAAATATCCCGCACCTCATTAGTATAAACATGGCCACCGTTTTTTTTCAAAATGGAGTTTTTTGAAAAAAAAGGCAGTAGAAAAAGTCTTTATTTTCAGCAGATACACGTCTAGACTGCTGTTTTTTCTTAAAAAACTCCGTTTCGAAAAAAGGTGGTGGCTATATTTATGCTAATGAGGCCACTGCTTACATGGGGAAAAGTCATCCTAGTACCAACCTTGTAGTCTGCACAGTGTCAATCTCCTGATGTGTCTGGGACAGGCAGAGCAAATTGGCATTGGTGGGGGAACAGCAGCTCTGTAGGTCCTCTACCCCAAACAGACAGGCTAGCTGTGTTTAGACTGCATCTCTTTTCCGTAAAAGGGATGCAAATTAGACAAATCACAATTGCAAATGAAGCGGGGATTTAAATCCTCCCCACTTCATTTGCATAGACATGGCTGCCGCTTTTTTCTGACTCGGAGCTTTGCCGGAAAAAAGCGCCAGTC
>CM057846.1:43282767-43293438 GCA_030068395.1 Apalone spinifera | reverse complement strand
ATTCGCTCAAACCACCTTTCAGTTATGTATATTCATGTCCATGAGTCCATTTCATAAAGCATGGGGGGGAGGAGGCGGTCCATCACACTCATATCTCCTAAAATGTCAAGAAGACGAGGATTACTAGGAACTGAAACTGCCATTAAGATTTTGGATCTAAGTAGATCCAAAACCAGACAAGTTTTATACAGTGTGATCTTAGAATCAACCTATTGGTTAATACATACTCAATATACAAATATTTAAAAAGGCATATTACATATTCTTAAAGCATTATATTTCATAGAATCCTAATAATATAATGTTAGGATAGGAAGAGATCTAAAATATACTACATCAGCTTCATCCTTTAAGAAAACAGATCAGTCTTGCAAAAAGTCCTGAAGGTTATCAAATCTAGGTTTTCTTGTGTTGAGACAAATTAGTTCCAGAATCAGGTAACCTTCCATGAGAAAATCTTACTGTTAGCCCCCATTGGCTAGGCATTTAAACAAGGCAGCTGTAACTGTAGACTACTTATAGGAGAGTTACACTGACACTGTGAAAGGCGAAAGGAAATATCTCAGCTATCTGTGACACAAACCATTCAGGGCTCCATATGTCAACAATGTAATCTATTGATAGTTGGTTATAATAACCTAGCTAAAAAGGACAAGATAGCCTTTTCGAGATTCGAGTTTAATAGAAAGGAGCCCAAATCCCTTGGTGAACCTGCTGTATGTAAATTGTAATAATAAGATATCTTAATTATTGTGTTTGTGAGTTTCAGACAATATAGTGAAGTCAAGCATGACCCTCACACTCTTTATAGCAGAAGTAAGTGATTTTCATTAAAGTGAGTCAGAGACATATTAAAAACCTAGTGTACAGCCAAGGGACATTTTTGCTGTCATATCAGAATGAGTCTGAGTACATTATTATCTGACATACAGAACTTGATATTGACCAGTCTGAAATCGCTGCGTATGTAAGCTAAAATAGAAACATACATTTGAGTAACTTCTGTATAACAGTGACATTTGTACCTCTAACCAAAATGCTGCATAATATTAACCAGTTGTAACATACAGATATTAGACTTGGTTGGAAAAACTTTGGAACCATTTTTTCCATAGAAAATGTAGTTCAGTTTCTAACAGAATGCTTTGTGGAATTGTGTTAACTTTGCCTGAATCTGGTTTGGTAAAAAATGAAAAAAAAAAAAAAACCCCCCACAAAAAAACCCACCCAAATCTGAGAATATAAGTAAGCCCAATTTCAATATTTTTGGGGGAAACTAAATTTTTTGATTAAAATTACATTTTGTTTCAAAAATTATAAAAGTTTGTTTTTATGTAGTAATATACATTTTAAAAATAAAAAATTGAAGTGAAACTTCTGATAAGCAAGAAATTATTTTTGGAATTTTATTATGAAGAATCTTGAAATTTTTAGGTTTCATTCAGGTTGGAACTAAAACAGATTTTGAAATCTCAAAAATTTTTTGCAAAATAGAATTTCTATAATCTGCACAGCTGTAATAGATTGTAAAGTAAATGGTGCCGATAATCATTCTCTAAGAATAGAAATACATTGCTACTAATTACCAATTAAGCACACAAATTAAAGTACAATAAGTCATTAAAATACTGTTCCTGTCAAGCATACCATATGTGTTAAATAAGTTAATAGTAACACCCATGATCAGTAAGATAAGAAAGGCATAAGATAATTCTAACAATCAAGACACGAGATAGTCCAGAATCAATAAATAGTGATTCCTTATAAAACATGGTCAGCATTGATTCACTGCCATGACCCAGACTAAAACCTAAGAGAAATTAATGAAAAGTTTCAACAAAAGGAGTGCTAATTATTGGAAAGTAGAAAACTTTGTTTAAAAATTACTAATTTGAAAAGAGCTATATGATAGTTGGCAGAATCTTTATAGAAATAATTTATTATCCCAATTAGTAAAGTACTATCTAAGTATTATAAATGAAAGAGGAAAGAGCATTGTTACAATGTAGAGGAAATCATGATGTATTAAGTAGCAAGTAGGTAATCCAATGGAATTATAAAGTTTGTTTTTTGATAGGGATGCTGGACATCTTAGAGTGAATGATGATATCATTATATTTAATTCTTAAATGTCAGCAGTCTGTTGACTATCCTTAGTACAAGTGTTGAGAAAGATGTGAGTCATTCTTCTGGCTTAAAATTTTATCAAGTGTTGAAAAGAGGGAGGCTGGATCTTCCTTGCTTTCACTACAACATTTGAAAAATCTTGCCACGAGGGCAGGGGACTGGACTCGATGACCTCTCGAGGTCCCTTCCAGTCCTAGTATTCTATGATTCTATGATTCTGTGAGATAGCATAGGAAGGGCCAAATTGTTACTGTCCTTACGCAGGGGCCAGAAATGATTTTGACATGTCCTGTGTCACCATATGGACTTTCTTTCAAATGCTTGTATAAGATATCAGCACAGACATATAGACATTACTTAGTCCCATATAGACATAGTTGCTTCTCTAGGGGAGGAAAACATGGAGCTGCACCAACCCATATTCAGAGCCATGCCAAAAAATTATAACCTACCCTTAAACAGGTGCAGTTGCATAAAGTACGAGATACCCACATCAAATTAATCACTTCCTTTCATATTTAATTTAATGTATTATAAAACACCCCCCAAAAAGCATATACTTCCCCAAGTCTCAGAGGGACAGCCATGTTAGTCTGTAACTAAAAAAAACTTAGAAAACAATGAATGGTTCTGTATCACCTTAGGCTATGTCTATACTACAAGGTTTTTGCACAAAAACAACCATTTTTGCACAAAAGCTCACACAGTGTCCACACCTCAAGTGCATTTTTGCTCTAGAAAATCTACAGTCAATCAACAGAACAAAGGGCTTTTTGTGGTGTAGGTATACCTCCTTCTACGAGGCATAACTCCTTTTTGCTCTACAGCTCTTGCGCAAAAAGGCACGCGTGGACACTGCACAGGGGTTTCTTGCACAAAAAGAGCCTATCCAAAAAAGGACAGGGATTTCTTGCGCAAGAGCATCCATGCAATGTGGGCACTTTCTTGCACAAAAGCACATCGGTTTTGCGATGCGCTTTGAGGTCTGGACGTGCTTTGGTGCAAGAACTCTTCTGCAAAAGGCTTCCTGCGCAAAAAGCCTGCAGTATAGACAAAGCCTTCGGGTATGTCTACACTTGCAGCCTATTTCAGAATAGGGCTGCAAATGTAGGCATTCGGAATTGCAAATCAAGCCCGGGATTTAAATATCCCATGCTTGATTTGCATCTTCTCGGCCGGGCACCATTTTTTGAAATTTACAAACTCGGAATAACTGCCCACGTCTACACGCGGCAGTGAAATGGGCGTTTGAAATAAAGCCGTATTTCGAACTACCTTTTAAACCTCATTGCCTTCATATGCCTCATTGACATACCCTTTGAGACTAACAAAAATATAGATAGTATCATGAGCTTTTGTGGGCACAACCTACTTCTTCAGATAATGGAGCAAGGAGTCCAGGGGTACAAATATATAGTAGAAAAAGAGCCCATGCGTGTTTGTGGAAGCAATCAGTGTAAAAGTCAAGACTCTTGTTATGACTGTTAGGAGGGGTCCACATAGAGACCTTCCTTTTGTGAAGTTGGCAGGGGGACCCCAAGGGTCAGTGCATTGTTCAGTGGTGTGCCTCAGAGTATCCATGGATAACATATTACGACTGAAAAGTGAAATTTCAAAAATCTGCTACTGTAGTTGAATAATCTGGAAATGTAGATTGTGGTATATAAAATGCACTTCATGCCCACTTCCTCTTTACACTTTTCTGGAACATTTCTGAAGTAATGGAATGGTGTATAACAAGTTCCCAGGAGATTAATAATAGTTTAGATAATAGTATATGAAGTGAAATATATGAAGAAACATGAGCAGTCTCTCATTAAAATAATGGTTATTAGGGCAACACAAGCTCTATTGGATGAGGAGACCCACTTATTGTATCTAGTGAAAAAATAGTGACTCAGAGGGGATTCGTAATATGCATGATGTCCACTCATTTGTCACTCATTGGCAAGATGATCACTAATTCAGTGAGTGCTGGATTGAGTGTCATATCCTCCAACCATTGTGTTCATGGCTCCAGACTTCAAAGGGGAGCTGAAAAACCCCTAACAAATAAAAGATATTTCAATGTCCTATGCTGGTTTTAGAAATATCTGAAACATCAGATATTAACATGGGTAACCAAAGGAGAGATGTGTAACATGGGTAACATGGGTGTGTAACATGGGTAACCAAAGGAGAGATGACCAAAAAAAAAAAAAGATAGACACAGTATTTAAGAAAGTAAGAATAGCTTTATTTCTTTTATAATCACATGCAGAAAAAGTTCCCAGAAAGTCATTATAAATTAGGAGCACAGAACATAAAACTTTCCAGGGGTCTTAATCATAATGCAGCAAAAAAGTTTCCCTCTAGTTTAGGTCTACCTGGACTTTTCTTCATTAGAATAGCTGATGAACTTCAATATCTAATAGTTCCCTTTACAGAAGGAATTTCAATCAAAGATGAGATTTCAAAAACTCCACTCTTAGTCATTAGAGGGGCTATAAATGGTGTGGAGGCTAGCTATTCCAAGTATTATATTTTATTGCCCAGTTCCTATCCACTTAACACTCATAGAATTAGCAGGCTTACCATTCCCAAAGGAATTGTGCATTTCAGCGTACTAATTATATCTCAGAATACTTCTCTGCAGAAAACACTTCACTTAGACATATTTATAGTGAAAACAAGAATAAGTTTATTATAAAAGAAAACTAAAATTCAAATAATGATAAGAATATTGGCAAAAATGGTTACATATAAAACAAAATCAACATGCTTTTTAGAGATCAAACAAGTCAATACCGTAACTTGGACAAGAAAGCTTGCCCCAATTTCTTTCTCCGGTATTTTCAACTAGATTGCATGAGATACCTTTTCATAGGACCAAGCCAGCTGACAATTTACTTCACAGACTAAAGGAATTCCTAGGGGTTTCTCTGTACCCCCGACAAAATGTTTCAAACATTCATCATCTTACCCCTAAACAGATAATTTCTGTTTTTTACTGCTTCTTGCTGATTTCCTCACTTTGAAGATTTTACTATCCATCACCAGCTCTCAGATTAGACTTGTACGTGGAGGCTCATTGTGAACCATACAATACTTGAAAAACAACAATGGTCCTGTAGCACCTTAGGCTGTGTCTAGACTACACCTCTCTGTCGACAGAGAGATGCAGATTAGGCACATTGAAATTGCTAATGAAGCAGGGAATTAAATATCCTGCATTTCATTAGCATAAACATGGCTGCCACTTTTTTTCAAAATGGAGCTTTTTAAAAGAAAAATGGCAGTCTAGATGTGGATCTGTTGAAAATAAACCCTTTTTTGACGGATCCTGTAGTCCTCAAAAAAATGAGGTTTACAGTATCTGTTGAAAAAAGTTTTATTTTCGACAGATCCGGGTCTAGACTGCCGGGTTTTTTTCGAAAAAGCTCCATTTAAAAAAACAGCATTGGCCATGTTTATGCTAATGAAGCGTGGGATATTTAAATCCCTGCTTCATTACAATTTTGACATGCCTAATCTATATTTCTCTGTCGACAGAGAGGTGTAGTCTCGACGTAGCCTTAGAGACTAACAAAAATATATAAATAGTATAAATGAGCATTCATAGGCACAATGCACTTCTTCAGATGACAAATATGGCACAAGGGTTGCACAGAGTTTGAAATATAAAACAAAAAGAGGAGAGAGAAGGAGGAGAAAGAAAGGAAAAAAAACCCCTGTCAATTAAAATGTCCATGCTAAATGAGGCTAATAGAGTAGGCTGTGCCTGATACTTATCTTTTGATGTCATTTGGGTGTTAAATATAATGGCCCATCCAAGACATGTATTTGTTCAGGATGTGCGAGGTAGTGTCAGATTTGCATATGAAGGCTAAGTTCCACAGATTCTCTCTCTAATTGATTCCTGAAATTGTTTTGTAAGAGAATAGTCACCTTTAAATCCATTAGTGAGTACCCGGGCAAATTAAAAAGTTTCCCAACAGGTTTTTGTGTGTTACCACTTTGAATATTTGATTTGTGTCCATTAATCCTTTGCTGTAGAGACTGCCTAGTGTGGCCAATACACATGGCAGAGAGGCATTGCTGGCATTTGATGGCATATATCACATTGGTGGATGTGCAGGTGTATGAGCCTCTGATGTGGTGGCTTATGTGGTTAGGTCCTGTGATGATGTTGTTTGTGTAGTTGTGTGGACAGAGTTAGCACTGAGGTTTATTGCAGGGGGTGGGTTCCTGGGTGAATGTGATGCATGGTTGCTGGAAAGAATTTGTTTCAGGTCTGGGAATTGTCTGTAGGTGGGGATTGGCCTGTCTCCCAAGGCCTGTGAGAGTGAGGGATCAGTTTCCAAGATTGGCTGTAAATTGTTAATGGTGTGCTGGAGGGTTTTTAGCTGGGGGCTGTAGGTAGTGACTAGTGGTGTTCCATTATTTTGTTTATTGGACATTTCTTGAAGAAGCTGATTCCTGGGTACTCATCTGGCTCTGTCAATCTGATTTTTTTCACTTCCCCAAGTGGATATTTTAGTTTAAAAAATGCCTGAAAGAGATCTTGAAGGTATTTGTCTGTGGAATTGGAGCAAATCTAATTGTATTTTAGGGCCAAGTTGTAAACAATTGATTGGAAAATGTGTCCTGGATGAAAGCTAGAAGCATCATCGTATAGGGTACGGCTACACTAACTCGTTAGTTCAAGCTAGGTAGGCTAATGAGGGCAAGCAGAGTTGCAAATGAAGCCTGGGACTTAAATATCCCAGGCTTCATTTGCATGTTCCCGGGTGTCTCCATTTTTAAATCCCCCTTAATCCAAACTCCGTGCCCACAGCTACATGCGGCATGGACTAGGTGGTTCGAATTAAAGATCCTAATTCGAACTACCATTACTCCTTGTGGAATACGGCCGCTTGTTCCACTTGCTCCCTCGCGGCGGCCCGGCTGAGCGGCGCAGAAGTCAGTCAAGCACCATGGCGGGAGGTGAAGGGGGGAGAGGAGGTGACGTACATGCCCAGGAGGTGAGGCCTGGACGAGCGTGTATACCCAACAGAGACAGAGGCGGGCGGAGAGAGAATGAAAGGCAGGAGGAGGAGGAGAAGAGAAAGGGAGAGTGAGAGGCAGGAGGGGGAGAAGAGAAAGAGAGAGACAGAGAAAGAGGCAGAAGGTAGAGGAGAGCTGAGAGGGGGCGGGGAGGCAGGAGGAGGAGGAGAGAGAGTGAGAGAGAGACCAGAGTCTCAGGAGAGAAGACCGATGTGGAGGAGAGACCTGAAAATCCCGTCTTATAGAGGGCTAATTGGCTAGTATAGGTAAGAATAACGGTCAGTAGGTTTCCTATATAAGGTTGTGAAAATGTGGCCATCACTGAATTGTGCTGTAGTGTCAAGGAAGTGGATCTCTTGAGTGGACTGGTCCAGGCTAAGGTTGATGGTAATGTGGAAGTTGTTGAAATCCCTGTGGAATTCTTCAAGGGTATCCTTTGTGTGGGTCCATATGATGAAGATGTCATCAATGTTTCTTAAGTAAAGTAAGGGTGCTAGAGGGCGAGACCTGAGGAAGTGTTCAAGGTTACCCATAAAGATGTTGGCATACTGTGGGACCATGCAGGTGCTGATAGCTGTTCCGCTGACTTAAAGAAATAAATTGTGCCCAAATTGGAAATAGGTGTGTGGGAGAACAAAATCACAAAGCTCAGTCACCAGGTTTGCATTATCAAGAACAGTGTTTCTGACAGCCAATAATCCATCATTTTGTGGAATGTTGGTATAAAGAGCTTCTGCATCCATGGTGGCACGGATGGTGTTTTCAGGAAACTTACTGATGGTCTGTAGTTTCCTCAAGATGTCAGTGGTGTCTCAAAAGTAGCTAGGAGTGTTAGTAACATAGGATCTGAGGAGATAGTCAACATAACCGGATAATTCTCCTATGAGTGTGCCAATGCCTGAAATGATGGGACTTCTGGGATTTCCAGGTTTGTGGATCTTGGGTAGCAGATAGAAAACTCCTGGTTGGGGATTTGGAGGTATGTTTGTATAGATTTGATCCCAAGTAGTAGCAGGGAGTTTTATGAGCAGATGGTCTAGGGATTTTTTTGGTATTCTTTAGTGGGATCAGAGGAAAGGAGCCTGTAGAATCTTGTGTTGGTGAGTTGTCTGGCAGCCTTACATGTAAACAGAGAGATAAACAAGTTTAATCTGAAAGAAAACTTACTTTCAGCCTTACTTTTGACCATCACTAGACAGACTTATAGAACGTGATGTATAGTGTGTGTTTATAACTCCTTACATAACGTTTGTACATGCATTTCCCAATTACATGGATCAACACTGTGATACAAACTTTTATTAGAAACCTCACATGATACCCTTTGGTAAACTAGAATGTACATACCAAATGCAAAGGATTCCTATAGCCTCGTACAAGTTGGCATGAAGAGGTCCCTGGATCACAATAGCATTAAATATAATAATCTGAAGACAGGCTTGTTTTCATCACATCTGTCACCTATATGTCCTTTGGAGGATGTTAAAACAAATGTATAAAAATTACAATATAAAAGGAAAGAGGGTATATGAATGCTTTACAAAGTAAAGCTATTTTAGCAGGGCTCCTTTTTTTCCAGATTTAAATAATTAATTAAATGAAGTATGTGAGACTTTAAAATTCCACAAGATTTTTCTTTAGAAAGTAGCCATGTGAAGCTTGTTCATCTGCAGATTTCTTGCCTAATATTTTTAAATGATCTCCTATATTTTTTAACCTGCCACTAGGAAAACATTGTACATCCTTCAGATATAATTCTACTCACTGATCCACACTGAAAATTCTATGTTTGCAGTATGGATGGCTGATGCATATTCTGTGCATGGAACTCCCATTGATGTCAAAGAAAGTTTTATGCATGGAAGGAAAGCAGAATACATGAGTGTGAGTGCCTCTCCAGATGACAGGGTAGAAATTTGCCCTTGTTCTCAAATGAAATTGCTACTACTCTCCACCCAACTTAAAAAAAAAGTATAATCTATTGCAGCTGCCAAAGAAGGAAAGACAGTTCTGATAAAGATGAAAAGATTCTATCACTTAAGATGACTGTACTCTACTTAAAATGCATCTATTGTTTAGTTTTATGAAAAAATGAAAAATGCATCCTTTGTCATATATATTATGTGAATTTAAAATTGAATTTGCCATTAAGAAGAAATACATATATGTAGTTTGATTTCTGACTCCAAAACCTACTCTATATTTTTTTAAAGTAAAACAAGATGATACAAAATTAAGACAAGATTATTTATAAAATCATCACATCCTTTGTGATTAATCTAAATGAGATTAAGTCTAGCCTTCAGATTTAGTGTGTGCTTTTTTGACACATTTACAATGAACATTATTAGATGTTCAGGCCTATTTAAAGCATGATGAGAATATTTCTGTCTTGAGATAAACCTATATGAAGAGATTATCAAATATTAGGTGCCTCTGAATATACTAATGAACCTGCAATATAACAATCAGATTCTCCCTCACACCCCCATACTCACTTTAAAGTCTTTCTGCTTCTTGTGTGCAGGAAAAAGTCAGGATTTTGTGTGTATGTGTGTGCACCTAAGGAATATTAAGTTGGCACACTAGGCTGCTGAACAGTGATTTTAGCTGAGTTCTGTGGTTCATACAAATTAATTTATCTCTGGAGAATGTTTGACAGCCAGTCAATGCTCCCTAATTCCAACAGGCTTCTCAATTATGGAATGAGAATTTAGGGTGCCCATGTTCTGTTGAGATAATGCTGTGCCTTGAAGCCATTACATTTGATAATCTTTTACATTTTAGTAGTAAAATTTAATGTTTGTGGGGAATTTTGGGAATCTTCTCCATTTTCTCTTGTTATATCATCTAGCCATGCAAATGAGTGAAATACAAGACCCTTCTTGGTGATCTAGTTCATTTCCTATTTCAAGATTTCTCCCTGTGGTATTATTATGGGTTGCACATGACTGCTTTCTTTCATTGAAGATAAATATAAAGAAGCCATTGTAAAAAACTGGCAGATATAAAAACAGTAGCACCCAAAATACAGACATGAAAAAACTTGAGTAGAAACTAAACCTTTTGGTCATAGGGATTTCATGGAATAGAGTTTGCATGAAAGAGTGAGAGAGCTTGAGAGAGAGAGAGAGAGAGAGAGCACACAGAAGAAGTGGTGCACAGAGATAGAAACATAGCCTGGAAACATGTGGCCCTGGGAGAGAGGACTATTTGGGGGCTATCTGAAAGGCACATGAATCTGAGAGCAAGGACACTGTCTCCCACTGTTTACACCTTTTGTGTTCAGAGAAACAGGATATTTTACAGTCTTTATAAATAAAAGTCTATCCTAGAAATACCCAACTCTCTCAGGATTTTCTTTTTAACTCCCAAGTTGAACAATCTACAAGATGCTAAATTTTGCTAGCATTAGAATTACTAGGTGTAACCGTATATTTGAATCATAGAATCATAGCATACTAAGACTGGAAGGGACCTCGAGAGGTCATCGAATCCAGTCCCCTGCCCTCATGGCAG